>JARFXV010001588.1:297500-390000 GCA_031761425.1 Cosmopolites sordidus
AGTCGATTATGCCAACCTTCAAATGTCATGTGTCAACATTTTATGACAATCTGTCTACTAGTTTCTGAGTTGTTTTGCTTTAAGTGGTTCTACTTTTGTTATTTTTAAAACAATGAAAAAAAAATTGTGTGTTGGTTAAGCGTTGCTTTTTGATGAAGAAACATACACAGGCTCTGGCCTAGGAAAATCAACCATAATTGATTGGTATGCTGAATGCAAACGTGGTCGTACAAGCACCTATAATGCTGAACGCCCTGGACGTCCAAATGAGCGGTTACACCAGAGAACATCAGAAAAATCCATACAAAATTTTTGGCAAAACCGTAAAGTAAATCTATAGTTAAATTGCATGAATTGCACTTCGAATTGTTTCCTCATCTACGGTATTCTCCAGATCTGGCGCCCAGCGACTATTTCCTGTTCTCAGGCCACAAAAAATGCTCGTTGGAAAGTAATTATGCTCCAATGAAGAGATACTTGCCGAAACTGAATGATATTTTGAAGAGAAATCGTTCTATATAAAGGGTATAGAAATGTTACAAAAGCGTTGAAATGATTTTAAAGTCGAAATTTGCAAAAAAAGTGTTTTATATGTCAAACCGGAGACTTATTGATCGATGTGTTAGTTCTGAAATATAGGTGTTTACTAAAGTAATCGAAAAAAATCAAATATTCATAAATAGATGTCTTAGAAATATACTGGGCATTTGGTGACCCAAAATGAATCACACACATTGAATCGTGGCAAATAGTGGTTAGGTCAGAGTCTAAGACAACCGGCTAATGCCCCTGTCAATACAGCCCCACCAGAAAAAACAACAGGAGTTAGACCCGGTACCACATGGAAGAGTACAATCGCAGAAGATACCAGAAAATCCATTTTACAACTAAGGAATATCACATATGATCAGTGGCGGCTCGTGGGTTTTTAAAGTGGGAGGGCGTAGAAGAAAATAGTGCTGCTGAAGATTTTTTTTTGCTTTTCCCTTCCTCTTTTTTAATGTTCGTGCTATTAAAACCCTATACAGCAGGTGAACCAGGAAAACATTAACATTTTGTATTGTTACTATTTACAAGGACCATGGAGGATGGTTTGTTACTTGTTGCGCAGATAAAGGAATGAATAATTAGGTACTTACCGTTTCTCGAAGAGTAAACCATTCAAACAGTTTATTGTAACAGCAAATCAATATAGAAAATTCGAAAACATTCATGAGAAGTTCGAAAAGTTCAAAAAAATATCAAAGTTTTATGGCAAAAAAGGGTTATTGTACACATTTTTGTCGGTAAATAGCACCTCTCCGTTTTCTAATTTTTAAAGTGAAATTCCATTCCCCTGTTTTTGTCAAAAACGTTTTTTTCAATAACATTTTGATTAAAATCCGGAATAGATTTCCTTACATACCTCACTCTTTCGCGGGTCCATTGCTGCTCTCCACCAAACAATAAACACACCAAACAAAACAGGGAATTAGTGTCTTCACAACCACATAGCCACAAAGTATTATTGTATAGTTTACTCTCAAATTTTCGCTTAAAACTTGGCCTATTTTTACATTATTTTTGAACTTGACTTAAATTCAACGCGGGCGTGGGACGACTATCAGTTTTTAATTCAACTTTCTCCTCCAAACTTAAATTAGTTATTATTAATTGTCTTAAATCAGACACCATGTTTGTAATTAAAAGTTGATTATATGTATTTAAAAAGTACTACTCAGTGTGTACACACGTAGCAAATCCTAAATCAAAACAAGTATTCGAGAGGCGAACGAAATACGCGACGCGAGACATATCAAACGCTCCGTACCCGTCAAATCAGCGTTTAAAACTGATTACCGATACGCTCGGTCGCAGGGAATCTACGCCCAAATCGCATGTTTTAGAAAGCAGTTATACCCCCGAATTCTGGCATCCAACAAAACATGTAACGCTAACGATGAGAGAATATGACGTGGCGTACGGTCACTGGAGGTAAACGACCGACCAACGATGTAAAAATTGTGGGGAGAAGATGGAATTTTTATTCACATTATTTGGTGTGATGGGTCGACAGACGTTTTTCTACATTTGCAGATTTTAATTTTTAATAATATCTTAAAATGAGTTAAAGGAAAGAAACTGAATGGAAATAAAATATGGTGTTTTGCTCTGAGAAATTTTTTACTGTTTTAAATGCGGGAGGGGCGGCGCCCCAATGCTCTCCCTCACGAGTCGCCGCTGGGCCAGGGTATGACAACGATTTTTTGCGCTTTGGGTTGCCCAATAGATCCACTTTTCATCACCTGTGACAACTAGATACAAAAAATTGTTTTCTTTTATGTCTGGCAAGCAAAATTTCACAAGTGATTTTTCGCTTTTCAATGTGTTTTTTCTTCAATTTATATGGAACCCATTTTACTTTTTTTTGGACCTTTTCTAATGCTTGCAAACGTTTAGAAATGGTAGATTAGGTAACATTCCATGCTTCTGCCAATTGTTACAACGTATGAGTTGAGTTTTCATCCAATAATGCTCGCAAATCTGCATTTTTTCGGCTGTCTTGACCGCTCCCTGTTTTTTTATATCAAAATCACCACTTTTAAAGTGTTTAAACCATCGGTCACAAGTTTTTTTGGATGAAAGCATGTTCGCCATAAGCTTCAACCAACAATCGATAACTTTCAGTAACCGTTTTCTTCAAATGAAAGAAGGTATTAAACTTCCCCGTAAAACGTCTTTTTCTGGTACATAATTCAACCCAATCAAAGCTATGAAAAACTATGTTTTTTGCACAATGATGATTAATAACGAATTGGCTTTTGCGGACGTATGTTTACCTTCCAAAACTCCATAGATGGCATTAGTCTATACCAATAAATGTATTAGTAACGCCATTTCTTAGCAAAATCCACATTTTTATCGAAATACCTATTAATTTGGTCTTGTCATAGGATATTCCCACCTAAGGGAGACTTCAGTATGGAAGGGAGATTGGGCAGCATGAGAAAGCATCCGCTAAGTGCTCAATAAGTGAAATATCGGGTGATCCTGATGTCTAAGATGAAAGCTAAGCTATGAAAAAATCTTAAAAAATCTAACAATGAGCTTTTAATACGAAAAATGTGATTATTGTGCCTTTCTCAAGAGTTTTTCAATAAGAGTGTAATGTGTTACTTTTGAGTGAATTTCGAAACCTAATAGCATTAAAGAGCATCGAAAATCAATTCTCGATAAGTAAAATTAAGAGAGGTCGATCGTGGTCTAGATCTGGTTGGATTAGGGTACAAAACCAAGTCATGAGCCACTTTCACTATCGAAAGATACACGATTCAATAGCGCATAGAAATTTAGTTTTTTTTTTGGATCGAGAAATTTATGGTAAGTAATAAAAGGTATATAACTTTGCTCCCGCCGTTTTCCTATAGATGGCTTTAGCGGTAAGTAACCGTCGAAATAAATACGTCACTGACGGCATGCAATATCTTTGGGCATCTTGTAAACATAACCCCATAGCACCATGCACTCGGTATAGTATATTTTGAGCTGTTGAAGCTGTCTAAAACAATGGGATTGTTATTCAACGCAGTTAATGCGTTTGAGCCGAGCATTGAAAGACCAACGGCTATAAATAGAGTGAATGACATGATAAAGTGATCTTGCAGCTTGACAATGCTGTCACATTCTCCAGACGTTGCTCCCTCAGACTATCACCTGTTTCGATCGATGGCAAACGGCCTGGCTGGCCAGCACTTCCGGTCTTATTAAAAAGTCAAAAATTGGATCGCTTCAAAAGATGACCGGTTTTTTCAACGGGGAATTTGAATACTGCCTGAAAGATAAGAGCAAGTAGTGGCCAATGCTGAACAATGCTTTGAATCATAAACGTATAACCAATTTTTTACAATAAATTTTTGAATTTTGTAATAAAAAAACAGCGGGAGCAAAGTTGTATACATTATAAAAACACTTTAGTAAAAAAAAGGTAGGCAGTCATGGCGACTGCCAACAGAACTGAAAATTAGAAATGTTGGAATAACTGTGTTTTTTTTTAATTTTTAAAATTCAATTAATTTCAATAAATTCATTTATTTATGGTACGAATATTGGAAATATTCGAAAATAAATTCTTTGTTTTAAATAAATAATTATAATTAATAATAAACAATAAAAATATTAGCATATTAAGTACTCACTCTTGTACTGCACAGTGATTCTATAATTAAACGATTAAAATAATGATTATCTAAAACATAATTTAATTTAAAACACAATTGGTGTCGCCAGTCTGACGATAGCATGTCGGTGACGCGAACCTATAAATTTTGCCTCTACCGAAAATCGCCCCACGCGGCTAAAGGAGTTTTCACTTAAAAAAAAAATAAAGTAAATGACGTTTTTGATAAAAACCGTGTGTAACAATATTTTAATATTCGGTATAATTAGCTATTATGGCATTGGGATTTTTTCCTTGTAAAGGGAGTAAAACCTCTGCTGTAAACAATAGTCGTGGGGTTAAAAATAATTTATCCTTGAAGACGGTTAATGAATATTCTCTCTGAAACGCTGAAAATAAAATTAAATAAACTTATCATCTAGTTTAAGTAATTTAACCAATTTTAGTTAAGAACTTGTCATAAAGGTAAACATAAACTTTTCCACAAACAAAAAAAATACCAACACAAACGAAAAACGACTTTTGTAATTTTGTAAATCGAGTTTACGGGCGTTAAAACGTCATGGTTTTGTGTTATAAAAGGTAAAGGAACTTTTTGATTGATTAAAGTGTAATCAAATAATATGCCAAACCATTAACTGATATAAAGGAGTATTTTTGTTCATGCGCCATTAATCAAACAACCAATAAGAGAATCGAAAGGAACAATCGTAAAATATAGCAGTGACGTCAACCAGTAGAGTTTACTTTTAAATTGATTAGATTGCGATTAGCAAATAAGTCCGTTCGCTTTAGTGTTTCAGTGCAGTGTACTTTGTTTCGCTCGTATATTATTTAACCATGAAAACCTTAAAATCTTGTGGTGTACTTTTAAGTTGTAGTTGAGCTTTTTGGTGTTATTTTCCACGTTTGTTTTTGTTTTCCATCTGTCCTTTTTTTATTTATTTGATGTTACTTTAATCATATACTAGTCACTTTAATTTATCTTCAAGTATGCTTCTCATTCGTCTATGTTATTATAGCTCCTACAAAATAAAAACAGTTGCACATAATTAAGCACGTGATCAAAATTTTGACTGCCCTGTTGCCAGATTGCGATTAAATATCATAACCTTACTTTGGCGAATCATTTTTTACAATTTTAAACTGTAATAACAATTAAAAAAATCAACTCTAAATTAAATTATTGGTTATGAATTGAATGGTTATTAAAATAAACAGATTATATAATTACCAGTGTCATTTATTGATATATAATATAAAACTACTAAACAGAAAAAACAGTGAACTATATTCATGCACTTATTTTCACTAATCAGACTCAGCAAAGTAATGGCTGGAATCACTGCTATCATCTGCAATATTTATAATTAACGGAAGAACTTCTTTTCGATCAAGTATATGCTCTCTGTCATACCTTATCATTATTTAATTTTCTGTATGCTTAATCGTGTTCTTCCATATCTCAGGAGTAACAATGTGAAGTGCCTCACACAACATGTTTATACAGTCTTGCTGTGTATTATGCTGCATTGCTGTGTATTATTGCTGTGTATTGTGCTGCATTATTTTTGTCATTTTACAGACGCCACTATGAAAATTATTACATGGGTAGTTCTTAAAAGAACTGTTTTCAATCGTAAGGTAAAAAATGAAAGTAAACGTTTCTGATCCCTTGGGTACAACATTTGCATTAAGGTGCACTATTTACACAGCCATTAGTGAGGAACAAGGTGAAATATTTCACCAGGATATTAAAACTATGGAGAACTGCCACCAAGGAAGATGGGATACGCACATGATGGTATATTATTGTGCCTCCGGCTGTGCTAATTTTAAAAGAAAACACTTATCGCCCGATGCTAAGCAAATTGTTAAAAATGTGGATGTTTTTTTATTGAATAGGGGACTTAATGTAAATACAGCCGCAGCGGGAACGTCTATATTAACGAAAACTCCGTTGTCTACAGTTAAAGATATTGTGCCGAAGCAAATTAAAGCCAAAAAAGTCCTTAGTGATTCTAGTAAAAGCAAATTTGTTTACGAAAGCCACAAAGACTTAATCCAAAACAAAATTTATGCTACGTATGAAGAGCAAACTGTACCTACAATGAATTCATTGCAACAGTGATTAAGGAAAGATGAAAACAACATTCCTTACAGCAGAACTAGCCCTCGGAGAATATTATTTCAAATGGGTTTTGCATATCGGACCATTAATAAAAGACAAATATTAATGGAATCACAACGATTGCGACGATGACGGTTTTACTACTTACACTCTATAAAAAAATACAGATTAGAAAATCGTCCCATTATTTACCTTAATATAACATGGTTCGATACACATGAGACGCCAGATACATCAAGAAAATACCAAATCAAAGCCCCAGCGAACAAGGGAAAAAGAATTACAATTTTACATGCTGGTTCCGAGGATGGATCGGTTCCAAATTGTTTACGGTTGTCCTCCAAAAATATTAAACATTCATCTTTGGACTACCATGACGACACCACAGCAGAACTTTATGAAGATTGGTTTATAAATAGCCTTTCCCAATGTGCCTAAGGAAAGCGTAATTGTAATGAACAATCTAGTTATCATAACCGCCAAAAAAGTAAAGTTCCTAATGCAAATAATACTAAATTAAAAAGTCAGAAATATATGTTAAAAGCAATATATACGTATAAAAAATACATATAAAAATGTGATCTTATAGAAATATTAAAGACATTTAATATTAAAAAGGAATATATATATATATATATATATATATATATATATATATATATATATATATATATATATATATATATATATATATATATGTGATACCATTACGGCCTATATGGGACATACGTTTTATGCCTTCCCCCGTATTATTGTATTTTTAATCCAGTTGAGCATATGTGGCATGAGGTAAAAACCATTGTTAGGAGTAGAAAACATTTCTCCGACTCTAAGTGCCAGTGCTGCAACATTAATTAATTTTCTGTATGCTTGATCGTATTCTTCCATATCTCAGGAGTAACAGTGTGAAGTGGATAAATTGGATAAATTCAATTAACCATGTTATTAAAATAGAAGATTCCTATGTATCATTAACTAATAATATAGAACCACTTATTATTAATGTAGATCAAAATAACAGTGAGAATGAAACCTAATTAAATGTATAATTAAATTTAAGTTATAATTTTTATTGTACTAATATATAAATTTATTTATTTATTTTTATTGTACTAATAAATTCAAAATACACAAACCAATAAGCAATGTTTTAGCCATACATAATAATAACAATAATAATAATAATTTAATCATGAGGGAAGCATGCACTCCACCAAGAATATAAAAAGAGGTTCCCTGAAACTCAGCTGTCGGAGCAAAACTTAGCCGACCGTAAAAATGTAATTCTAACGAAAAACTATCTAACCGAATCGGAATTAATGAACATCAAGAGAGAAATCGGTAATGAACTACATCAAAACATTACATATCAACAACATCAAGAAGATGCTATAGACGTTCTTAACTCGAATACAGAGGAGAAACAAGTAGAACAAACTCGAAATGTATCACCAGAAGCATCATCGTCTAAAGATGAAGAGTCAATCTCGCAACTTAACTTTTCTAATATACGAGAGAGGTTTTACAGCAATTTGGCCAGTTTTACTGGCTCAAACCCATTGAATAGACCAAAAATTCCAGTACTGCGTAATATTGCAAAATCACGTATTACTCTAATGCAGATTAATAGAGTTTTGGAATCACATCTATCTGGGATGATAAATTTAAGCGATATACATCTTGCATTATATTGTGCAGCAGCGACAGCCATCGAAATTTCAGGTCAAAAGACACACCCATAATGCGGCTGGCCGTAGTATCCAGAAAAATACACCTGTCTGGAAAACGCGCCTTGAAAACAATATCAATGAGTTCCGAAAATAGCGAGAAAAGCAAAAATAATTGCCAATAAATCTGGTATTGACTTCGATGATTCAAACCTGACAGAAAAATTGTTGGATCTAAAAGATCGGTTTAGGCAAAAAGCTAAATCGAAAGAAGCCAGGCTAGCAAGATATAATGAACTAGAAAAGCGAAAACATCAAAATTCAGTATTTGCAAATAGCCAAAAGAAATTTTATAGAGAACTCGAAGCAGAAGGTAACAGCAAGTCAGAACTTAAGAATATCGATGTGTCTTCCTTTGAGGAATATTGGAGATCGGCTTGGAAAAAATCAGACGGCTACGAAAAATTGGCTCCTTGGGTTAAAACCATTCAAGAACGATTCATAGAGATTGACATTTGCACTGCTGTCAGGAAGACTCACAACTGGAAGGCGCCTGGACCAGATGGATTGCATAACTTCTGGATTAAAAGCTTTATAGCCGCCTATCCCGTACTTACAAATGCATTTAAAGAGGTTTTAATAAACCCAGACACTTTCCCCGACTTTCTAATGGAGGGCAATACATACCTACTGTTAAAAAAAGGGGGCGTTAAGCAACCCAATAACTACAGACCAATCACATGTCTGTCAGTGTTATATAAACTGTTCACAGCTCTACTCAACGAAAAAATCTACCAACATTGTGATAAAACCAACATTTTTGAAGAAGAACAGAAATAATGTATAAGAGCAAGTATGGGCTGCAAGGAACAATTGACGATCGATGCTGTAGTTCTTGAGCAAGCGCGAAAAAGAAAACGCAACTTAAATATCTGTTATATAGACTACAAGAAAGCATTCGATAGTGTCCCTCACGATTGGCTGGTTGAGGTTCTGAATTTCTATAAAATTAGCCCCCAGATTATTAATTCTTTAAAGTGCCTGATGGGGAAGAGGAAAACGAATCTTTTTGTCGGCCAACAATGCATTGCTGCTACAAATATCGAGAGGGGAATTTTTCAGAGAGATTCCCTTTCTCCAATTTGGTTCTGTCTAGCATTGAACCCTTTGTCCACACTACTCAACAACAGCAATATTGGATATAAACTTAACATGAGGAATCCAAGAAAGCTCTCTCATCTAGTATATAGGGATGGCCTTAAATTATATGGAGAAACTAGAGAAAAATTAAACTCATTGATAAAAACGGTTGAAACATTCAGTAGGGATATCAGAATGTCATTCGGACTGGACAAATGCTCTACCATTAGTATACAGAAGGGAAAGGTTCAGAGTCAACATTCAACACTTTGTAACATACAACAACTAGCACCAGAAGAATCCTACAAATATTTAGGAATACCCCAAAAGCATAAACTTGATCATAACCAGTTAAAGAACGACTTTTCCACTCTATACCAAAAGAGACTTACAAAACTTTTAAACACCAAACTGAACGGAGGAAACCTCAAGAGCGATCAACGGTTGGGCGATACCAGCTCTGACATATTCTTTTGGCATAGTTAAATAGTCAGAAACTGACCTTGATGAACTTGATAGGTTGACGCGCCGAACATTGACAAAATTCCGATGCCTGCATCCAAACTCATCTACGAAAACACTATACATCCCAAGAAAGTTGGGGGGTAGAGGCCTTGTAAACGTAAACAATCTCTGTCTCAATCAAGAAAATAGAATGAGAAAACACTTCATTGACTCAAACAGTACGTTAATGAAATTGGTTGCAAATGAGGATCGGGGTTTCATCCCACTGAACCTAAATAAACAAAATCGTATTGATAGCAGAACAACACTCACGGACTGCGTTCGAGAATGGAAAGGACAAACATTGCACGGAAGGTTTCCTAAGCCACTCGAAGATGACACCATTGACGAACAATTGTCTCTGAAGTGGCTGACCGATGGACTCTTGTACCCAGAAACAGAAGGTTTCGCGATGTCTATTCAAGATAGGGTAACAAGAACAAAAAACTATGAAAAGCACATACTGCATTTGGACGTAGTCGATAAGTGCAGAAAATGCGGTACTTTGGGGGAAACAATTTAGCACCTTATTGGCGGTTGCCCGGCCCTTGCTCCTAATGCTTATTTAGAACGGCATAATCAGCTGGCAAAAATTATACATCAACAAATTGCAAAAAAATACTCGCTATTAGAAAGCGCACCTCCTCCATATTATAAGTATTCGCCTTCTCCTGTACTTGAATCATCCGATACCATTCTTTACTGGGACAGACCAATCACTACTGATCGAACGGTTGATTATAACAGGCCGGATATTGTTCTAATCAACAAAAAGGACAAGAGGGCTTTTATAATTGACATCGCAGTGCCACTATCTCACAACATTAGAAAAACTGAGATAGAAAAATCCACAAAGTATGAAAATCTGGCATACGACTTGAAGAACCAGTGGAAACTGAGTAAGGTAGATGTAGTGCCCTTCGTTATATCCGCTGAAGGCCTGATAAGTAGGAGATTTTCAAAGAACCTCGAGAGCCTCGGTATCTCGAGATCGATTGCCATAGTGGGACAGCGTGCCGTGCTCTTGCAGACGTGTCACATTGTTCGTAAGATATTATGCTAGGGTGAGAGGAGCTGAATTGCTTTTTCATCTTGGCATTGGAATATCGGCCAGCATGAGCTGAGATTCTACAGTAAGGATGAGCAGAATAATTGAATCATAATTTAACAATATTTTATTTTCCCAAAATCATTCAGAAGTTAAAATACTCCGGCTCTGGTGTCTTTTAAGAAACTAGGACTATTTTTATTGAGATTTATTCGGGAAATTATCATTTTGCCGGAGGGCAACGAAATATCTTGAAATTGGAATTCAGTTGAGACAATCCCAACAAAAAATTGACGACAAAAGCAACTAGAATATTAGAAAGATTTAGAATTCATGCTAAATATGACAATCATGCCAGCTGGCTGTGTGAGGAAGAAGCAAATACGAATGCAATTGAACAAATGCCCCATCCTGAAATTACTATAACTGTACTACAGAATATAACAAGCAACCTGCATAATTGAAAGGGCGCTGGAACTGATAACATCCATAATTACTGGTAAAAAGCTCACATATCTTCACCCTTTCATAGAAAGACATTTCAATGAGTTTATAAGAAGACCAAAAGAAATTCCTCGATTTCTTACTCAAGGAAAAACATATTTACTCCCCAAAGGAACCGCCTCTAATAACCCAGCGAAATACCCGTCAATTACCTGCCTTCAAACGATATATAAATCATGTTTCACAGTACTACACACAGGGCATATAGACAAACATGATTTACTAAATGAAGAACAAAAGGGTTGCAGAAAGAGAAAGCATGGGTGTAAACAAGAACTTTTTATAGATTCATTTATAATGAAACACGCTCGTAAAAAAAATCGAAATTTATCATGCTGTTATATTGATTATCGGAAGGCCTTCGACCCGATTCCACACTCTTGGCTAATTAAGATATTAACAGTACACAAAGTTCATCCAGCTTTAATAAACACACTTCAAGAACCTCATAAAAGAGTGGCGCACCACTATTCATTTATCGCAAAATGGAAGTACGACTAGCACTGAGGAAATCAAGATGGCAAGCTGCATATTTCAGGTAGACTCGCTGAGCCCTCTTTGGTTTTGCCTGGTGAATCTACTCTTTAATTTGATTAAAAGAGCGCAAATCGGATACAAACTCCAAAATTAAAATGTATCACACCTGCTGTACATGGATGATTTAAAATTGTATGCATAATCGCCACCGAAATTGCAACAACTCATTCAGGTTGTGGAGAAATTTACAGCTGATATTAACATGTACTTTGGATCAGATAATTACAGAACCATTAACATAAAGAGGGGATTTAAGTTAGAGATGACAGGGTTTGTCACTGCAGAACAAGAATATATAGAGCCAATGCATGAGGGTGAAGTATATGAATATCTGGGAATAGAACAGTCTAAGAGAGTCTTTATTGTACTAATAAATTCAAAATACACAAACCAATAAACAATGTTTTAGTCATACATAATAATAACAATAATAATAATAATGAATCATAATTTAATAATATTTTATTTTTCCCAAAATTATTCAGAAGTTAAAACACTCCGGCTCTGGTGTCTTTTAAGAAACTAGGGCTATTTTTATTAAGATTTATTCGGGAAATTAACATTTTGCCGAAGGGCAACGAAATATCTCGAAAAGGACTTAGCCGCGACAGACATTTGTACGAAACTGGTTTTCAAACATTAATAATTAATATTTTCAAGGCTTTTTTTATTTGAATTTAAAGTTCGAACGCATTAAAAAAAGCACCCTATATATGACGTTTCTATTGAAATTTTATGGCATCCCTTTCCGTCAGTTACATATCAGAATAATTTCATTTCTTTTGGCAGCAAGATTTCAATAAATTTGATGAAAAAAAATTTTTTTTAAAGAAAACCCCGAAATATAACTTTTTTAAAAGAAAAAAAAGTTACATTATCCGTCGGATATATATTAAATTTTTAGAAGGATGTCTGTTTGATACTCGAAAATCTCTCGCGAAAACCGGAAAAAAATATTACAATCCACCGGGTGAAGATTCGAAACTGCCTGTGGGCCAACTTCCGAAAATCGATCTCGAGTCGACGATGCATACGTCTTAAAACGGCGCGGGGGGACTTTCGGGGATCCAGAAGCCCCCCGGGGTCCTGTGGGGACTGACGTTTTGTGACTTTATTTGCTGAAAAGGCAGTCGATCGAAAATTATTACTCTAAACAAACATTCCGGAGCCCCTTCGATATCGGCTTGCGGGGACCAAGCGTCTCCTTTTAAAATGTTATTATCGATGTCTAGAGGGGCCGGTGCGGAAGAAGAAGGTCGAACGTCCTATGGGGAATTTAATAAGTGGGGGGATTAAGTCGAAGACAGGATGTTTTCTGTAGCGTCAAAGGAGTGGGTCTTTTTGTCTATGCAGGATGTCAAAATTAGTTTAAAGAACTTGTCAGTAGATGAAGTTAACTACTTTAACTTGCTCCTTCAATATTCACTGTACTATTTGTAGTTTTCTGTTAAGTAGCAGGGTGTAACAAAAATATTTGCTGTTTTTTTGATAAAACACAGATGGCGTTGTGAATTTGCCTAGGTCTAATGACATTTCAGAAGTTTAATGAATGACATTTATAAAAATGGAGTCGTACACAATACAACAACTCGTTAAAATTGTTGAATTATTTAATGAAACTGGGCATTCAGTGAAAAATGTTTTTAGAAAATTACGTGATATTTACAGTTTGCACAATCGTCCATCTGAAAGCATTATCAACCATTTATCATTTATCAATATCAAAAATTCGCTGGAAGATAAAAGAGAAGCAATATATAGTCGTGGTGGTCGTTCACAAGATCATATTGATTCAGTACGTCAAAATGTTGTTGAAGACACAGAAATTTCCATTAGTTGACGTTCACATCAATTTGGATTCAGTGAATCCACATGGCGTATTTTGCAAAAGATTTAGCTCTGAAGGCAACACGGAAACCAAAGCCATTAAACTTGAAGAGATTTACCACTAAACACCAATAATTGAATCTAGATTAAATTATCTCCTGATGATGGTAATATGGTTAGCGAAACGTGCGTCGAGCAGTTTAAAAAAAGTGATTTGGTGTTTAGTGGTAAATCTTTTCAAGTTTAGTGTTTCACACCAAAGGTTCCAATAGAAGAATTGAATTAAACTAAAGCCACTGGATTCAAAACGTCGTACTATTGTTAATTGGGTCGAAGAACAACAAATATATTTTTTTTAGTCATGTTTTCACATGAAACACATTTTGAAATTGGGGGCTAAGTCAATAAACAAAATTGTTGATTGATCCATGAGAAACCTTTACATCTTAATCGAGTCACTGCTTGGTGTGCATTATGGCCAGGAGTAATTGAGCTGTATTTCCTTCAGAATGCTGCTGGTGAAGCTGTAATTGTGTTCGATATCGTGAGAAGATAATAACTTGAATAATATTGATCTGGGGACATTTGGTTCCAATAGGATGGCCTTACACCTCACTCTGGCAATGAAACAATTGATTTATTGAGAGAAACAGTTCCTGGACGAGTCATGTTAATTGGTCACTTAGATCATGTGATTTGACACCGTTGGACTATTTTTTTTTGGGTTAGATAAAAAGCTTGGTCTTTAAGAACAATCCACAATTGGGCCTTTGCATAAAAAATAACTAACGATTTTTTACTTTATTCTAAAACTTTATCATAAATAATATTGATAATCGATGCGAAAAACTTTTTAAAAATTTGTTACAATTATGAATGAATTAAAAATTTTAAAATAAAAAAAAATCACGTGACTACGAACGCGCCGCGATCTTGTTTGTGACGTCATAATAGTAGAGGGTTTTCACGTCAGTACTGTCAACTGTATATATACTGTCAAAATTATTGTTGGTTAGGTGCAAAATAAAATATTGTTTGTTACTAATTTGGTTCAGTAATGTGTGACAAAGGGTTCATAAAGGCTAATTCTGATAATATATCTAGTGTGGATATTTTTATGGTTACAGATTTTCTCAAAAATGAGATTCGGTCTAATTCAGCTGAAGTTCGAGTTGCTAAAACATCAACGTGAGTTTTTTAAAAATAATAATGTAAATGTAAATAAGAATCAAAATATGTTTATTAAATTTAATTAGACTATTTGTAGATTGCCACGAGAAAGTTACGGTGACAGGGCTATAGGTTTTGTTCAACTTAAATGCAAAAATAGTATTTGCAAGGTAAAAGGACGTGTATGTCTGGAACATAAAGTTCGAAATTAAGCTTATTATATATATATATATATATATATATATATATATATATATATATATATATATATATATATATATATAATGCTTAAAAAAACAATATACATCATAATTAGAAAAATAAAACACATACATAGTGTTCAAATACACTATTAAATATACATAATAAAACTTTCCCCAACTAGGACAATATGGATAATATATTACAGTAGATTATAATATGTAAACTACATTAATAATCAATTCAGAATAAAAACAATCACTACCTAAAATTATATATGATTTTCAGTATTTTTAGAACGAACGATTTTTCGTTTTACATGTTTTACAACCCACCACATTAGACTCTTGATTTAATAATATTTGCAAATATAAATAAATCTGGCTGCTAACTAACTCCAATGCATGACCCGCCAGGGATTTCTTAAATAAGAGAAGACCTCTAAACCATTTTTTTGAGTGGAAAACTTTTATAGTCTAAGTGTGGGTCTCTTCTGTTAGAAAACCACTATGTACCACAACATATCCTGAAACCACTATCAGCCTATCATCAGTCTTCAATGCCTATAATAAATTTCTAACCTATGTTTAAACATACCCTATCAAATGAATATGTTCAATCAATAGATGAAATGTACCAAAATTCGGAAACACGCTAAATATTTTTACTGTTTTGTTTTATTTAGAATAGAAATATACCATTTTCTTTAATTTTTGTTTGGATAGTAGCTTTGCTTTTCTATTTTTCTTTTTTTTGCATACTCCTTCAGATGTCTGTCTTGATTCCATGGAAAACTGCTTTGCCAGTCATTAATTTAACTCATTGATTCAACTGATTCATCCAACTGATCACACAAATTTCTATATTCTTCGACCATCTACAAATTAGATTATCCTGTAAAACTTTCATGAGTATAAGACTTTTCATATATGATTACTTTCCAAATTGGTAGTCGAATTCTCTTATTGTCTATTCGCGACATTAAATAGACGATCCTGTAGAGCCTAGGGAATATTCGTTCTTATAAATTTGGCACGTTAATTTGTTTCCTCTATATGAATTAAATAATATAAATAAAAGTTTATATAATAAATTTTTAAAATTTATTCTAATTTAAATATTTCATTCTGAACTTATCTTCAAAATGTAAACCTTACCTTTCTTATGTAAATGTGTGAGTATAACGTCGAAAACAGCAGTGAAAGCCTAAATAACAATTAAAAGCAACTATATTTTCAAATCGCTAGCAAACCAATAAATGCAGTTAAAGATATGGATTAAACCTACAGAACAATGATTAAAATCGATGAATTGTTTGCCCGAGACTCCGAATTGTTCCGAGCCTACCCGATATTGGCGATGTTGGCCTTCGTTACCATTGTGAGTTTATACGTTCCGTTTTTTTTCGGGGACAGTCGGCGCGTCATCGGCACTAGGTTTAAAAATGTATTTTCAATTTGATATAACTTTTTAATCATAAGGAAAAAAAATTAAATAAAAATTATTTTTTTATAAAACTTATATGATCTTTCCATTTATGACAAAAAAAACATTTTGTTCAAAAGCCTAATTGATTTCTGAACTAAAGGATGAAATTATTCGAGTCATTGGTGAGATAGAGCCACGGTTATATCAAAATGCCATCCAAAATTTTGATAAAACAGTGGACGTCTGTGAAGCTGCAAGACATGATGGTTTGGCAGATTGATATTGTATTATGTTTTAATTATCAATAAAAAGTTTTTTGAAATCAACGCAAGTATTGTGGTTTATTCAACAATTTCAAAAAATGCTCAATTTGAATGACCCTTTCCTTAGTTATTCATTGTTTAAAAACTTTATCGATCTAATCAGCCCCAATGCATCCACTGCTGGATAAAGACTCCTTTAAGCTTCTTCTATCTGTCTCTATCGGGGGCAGTCTGAACCCATCGTCTGTCCATCTTTTCTGCAGTCTCCCTCTGCTTCGTGTGGTTAGTCTTCATCTCCATGTTATAGTTTTCGTATCCCAATGATCCGGCTGCTGAGGAGCTACATGTCCAAACCATTGTCACTTCGACCTTAACACTTTTTTGTTTATGTTCGTTTCTTCTGTGTTTTGTCTAATTCGTGTATGTGAATTATTTTCCCGGAGACTAAAGCCAATCATGACTCTTTCCATGCCTCTCTGTGTACTTCTGGGTCTTGCCATACTCTTCTTCGTCAATGTCATCGACTCTAAACTCTATGTTATAACCGGAAGTATGGATTTATTGTAAATTTTTCGTTTTAGGCTTGTAGGATATTCAAGTTCTTCATTATATGGTTGAGTTTTCCAAAGGCTGCCCAGCTAAAGCTTACTCCACGTAATATGTTAGCGGTCTGGTTTTTCTTTACAATTTTGAAATTTTTTTTCTGGAGGTTATTTCTCTTGATATATAGGATGTTGTTTTCGATGACCCCATCCCTCTTTGGGCTAGTAAATCTATTCCTCTTCGCAGACGAGGCAAGTTTTTATCTCTTCTTCAATCTCAAACTTTTTCAAAAAAGATTTCAACTGGTTGTAATCGGATGGAGCGAGTGCAAAGTCACGAGTCCAATTCGTGAATTTTGAGGTGGTCGGATGAGAAGTTTGTGGTCTTGCTTTCTGCCACAGAGTATACTACTCTCTCGAATTGGGCTGAGTAGGGTTCTGAATATATCGCCCTACCTTCAGGAGTCTACCTTCAAAGTGAATTATTCCTTCATGCCAATTGTTAAGGAAATTAACAAAAGTTCCGACCAGTTTTCCGCGAAATTGGTTGCATTTTGGATATATGTCAGAAGGAATATTTTTGTTCAAAATGTTATAAAGAATCGTTGGTTAAATGGTTTATGAAAGTTATTTCTCTTATTCCCTGTATAATACCATCATGATTTAGAACACAATATAAAATTAATATAAAAAAGTTATTTTTTATGTTTTAAGTGAGGCTACTTAATAATGTAGATATTTTGTAGTATTCATTATATGATTTTTTTCTTTTGTTTCAGACAGACCCTTAAAGTTGGTCCCGTTAGCTCCACTCCCTCATCTTCTGCCTAAAATTATCCAAAACTCCACCACCCGAACCCATACGGGTTCCAATGGGTGGAGCCAGAGATTCAGCCGGATTAACCGGTCTTAGCACTGGTTTCGGCATTTTGCGATCTAACATCTCATTCCTCCTCAATATCCTGACCATTTTATATTCCCTTCACGTGGCTACCCCCGAACCCGGCCTCGAATCTCCTCTTGGATCCCACCACATCAGCTTCGGGTCGAGCTACAGCTTCAGCGAAACTGTCAAGTGTCCGAAGGCGTGTATTTGTTCGGATTTTACAGTGGATTGTTCCCATAGAGGACTTGGTGCTGTTCCCAGAGGAATTCCAGCCGATACTGAAAGACTGTAAGTGTTGTTTTGTTTTGTTAGTTTATAAAGGTTTTAAAATGTTCAAAGTAAGACAAGGAAGATGATCTGTTGCTGAGGATAAACTTCTCGAGATACTAAAGGGTTAAGTACAAGCTAAGGATTGACAAACTGATGATGGAGGTTCGGACTGCTTGTTAAACTATATGTTTAGTTGTCAAATACGCCAATTTTTTCGTAAATAATGTATAAATCGCGTTTTAAAAACCCAGATAGTACTTTGTAAGAGACCATGTGAATACAGTTTGTGTTTTATTGTGACCATTGTGAAATAGTAAATGTATTACTTCCGTAATACATTTACCATTTCACTCTGAATTTCCATTGCCTTTAAACCTTTCTTACAAAGAATTTAATCACTCAATATTTTCCATTTTAAAAAATAACACTGATACGTTTATTTTACGATGCTGTTTTTGTACAAATGAATTGACAGATCGGCCTAAAACTTAACATAGGTTCATATGAATGATGAAACTTTAAAATGTAGTAGATTATATAGTTTTTACTGTTCTATAGGGGCTTGTGTTTCAATTAGCATACTATATTATTCAACATCGTTTTTTTGTAACATATTCTTAGATATTTTATATTGTAAAAATAAAAAGAAACAAAATTGATCTGAAACATTTGGTATGTGAATGGGGGAAACACGAAGACGGTTAAAGCAAATAGAAGTTCTGTCACGCTAATTGGTATACATTTACACAAAATATACGTTATTTTTAACGTGAAGTTATATTTTGTAACGAAAGTTTTTGTTTGAAACTGAAATATTTACAGGCAGGTCATGTATAGTCGTTTTTACAGAGAGATATTTTTGTTGTAACATATATTTACCCCATTTTCTATGGAAACCACTACAAAGGCTTTTTTTATCGAAAGAGAAATTAGTAGAATTTTAAAGAAAGAAAAGGAAAAAATTATTCATCTCTGCAAAATAAGAAGAGAAAGTAAAATTTCGAGCTAAATCCGGGGAATAAGCCGAATGGCACTTTTAATCCACGACTGTGGACGTTTAGCCTAAATACTGTCCTTAGAGTCCTAAATTACTGATCCTGTAGAGAAGCGTAATACTTTCTAGTGATGGTGCTACCTTTAGCTAGATAGTCTATTAGCACTACACTTTAATAATCCCAGAAAACCGTAGTCATGGCTGTTCCTGCAAATGGAATCGTAAACGTTTTCTTTGGTACTTTTTTACCAGCTTTTATCCACTATTTGAACTGAATTTTTGTTTCATCTACTACACAGACCGACTTAGTTTCTGTAACATTGATGAGAAAGCCCTTTTTGCGTTTCATTTAGGTAGTTATTAAAACACCTTTTCATAAAAATGGTCTAGCACGTCCCATTATCAAGTAGCCGCTTCTCCTTTATATCACGAGATCCTCCTAGGTATTTTGGATAAGAATTGGAACGTAGCCGGTGTTAGCAGTTTTATTCATGTTTGGGATTAATCTCCAGTCAGCGAAATATTTTCCCAATACAGACAGGTCTTCTGATAATATTTTATTAGCTTCTTCTATGGTTTTACTGCGGATAGCAAGAGCTAGGTGGTCAGCATATTCAAATTTTATTGATGTTGTGTGTGGCATGTTTGAGATATACAGATTAAACAGGACAGGTGCGACTATCGATCCTTGAGGAAGTCCGTTAGAAAGGTGTCTCATTTTGCTCTTGCCTTTTGCTGTTATTACTTGGAAGGGCCTGTCGCAGGGCATGTTGTTTAATAAAGTTGTTACCTGGCTACATGGTATTACGTTAAGGAATTTGTATAGAAGATCTTTTCTCCAAACCGTGTGATATGCTACAGTCAAGTCAACATACACCACAGCAGTCTTCAGCCGTTCTTGAAATCCTGCGTCAATATATGTTGTTAAGCTGAATACATGCTTTACACAATTGCTATGGGGCCTGAATCCAACCTGTTCAACAGGAGTTTGTCCCAGTATCAGTGGGCCTAGTAACAATCTCTCCAGAAATTTGTAGCATGAACTTAATAGAGCTATCGGACGGTAGCTCTCAGGCAAGTTATTGGGTTTGTTTGTTTGGTTTCGGGATTGCGCTTATTTTGGATTTTTTGAGCTCCACTGGGATATATCCTGTTAGTAGGATATCGGAGTAGAATTTATTTAACCACATTCTTCTGCGTTTCCCGCAGTGTTTCGGAGTGAATTCCATAGAAACAGTAGCCTTACCATATTTGCTTTATCTGCATCTTCCACGGTGAATGGTCTGGGGTAATCAGGGTTGGCTGCAGTTGTTTGTTGGCGGATTATCAGTTGTTTCTTAATGTCTGTGTTCTGTTGTTTGGTACTCGGGGCTTTAGAGAGCTATAGCGCGTGCAGTGATTTGGCCCGTCGATACTTCCGGTGTGTCACCAGCAGGTGGGTTAGATCTACCTGGTTTCCTCAGGAGGCTCTAGACTTTCCTGCTAGATTTTTTGAAGTCCATGTTACCTGTCATTTTTTTTCCTATTTTTTTGCGGCGATCTGTATCCAAAGGATTAAGGAGCTGGTTCGCTATCTTAGAGTCACCGCTGTGCTTTAGTTCCTGATAGAACAGTTCCATCTGTTTGTTCCATCCTGGGACGTATGTGCTATATGCCCTCCGAAAACTACGGAGTATATACTTTTTTGCTGTTGTTAACACGGCTTTTACAAATCTGCCATAATTGCTGCTCTTAGGAGGGATCCATCTAACGACCTTGTCTAGCTGCACAGCAAACTTATCCCATTGGGCCTTCTCAAAATTCCATTTTGAGTGTAGAATGAATTGTCGGTATTTTAATTCCAGTTTTGTGAACTACGGGGTAATGTTAGCTGTGTGGGACGTCATCTGAGACTTTCCTTGATATTGGGATAGGGCGTTTTTTGGTATCCTCTGAGATTACGTAGAGGTCTGGGTTTGTTTCAGTATTCCATGCAGTTGGCCTAAAAGAACTACGTTCTTTGACGTCAAAGATTAAGTGAAGACTATGGGAGTCTGCCCAGTTCGCAAGGTGGTCACCATTTCCATCAGTGGTACCGTTATTTCCAGGCAGTATGGTGGTGATTGAAGTCATCTGCGTCTATTGTAGGGTGTGTGTAGACATCTAGCACGTTGCCAGGCCAGGATGTTTGGGGTGGCTTATAGATATTAACGACGATAGTGTCAGCTATTTTTGTAACTACTTGGTGGACATTTGAGTTTGCTGTAGAATTTAATAATTCAGCATTCAATCAGCATTCATCATTCAACTCTATATGAATGATGGTAAGTGGCTCCAGATCTGTACTATTATAGAACATCTTGAACCTCAGCGGAATTACGTCTGAATGAGTCTAAAAACTCTTTGGAATCGTTGCGTATTTTGTCGACTGTTAACAAATGTAGCATCCATCAAGAGGAAAGCTTTTTCCTACTCAAAATATCCTGCAAAATGTAGTGGACGAGGTCTGCGGCGGTGTTTACAATGTCAGCAACATTTAGTTGGTGATCATTTAATACAACATTATGGATTTTTCTGACGATGTTGTTGATCTTTAATGGATATACTACTATGTTGAAAATAGAGGGAGATAATCCTTTACAGTGCAATCTAACAGTTTTTGTATATCCGTCGGGGATAAATCCCCTAAAACAAAGTACTTTTTAATAGTACGAACCGTATACTTGTCAAATATCATAGTCATTTGTTAAAATGGCCTCGTCTCTGTGTCAGACCGAGAACTTTTAGAACGACCTTCGTATTTTACATTAATTATACAATATTCTACATAATTGCATTTTTTATACGGCCTCTGTAGTAAGGAGAACATTTTCTCTACATCATTTCAATATGTTATTTGAAGATATCGATCGTAAATAATACAAAAATGATGTTACAGTTTACTAACATTGTGCTTTGCCTCGTCAGTAGGTCAACTACAACTACAACTTCACAAAATACGATTTAAAATTATATGCTTTTAGCTCGATACACTCGAATAATTGCAGATATGGCATTTATAATTGAAATAATTACTAGAAACTTTCTAGTGATGATGTTAGTGAGTCTTTTTAATATGCCGGGCAAAAACAGACCATCAGAACCCACAAAGACCGTCATTTAGACCATCAGAATTCACAAATAGCATGAATCTCCTGAATCCCTGCCACACGAATTTATCAACGTTCATTATCGAAACGGGTAATTATCTGCAAAGTTAATTTTGTGGAATCCGGTCCGCAAAATTGATTATTTACTGTTTACAATTTGTTTTCTCGGCCTCCAGTCCCTCGGCCTGCTTGATGTATGGCTCGTGGAAGTTTCGTCCTTAATTGCGACCGTGGAACTGAGGGCGCTGCTCCCACTTTGACAGTTTCGAAATTAACCCATTTTCACCCTTTCAGTCCGTCTCACAAAAAAAATAACACCTGTTAATGATTTTCGTTAAAGTTGCTTGTGTTTTCAGAAAAGGGAAATATTGAAAAGGTATTGTTTCATTAATATTTTTTTTCTTTGGCTTGTATTTGCAGGATGTTTGAAAATTTGAAAAGAAACCGGACATTTAGAGCTCTAGAAGTAGAAAACTATGATCCATAAGTAAGGTAACTTTTTCATCCAACCACATATCTCTGATTTTATTTTCTACTTCAGTAATACAGGGTGGCGTAAAATAGGTTCCTAGTTTGTTCGCTCTGTAAAATTTGAACGAAACATAATAAATAATCCACCCACACAACAAATGAAAGTTTTATTCTAGATATTTTTTTATTGCACATGAAAAATTACATCGGCCAAATGACCATCTTTCTCCAACTCGCAAACATGTGCTTTTCTATAGCGCTTTCAAAGACTCTTCTCGGTATAACAGGAGATATTGTATCTCATGTCGCATGTTATCCTTTAGGCCCCCGATGGTTGGAGGTTGTGGATATTTACTCTGTCCATGAAATAGCCTCATAGGATAAAGTCTGGGATGGTCAGATCCGGCGAGCGAGGTGGATATATCACAGTACCCTTTTTCGATATGATGCGGTTCGAAAAATGTTGCTTTAGAAGGTCCATTGTGTCTCTCGGGCAGTGTGAGCCGTAGTACCATCCTGTTCAAACTACATATAGTGGCCTTCTGGTAGTTGCGGCTACACAAATAATTAGTCATTGCTTTATAACATTCTCCATTGACCGTCTGAGCAACACCTTCTTCATCTTCAAAAAATTAACGATTCGTTCAGGTGTTGTGACATACTAAACCTGAACTGCTGAGTGCAGTGATTTCTGGTGAGTTCTTTATGGGTTCTCGCTGCTCCAAAATTGAGAGTTTTCTTTATTCACGAAGTCACATAGCTGGAAATGTGCTGCGTTGGTCATTATCAAAGTGGAAACAGAATTATCATCAATTATTCTCTCTCAATTATGTTCTACGAGGTTTACGATACACGGGAGTATCCTAAAAGAAGTAGCCTATCTTCTGGATGAAAGGCTTGAAGCAACTGAATCTGGGAGGGAAATAATTTCAAATCTGACTTTAGAATTCATTGTAGGGAACGACAGGAGATCTACAATTGACCAGAACGTCTTCTGGTCGATGTTTGAGGTTGATTTGTAACACTCTTCCGAACTCGTCTAATGTTTGAAATTGGACGACCACTACGAGGTCTTCCAGTGTGTCTAGCATCCCTAACACTTATCTTTTCTTTAAAACGCCGAACCGTTTTGGTTATTGTACGCCTAGTCGGTGCTTTGCTAACATTGTAATGTTTTTTATATTCACGTTGCGATAGAATTAGACGATTATTTTCAAAAAATAAGATGACTATTCTGGTTCGCTGATAAATAGTGTACGTGTCCATACTTAAAAAATTAAAAGCTGCAAAGAGCTAAAAAAGTTATAATTTTTCAAAAATAGGTATTTTATTTTGTACTTAATAATAGTCGATTATCAATTCTTCTATTGGAACCTTTGGTGTGAAACACTAAACTTGAATAGATTTACCACTAAACACCTTTTTGAACTGCTCGACGCACGTTTCGCTAACCATGTTAGCATCATCAGGAGATGATTTAATTTAATTCTAAAACGAAACTATGTTCTATTTATATGAAAACCATACATAACGAAGCGTGTAAAAATTATAAACCGTGAAGTTTACTAAGCCTTACATTAATAATTGAAAAAGTTGACTGAAAGGAATCGGTCCTTTATCTCGGTTCATGATTTTCTTACATTTTTCTATTTGAATGCTTTCATATGCATCCAAAGCCCTATTATTAGTAACACTTTTAATTAGTCTTAAATTACTAATATCTATTCTGTGGTCATGTTCGATTGCATGTTGGGCAACACAAGATTTTTTACTTCTCCCATATCTAATGTGGGCAATATGTTCTTTATATCTTGTCAATATGGATCTTTTTGTTTGCCCAATATACCTTCGATCACAGTCTTGACAACTAATTTCGTAAATCCCCGACTTTTCATGCTGCTCTGCTTTATCCTTTGGATTACCCAGAACTTCTCTTAATTTATTATTTGATTTGTACACAACCTTAATGTCCACTTTTTTCAAAATTTTGTCTAGTCCTCTTGTCAACTTGGCATCAAATGGTATTACCCTGAATTTCTTTGTGTTCTGATCCTTTTGAAAAGTCGAAGATTCTTTCAATAATTTTCTGAACTTATGTTTTCTAATTAGTTTATCTACAATGTTCTTATTATAACCATTCACTTCAGATACCCTAATTAATTTTAATTCTTTGTTATAATTATCTTTATTTAAAGGAAAATTAATTAATCTATTTACCATAAAATTTAAACTAGTCATTTTATTTTGGAAGCTATGATTTGAATCGTTAGGAATGTTAGGAAGTGGTGGTGGTTTTTCTGAAAATATCAAAATCTAACCTATTTTTATTATTTCTACTGACTAACACATCCAGAAATGGTAAACTATTGTTGTTTTCGAGTTCATGCGTGAATACTATATTTTCGGATTTACTATTTAAGTTCTTCATCTAAAATCATCTACATTTTCATTTTTCGAATCGAAAATGGCAAAAATGCCATCCACATATCTTAACCATACCTTCGGAAAGTAACTGAATTATATTGCCTCGGTTTCAAAATTACTCATAAAAGTTTAATAGTCGATTAATCATAGCGGACTGAAAACAACGGATCAAACAACGTATTGATGATTCTGAGCAATGTTTGGATCTGTTTAAGCGAAATAAAAAATATTTTTTATGCGGTATGTGACAATGGATAAAACATGGATAAACACACAAACCGGCCAAAAACACAACCATCTTTATATCGATTATATCGAGAAAGGTAAAACCACCAAAAGGGAATATTACATAGCGTTATTGGTGCGTTTGAAGGGCGAGATCGCAATAAAGACATCAAATGAACAAAACAAGTGCTGTTTCATCAATGCACAATGCACCGCGACACACATTGTTAGCACCGATGGCTAAATTACATGAATTACACTTCGAATTGCTCCCTCGTCCACCGTATTCTTCAGATCTGGGCCTCAGTTCCTGTCCTCAGGCCTCACAAAATGCTCGCTGGAAAGAAATTACCCTCAAATCAAGAGCTAATTGTCGAAACTGAAATATATTTTGAAGGCAAAGAGAAATTGTTCTATGAAAAAGGTGACGAAATATTAGAAAAGCGTTGGAATATATTGTGTTCATTGTATTGCTCTTCAAGGAGAATATATTAACGAATAAAGTCGAAATTTGTAAAAAAAGTGTTTTATTGACCGATTAGTTATTAGCTAGATATCTTCAGCTAAAAATATATTTCTCATTTAAGTTACCGGAACAGATAATAGTCATGGGATCAACAGATCGGGCAAATATATTAGACGAACGAGGGTTCCAATGATTTTCTGGGGCAGAAAGTCCCAAGTAGTGATACTTTTGAGATTTAGAATATTTCTCAATCTTCTTTTGCAGTTTTTTTTTGTTTGGAGGTAAATTAGTAGATATCCCCTGTCCTTATTACCTCTAAATTGTGCCCTAATTCTTCACTCCTGTTCGGTACCCTTTTATCCTCACTCAGTCAGCTGCTGTTTTGAAGAATCACCTTAGACTAATTAAATCCAGAAATGTTCCGCCAAACAGGGTGAAAATCGGCCAAGTTACTCGAACAGCCCCTTTTGACTGTGACGGATGACTTTTGCCGATTTCCAGCCCTCCAAGGGCGAAAATTATTTAAAATAAAATAACTCAGCACCCTTAAATTGCCCGGTAAAATAAGGAGAACGGAGCCAAGGTATGACGTGGCGAATGAGCTCGCTTCTAACTTTTAGGTAGTTATTAATCCAACAAGGGTAGATTTGTTAGGAAGGAGATTATACTTTCCACTGTCTGATTTATTTAAACAAGCTATTTTAGTTATTCTGTTAAGGAAATGGATAAGGAAACAATATTTTAGAGCTCAGTGTTTTATTAGTTTATAGCTTTTATATATATATATATATATATTACGACGGAAAGTCGGCGAAAACATTGGTTGTTGGTTGCGGATAGGGTCTGCCTTTTCTTGATGGGGGAGCATGTGTAGGAACCCTGAAGAGTCTAAACATCAAGAGATGAAATATCTGCCTCCCTGTTGAAGGGATGGGTGGGGCTCGTCTCCAGTCAAGCAACCAACAAAAATGCTCATTAAGGCGGAGACGCAGGTTGTTGTGTGTTCCACATGAGATTGGGGAACCCAACGGTTGGGTGTATGATGACACTCAACTATTGTTGTCTCATTGGACGCAATCCAAGGAAATCTGATACTGCATATATACGTCATCCGACGGGAAGTCGGCGAAAACATTTGTTGTTGATTGTGGATAGGATCTGCCTGTTCTTGATGGGGAACATGTGTAGGTACTCTGAAGAATCTAAACCGCAAGAGACGAAACATATGCCCTCCAGTTGAAGGGATGGTGGGGCTCGTCTCCAGTCAAGCAACCAACAAAAATGTTCATTAAGGCGGAGACGCAGGTTTTTATGTGTTCCACATGAGATTGTGGAGCCCAACGGTTGGGTGTATGATGACACTCTGTTGTCTCATTGGACGAAGTCCAAGGAAATCTGACACTGCATATATATATATATATATATATATATATATATATATATATATATATATATATATATATATATATATATGCAGATAGATAAATAAACCTCAATATATTTGGTCAGAAGTTTATAGGAGAATATAAGGAGAATATAAGGAGACAGGAGAATATAAGCTAAAGAAACAAAATATTATACAAAATCAAAATACACATACAAAAAGAAAACTTGCAATGTTTAAAATAAAGTCAAAATGTTGAAAATATAAAACACTTAACAAAACAGAAAATTCATATAGAAGTTCATACATAATTTCATATAGAAAGGAAAAAATTTAGTATTTTTGAACGGTATATATTTTTTGTATATCTTTTTACAAAATTTTTCTTCCTACATGTTGAGTATCTTCTGTTTTGTTTATGCATATTATATTTTCAACATTTTCACTGTATTTTAGGCACAGTAAGTTTTTTTGTTGTTGTATGTGTATCGTTTGATTTTGTATATTTTGCTTTTATAGCTTGTATCCTTCTGAAGAAGTCAAAAAACTTCTGACGAAATGTATTGAGGTTTACTAAGAAATGAATGAGAAGAAATGAGATGAAGGAATGAGAGAGCGGACTCTTTCATGACTACGGTACACGGTCGAGAAGACACGATTCCATCCCAAATCGACCACTTTTGAACCCGACGCTTTTTTATTTGGCTCAAATTTTTAGTATTCCAGGAAATACTTTTCTGTTTTTTTTCAATTTTTTTTAATCAGCCGGAAAAAAGTTATGAATTTATCAAAAAACTGGTTGATGTTTTTTTTTAAATAGTTATAACTTTTCCCAAAATCGACCAAGACGTTTTTTTTAATTATTCGTTTTTGAATAAACTTTTCAAAAATAGTACAAAAAAAATATTTGAAAAAAGTTCCATCGTAACTTTTCATTCTATTTTTTTTTTAATAATTTTTTTTCTTCCATTTTTTCGCAAGTTATTTTTGTTTTTATAATAAAATAATTTTAAATAAATATATCTATGATATTTAAAATTTCATATATAATTTATACTACATGATTAATAATTAGGATTATTTCATAAATAATACCACAATGAACAATTTTTCAATGTTTTCACATTAATGTAACAACGATATATGTAAGTAATGCATGAATGATTGTGGCGTGTTCATTTTTTTTCTTTTTTAATTCTTTATTTACATAAGAACATATATTCTGATATTTTTTGAGTTTTAGATCGTGGCGAAAAATCCAAAAAAATATATTAAACGATTTATTTAATTTTTCCTTGGTGTTTAAATAACACATTTAAATCATAGACTGTACTCTTCTGAATTAGAATTATTTGTGGTAAAAAGATAACTATTTGTGTCTGGCGTCACACTGAGCAACGTCATTTTAAAATGAAATAGAAAAGTTTGCTCATGTTAAACAAAATCAGAAAGTAGATATGGGTAATTTAAGAGCACGAAATTTTTACTTAATTTGAAATGATTAACTGATTAGTTATTTTATTATTCATACAATATTCCTTATTAATTTTAAAAAAATAAAAAAAATTCTCTTTAAGTTCAAAGTATGTATGAAATATTAAGTATCACAGATATATTTATTTAAAACTATTTTATTATAAAAACATAGTTAAATTGCGGAAAAATGGAAAAAATATAGAAAGAAAAGTTGGCCGACGATGGAACTTTGAAAAATTAACGATTTTTTCGGAAAAAGTCAAAAATCTTATATTAGATAAATTGATAAATTCAAATATATTCTTTTATAATTTTTTTGAAAAGTTTATTCAAAAAAATTAATTTCAATAAAAAAAAAACTAAACTATTTGATTAATTTTTGGAAGTGTTATGACTTTTTAAAAAAAGGAATGGAGTTTTTGAAAAATACACATTTTTTTGCGGTCGAGAAAAAAAAATTTAAAAAACATATAAAAATATATTCTGTAACATACAAAAATGTTAGTTTCATCAAAAGAGGTCGGGTTCAAAAGTTGGGCTTAAAAAAGTGTCAGGTTCTATATATATATATATATATATATATATATATATATATATATATATATATATATATATATATATATATATATATATATATATATATATATATATATATAAAGTGTCTATATATATATATATATATATATATATATATATATATATATATATATATATATATATATATATATATATTGTATATATATATATATATATATATATATATATATATATATATATATATATATATATATATATATATATATATATATAAATGTACTATAAACTAATAAAATATTGAGCTCTAAAATTCTGCTTCTTTATCCATTTCCTTAACAAAATAACTAAAATAGCTTGTTTAAATAAATGAGACAGTAGAAAGTATAAATTATTTGTTCTTTTTGATATGAAAACAACTAATAAAATATTGATTACTTAACGTTTTCTTTTCCCCCAAAACCACTTCTAATTTATGTATCACTTCCAAAGGAAGAAAGATTGTCCTTCTGCATTGCGAACCAACAAAATTTCCTTAACTCCCAGTTAATTTAACCCGAACCCATTACTCTCCCAAAACGGATCGCTCTTTCTCTCCGTCTCGTCCTTTCGATTTAAACCAAGGATTACGGCACCGTTCTCCTCTTTCTGGGGTCGCTCTATCAAGATGGCCGTCTAATCAACCGGTATGGGCAAGAACAAAAGAGCAACGTCGGAAGTTGAACGTCGTTTGTTTTTTTCCGAACAAAAGAAGAGTCGACGAGCCCCGGTGGGACATTGGATTATGTGGCGTGAACTTCGATTTGAATGAATTCGGGCTCAGATCAGATTAAAGGAGTTGGGCGTGAACGAATTAAGACGACTAGAGTCAGATTTTATTTTTGTCTTGTTTCGGTCGTATCCGTTATGAATAAATTGATAGTCGAATGTTTTAGGTGTTTTCCAACATTTCCTACTTTAAAATAGACGAGTCTGAAACATATTTAATGGTGTATATATATATATATATATATATATATATATATATATATATATATATATATATATATATATATATATATATATATATATATATATATATATAAATTTCACAAACAACCGAACTATTTTTATCTAAAAACGAATATTCATGAACATTCATTTTTATAGTAGATGTTTCTAATTACTTCGCCACCACTGTATCTGTATATGTATATGTATATGGATATATTTTAAGTATTTATATATATATATATATATATATATATATATATATATATATATATATATATATATATATATATATATATATATATATATATTATCATCATCATCATCAGCCCGTGTCGATCCACTGCAGGATGAAGACCACTTCAGCATGTTTCCAACTTTCAGGGTCTTGGGCTTTCCTCTGCCACTCTGGTCCAATATACTTAACGATGTCATCAATCCATCGCGCTTTCGGTCTTCTTCGCGGACGTTTGCGATCAAGCGGTATCCACTCCAGGATCGCCGAGGTCCATCTGTCATCCCATCGCTTCGCTATATGACCTGCCCATCTCCATTTCAATTGCTTTACTCTTCCAATGATGTCACAGACTTTCGTTTGTTCCCTGATCCATGCGCAGGACTTTCTGTCTCGTTTTGTAATGCCCACCGTACATCTTTCCATTCCCCTCTGTGCTACCCGAAGTATGTGAGTGTCCAGGTTTTACTTCCGTATGTCATAACCGGTAGAACGCACTGATCGAAGAATTTTCTTTTCGGGCAAAGTGGGAGTCTGCTTTTAAACACAATGTTGAGTCTGCCAAATGCCTGCCAGCCACATTTAACACGGGCGGGATTCCCCTCCATTGAAATCCTTTGCCCAATATATATAAAACTATCCACAATCTCCAAATCCCTTCCTAAAACTGAAATTCTTCCGTCCTGAGCGAACTTATTGAACATAACCTGAGTCTTTTTCAGGTTTATTTTCAAGCCAAATGGTTTGCCAGCCATTTGCAGTTCTTGTATGCGTCTTTGCAGCTCCTCTGGGTCTTGTGAAAGGAGAACGATATCATCTGCAAATCTAAGATGGTTTAAGTTTACACCATTGATTTTTTACACCATCCTGTTCCCAATCCAGTTGGATTGGGAACAGGAATCTTCTACAAGGACAGCCGAGAAAAGAATAGGCGATATTGCGTCACCCAGCCCCCACTTCTCCCCGTCACCCTGCCCCTGCTCCCACTTCAAGATTATAAGTTGAATTGTGGCTGTAGCTCCGTCCTATATCGATCCTAATAGGTTTACATATGCTTTATCTACCCCTTGGCTAAACAGTGCATCTATTATTGCATGCTTAGAGATGGAATCAAATGCTTTTTCGTAGTCGATAAAAGCTAAGCACAGTGGCATGTGTTGTGCCTTTCTATGACCTGCTGTACAACCTGGATGTAATCCATTGTACTGAATCCACTTCTGAATCCTGCTTGTTCTCTTGGTTGTGCGTCATATATATATATATATATATATATATATATATATATATATATATATATATATATATATATATATATATGACGCACAATCATTAATTATAGTATTATTAGGTCGATGGACTGTTTGGCTTGTAATTACTTTTCTTACTGTTAGTTTAATATAGTATTTAAAAAAGGCATTATGGGTCGAAACAATTGTAACACATACAATAGTGGTATATATTATAATCCACTATATTTTAAATATAGTGGATTTTTTATATACATCTTGGGTACATAAAAACGTTCATGCGCCTTACTTACAGCCTATGTGAAAGCGTAGGAGATCGAAATCATTAGTTAAAATGATTTGTGTTCAAAGCACGTGTATGAGGTTAAGCTCTAAGCTTAGGGGTATGACATGGGAAGCGCGGGAAAACGCGTTGTGACAAACGCTTTGTTTTTGCGTCGCATGTTTTAGAACTTTCGAAAACTATCTACGTGTCAAAAAATTGATGCTATCAATTGATGGTATGATATCAATTTTTGATCATATTTGCTGCTTCGGAGCTGAACAACCGGGCTCAGTCCACTCTGCGGTTTGTTGTCGCAGTTCAGGATCCTAGCGGTATACCCAAGTCTCATCCATAGTTACAAAACAAAGTTTAAAATCTATTTTATTCTTTCGAAAAAGATCCAAATTGTGTTTAAACCTTTTTTTTACAAATAATTTAAACTCTGCACGATTTCCAATATTTCCCATTTTAAAAATTAACCTGATACGTTTACTTTAAACTGCTGTTTTTGTACCAATTAATTGACAGTTCGACTTGAAACTTAACATATATTCATATGAAGGATCAAACTTTAAAATGTAGCAGATTATATAGTTCTTTTACTGCTCTATAGGTTAGGAACTTTTTAATTAGCCTAGTAGAAATGTACTTATACTGTATATGAAAGATAATAGAAGATAGATCATAAACTAGCAAATAGAAACATTGTTTTATATGATTTTCAGAAAGGCAGTAGTGAGGTTATATTCATTCTTAATTTTTTTTACTACCTGCATCTTATTATTTAGTATTTTTTCAGTGTACAGCGAAACAAATGAAGAGTTTTGAAAAAAACATTTTTACGATGAAATCAAAAGATCGATTGATGACGGTCGGGATGAAACAAGTTTTGCTGTAGTTTAATTTTCCTTGAACTTTGTTAAATAAATACTTTAGAGGTACGGGGAGTGTTTTGTAACTTTGCAATTAAATGTATCTAAATTCGGAATGCGATAGTTGCTGTAAATAGAGAAGTTTCCAACTTAGACCGGATGCATTTCAAAGTTTCAAGACAAAAAATAGAATTTTCCCACAACAAACATACAATTTACTTGTACTGTGCTATTTATATGTAAGAGAAGTTTATGTTGTATCTATTTTTATCAGGAACCTTGATAACTTGGATAACAGTCTTACTCGTAGAGGGTGGGGTCAGTGTCACGCGATTATATTAATTATTTGTGACTTTTAAAAGGAACAAGACAGCATATATTTTTTTTAAATATGTTTGTTTCATCTTTAAATTGTATGTTATTTATTTTTGAACATTATGTCAAACAGATGTAAGCCCTTGTAAGATTGTGCCCCGAATAAGTCAGTTGTTAGCGAGTAACGAGATCACTTCGACATTTTTATAGCTTTCCAGCCTCTTCTGATGGTTTCTTGCAATGTTATCTTCAGCCATAGGCACTTTCAAGTCTCGATGGATGTCTTCACCTTCATTTTCCATCTTAGGCATCCAGAGTCATGCTCAGATACTTTGCTCTGTTGGTATGTGAGATTCTTTTCTGGTTGATTGTCATTGGTATATAGATATATTCCCTGTTGATGAAATTGACATGGCTCCACTTCGCCTCATTTAATTTGATGCGCCATGTATTTATCCACTTGGTGACATTGTTGATGGCTGTTTGGAGTTTGTTTGTAGCTGACTGAAATTATTTTCCAGTAGCGAGTAAAGCAGTATCATCGGCGAATATTGCCGTCACTACTCCACCACTCTGTGGAATATCGCTGGTGTATAGCAAGTAAAGTGTAGCTCCGAGAACGCTATCTTGCGGCACTCCAGCGCATCTTTTTAATCGGAATATTCCTCACCATGCTTGACTCTAAAGTGACCGTCAGTGATGTATGAATGAAGAATTTGGTTCATTTGTTGTGGTAGATATTTTTCTATGAAATCCACGGTCCTGGTTGGATAAAGTTGGAAAGTATTCTCTAGATATTCAGCAAATATTTCTACCTTTTTTTCATCTCGCCGCGCCCGGTTACCATCGCGTTTGCGGATTGGCAGGTCATAGTTCTTTGGCCTGTTCAAAGATTTGGTCTCTTTCCATAGCGAGTAGTCAGAGCTTTCGTGATCTGTTAACTTACTTAAGTAGTTCTCAAAGCTTTCATTCTTGATATTTGTGATTTCATTTTTGAGCTGTTTACATAGTTTATTTAAAACTTTCTTCAATGCTGATATATCAGCATTGCTTGGCACGTTATTTTTATCCGTAGGCCAGTATGTTGGTTTACCTGTTGATTGGAAGTGGCAGGTTCATCTTTGCAGTTGAACCCCAGTAGGTGTGATTGGCATAGAAGTTGCCTCCAATAATGAAGCGATCTCCTAATGACCTGAAGAAGCAAGTAAACTGTTCCTCCTTTGGTGACTTTCCTGCTGAGCAATATATCGTAGCAATTGTGATGTTTTTAGATTTCATCTGGAGTGTCATAGCTGTCGCTTGTATCTCAGTGAAATCATATTCAGCATTTAAGTAGTGCTTTGTGTTTTCTTTTATTATCAATGCTGATCCGTCTTTTCCTGGTAGGTCCGAGCGGGCAGTGTGATAGACTTTGGATCTTCTTATTTTACAATAATTTGTTTTGGTCATATGTGTCTCTGAGATTAGAGCTACATTAATTCTATCATTCTATAGAAATGTTTCGAGCTCATTGTATTAGGCCATTGGTATTCCAAGCTACTATTCTGATTGAATTGTCCATTACTTCTTCCCATTAGCAGGAGCTCGCTTGTTGCCGCGTTCTAGTTTGTCTAGTCTATCTAGGATCATTTTATTGGTTCTTTCTTGTTAGTCAAGTTTGACCATAATTTTTTGCAACATTTGGCTGGTTGCCAAAGGCCGTTTGATTCTTTGGTTTGGTTTTACTGCCTATTCTATAGCGTTCACCGTAACTGTAACTGTAAATGCATTTTCACCATCATTTTCAACGAACTATGGTCCAGTGATATTTTGAACATAAATATCGTACCATACTGTAATTTTAACTGGATGTAATGGCGTTTGATGAATGTGGTGGGGATTTTTTCCTGTCCAGAAACGTTTATTATGTTTAATCAGTTGAACACAGGATTTGATGAAGGTGGTTTGTGATGACAATGCAGTATTCTAATCGATTATTATTATCTGTACCTAACATGACTTGAACAATTTGAATCTCGTAGGGAAATATGTTCAAGTCAGTTTTAAAAACTCTGCGAAAATGTTGAATTGTTCATATTTTTTTCCTATATTTTCCTAGCAGCTATTTTCCTAAGCAGTATTTTTGTTGGTTTGTTAAAACTGTGAATATGCCAAAAATAAATTGGTGTATCATATATTTTCGAGCAATTATTCTAATTTGGGAAGAACGAACTATAGGTATAAAAGAAGCAGGTTTAACTTTTCATGAAATAGAAAAAACTGTTTATTCTACCGTTGCATAGACATGTATAAGATAATTTGATGATCAGACGTAAGTAGGAGAATTAGTTTCTGATCAGTCTAGAAATTACCAAGCCCGTGATGAACGGTATCTAAAGCTGGGTCCACATCAATACAAATGTACGTTGTACGCGTTGTATGTGGTGTGCCTACGCGGTAATGTAGACGCTCTGATACACAAATTTACACACAAATATTGTCGCCGCACAGCATGCACACAAACCGTCTGTTTTCCATCAGATAATTTAAACAAATTGTTCCAGTAAATTCAACACACTCGCAAAATTTTATTGTAAGTTTTATGTGGTGTATCAGAGCATCTACATTGCCGCGCAGGCGCACCACATACAACACATACAGCTCAGTAATGTCTGAATGATTGTGGCGTGTTCATATATTTTTTTTCCTTTATTTGAGTTTTTCGCCACTATCTAAAATTAAAAAAATATCAAAAATACCTATTCTTATTTAAAGAAAGAATTACTGGGTAAAAATAAAAAACCAAACGGAGACAAAGTTCTCAGTGATTCATTTTTGTAATAAATTTGCCTAACGAACAAAATTTTAGAGATATAAAAATGTTATAAAAAATTTTACAAACTTTTAACGTTAACGTTTCGGAGGGTACTCTCCCCCCCGTTTTCAAAACTAGACTAAAAAATAAATTATATTAATTTGTAATATATATACTAATTTATTTTAATTTTTTTAATAATTATTTTAAATTTAATTTTAATTTATTAATAAATTATGTTTTTTTACTTTCACTCGTTAGTTTATATATTACAAAATATATTACAAAAAAACCCAAATAAAGGAAAAAAAATACATACAGCTCGCACAACGCAAATTTGTATTGATATGGACCCAGCTTTAGAGTTCATTCTGCATGAAATCGACATGAAAATAGCCTGTAAGTTCGTCATACTTTTATTGCAGCTAGAGTTGGGACTGTTGCTTAATTCTTTTCGTCATATTGTACATAATAATTATAAAACCCTTCTTATATTTTTAATAGTATTATATATTTTTTGTTCTCTAGTAGAGCTGATGAGTTTTTAGAGCTTTTGTAACAATTGTTTCTTTTTTAAGATTTTAAGCAACATCATTCATTTTCAAAGACACCAACCTAAGAAAGAATAAGAAAACGTTAAGCCTCCTGTTTCAAACTATCTAATCTAATTTCAATGCATTTAAACATATAAGGCATACGCCTTATTTAGACGCTGCTATAAATAAATGTGTCTTTTATTTCGTATCCATACCTTTCGAGTTGGAAGGGTAGCAGTGTTAAACTTGTAACACACGTTCACCAAAAAAACTAGATAAACACATGTTCAGAATAAAGACGTAAACATGTCGTAAATATCGATACGAAGAGGTGAAAAACAGTATATAAACTACAGAAACCCTCCGATAAACAATCGTAAATTAGATGGAAGAGGTTCTTTTTTTTTCCTTCGAGAAAGAAATATACAAATATAGATTCAAAGAAGGAGGATTATCTAGCTAGATGGCTTCCTGATCTGGTAAATATTATGTTTTTTGTATTTTTGTAAGTCTAGAAGTGTTATGTTGCCTCTATTTTGCAGTAAAAGCTGCGGCAAGTATCACGCTATGATTTTGTTTTGGCGCCATTTTTATTCGTGATATTTTTGACAGGTGTAATGTTAGAAGAGACCGGAAAATATGAAAATGACTTGAGCAAAAGGATAAAGAGAACGAACAGCGTACATTTCAACAAGAAAAAAGTAACAAGACAAAGATGAAAATGTACAAAACAATATTTAGACAAAAAAATAAGCAATAATATTATTTATATTTTTTCCTTTATTTTGGTTTTTCGCCACTATCTAAAACTCAAAAATGCCTGTTCTTATTTAAAGAAAGAATCACTGGGTAAAAACAAAAAACCAAACGGAGACAAATTTCTCAGTGATTCTTTTTTGTAAAGAATAAAATGTTATAAAAAAATTACAAACTTTTAACGTTAACGTTTCGGAGTTCGTTTCTCCCTCCGTTTTCAAAACTAAACTAAAAAATGAATTATATTAATCTGTAATATATAAAGTAACGAGTGAAAGTAAATATATTTTTTTGTATATGTCAACGATACTTACATTGATAACAATAGATTGTCATGACAGTGACATACTATCAAAAAATATATATAGGTAATGTTTACTGTGTGATTGTTTATTGTACTGATTGTGTATTCAAATATTTAAATGTGTTTAATTGTATTCTTTAGAATCGGGAACCATATTGAATTTAAATCTACCGAAGGCACAGCAATACAGTTATTTTTATTTAAATTAATTATAGCGGTTTCTTTTAATCTTCTGTATTTTGTTATCGATTCTTTTAATATCGTTTTGAAATTATTCCAATTGATTTTATGACCCGATTCTCATGCGTGTTGATAAATTCTAGATTTATTAAAATCGCCCTTTCTAAGAAGGTTTTTATGCTCTTTTACTCTAACATTTACCGGTTTAGATGTCTCACGTATATAGAATTTGCCACATTCGCAGGGAATTTTATAAACCACATTTTTTGGTATTTTGTTGTATATATTTGGTTTAGTCTTTGTTAATAGAGATCTAAGATTATTTTTTGTTTTAAATGTCGTTTTTATGTTATATTTATTTCCTACTCTTTTAATTGTGTCAGAAATACTAATATTCTTGTCTGTTTTGTCTAGTATCAAAATTTTTAAATGATTTATCTATAAAATTTTTTGGGTAATTGTTTTTTATTAAAATGTCTTTTATGTGATTTGTTTCTTTTTGTAGTGTATCATTGTCGGTACAAACAAGTTTTGCTCTGTCATATAAACTTTTAATTACTCCTATTTTGGACGATTTTGAGTGATTTGAAAAGAAATTGAGATACTTATCTGTGTTTGTCGGTTTTCTGTAAACTGTAGTTTTTAATGTGTTTTTTTGTCTTAATATTAAAGTGTCCAGGAATGGCAATTTATTCTCCTTCTCCAAGTCTCCTTCTAAAGTAAACTTAATTGTAGGCTCTCGAGAATTTATATCTTGTAAAAAAATATTTAGATAGTCAATGCTATGTTGCCATATAGCAAAAATATCATCAACATACCTAAGCCATATTAATGGCTTTTTAAGAGATTTATTTAATATGTCATTCTCGAATTCCTCCATAAAGATATTACTTATAAATAAAAGAAAACAATATATGAACACGTCTCAATCATTCAGACATTAATAATATTTTTTGTCGAAAGAAAAATGTCAATTGTTGTACCATTTTGAAATCTTGACCAAATGGGCCATCTTTTAAAATAATTTGCCGATGGCAGTGTAATACATTGTTGTTAAGTGTCAAAGTTAGCTGACATAATTTTTTAAACCACAATTCAATGAAACTTTTTGTTTTTACTAAATTAACAACGTTCATTGTTTGATTTGTGAATGCGATTTGAAATGAAAGATATTAAATTTAACTGAGGTAGCCGATACTTGATGGAAATTCATTTTAAATAAATAAGCAAAGAATAATATCTAAAATTTCCATTATATTTTAAATTGGATTCATAATATTTGTTTCAGCATACAGTGCCGTTTTCAAATACAAACTATATTAAACTAACAGTGACAAAAATAAATACAAGCTAAAGTCTCCATCGACCTAATAATACCATAAAACATGATAGTGGGGAAATCAACTTTTTTTCTGTCAACGTCCAGAAGGGCAATATAAGTTTAATAACGGTAAACCATTCAAGTCTAGGTCATCATTTAGCAAAATATTCAATTTTTTCCTCTTATTAATTTCTAGTCTCTCTAAAAGATTTAATTTTTTGGATTTATTCTTATTATGCAATATTGTAAAGTTATCATTGAAAGTATGATTTTCAAACATTAACTGGTTAACATAATGAGAATTATTTTGTTGTTTAGTGCAACTTCTTTGTTTGTTGAGCCTAGTAGAGAAAAATCTTCCTGTTTGTCCAACATAGACTTTAGAACACGACCCACACTCAATTAAATATATTCCTGATTTACAGAGTTTGTTTGTTTGACTTTTATTGTTTTTAATGAGGCGTCCAAGACTATTGCTTGTTTTAAAAGCAATATTTATATTGTTTCTTATGGATAAATGATTAGATATTAATTTAGTAACATTTCTTGTATATATATATATATATATATATATATATATATATATATATATATATATATATATATATATATATAAAGTAATTGTTTTATATGCTGCAGTTTTAATATTATTGACGGAATATATTAATTCTTACATAAAGTTACTTAACTTACATAAATTCTTAACATAAGAACATTAAATTCACAGTTGATGAAGAGCAACATAATAGTATTCATTTTTTTGCCGGTCGCTTTGGTGCGGCGGTAAGAGCGCCTGCTTTGCCGAATCCGCGCTGAGCGGTAGCTGGTTCGATTCCAGCGCTCGGATGGTTATTTTTATTTCTTCTGTCCGTTTATGTTTCCTAAATGTTTGTGATTGTTTCTAAGCAAGAGTGTAAAATCCGACTACGAATTACCCCTCAGTCACGCCAGTTAAAGGCTGGGTAAGGCCGGATGCCTTCTGAGAAGTGTTCTACGTTGGTCACTCGCCAGTCGGTAGGTTTCCTGATAGACTTATGGGTAGGCACATAACCAAAGGTTTATAGCCCGAGGGGGGTGCTGGCCTGGGTTTGTCGGAAGCTGATGACCGTGGTTCGGAACCCACGTTAAGCTGTAGGTCCAGCCGCTAAATAGCCTAGTTGCTGATGCGCCTCTAATCCAAAAACTTTACTTTACTTTAGATATTAATCTTTGCTTATTTATTTTATGGAAGATATTGATAAATTATATCGATGAAATAACAGAAAGGAAAAGAAAAGGGCCATGGTTTACCATAGATCTTATTCTAACCGAATGATTTTAACGAAATATATTTTTCATCGAAAACCAAATAAGCGTTGTTACACAATCTATACATCCAATAGTATAAGCGGTCTGGGAAAGAGGTTTATAGTTTACTTATTCAATTACCTGAAGGAAATTTACAAGCCGATGGTATTGAACCAACAAAAGGCTTATTTGTAGACGTACGATCTACGGGTCGACCGGTTGTTTGGTGTGTTGTCTTTTAATATTTAATACGGAAACAAGAGAACTAAATAACGACGAGGGAAAAAAAAGAGAAGTTACGGGCAATTCTCGAAGAGTATTATTATTTTGATCGTTGCGTGATAGGATGTCGTTATTTATAAGCATTTAATAATTCACCGAGAAACATTATCTTTTCTTTTTTTCTTTTTCGAGACGATGAAAGTAAAATAATCTTAATATATTTGTTTCAATAATGCAGGGCTCGTTTTACCTTACTTACAGGTTGATGATATGAAAGCTATTTTTGATTAATCTCGTTGAAATCGATTATCGTTTCTGATTATTATTTTTTTAGTTTTTACTAAATGTGGTGATATCGTTGTGGAAATATTTGTATTTGTTTAGGTCTTGGACGGTGGAAATATTGTTTTACGTATTTTATCGCAATAAATTTATCATTTTTTAGTCATGAGTCAACACTAACCAGAAATATAGGATTTTTAAAAATATATTAATGAAAGTTGTGGTGTTTTCATAGAATTTGGTGAGGAAATTTGACAGTAGTGAGTTTTTTTTAAATAATATTTAAATAAAAAAACTACGGAGGCATATCAATATTATAAAAAATATAGGAAGGTCGCGAACGATACAGTTTCAAAAGCCAAACAAAAGTCATGGGAGAAATTTTGATATAAAATTGAAAGAAACTTTGCAGGAAATCAAAAATTATTTTACAGAGTGCTAAAAAATTATGGAAAGAATAATACGAGATTACCTATATTAGAAATAAAAATAAGGAACTGATCAACGACGAGAAAATAATGCAAAGATGGAAAGAACATTTCGAGGAATTGTAGGAACTAAAACGGGAAGGTGAAAAGAAGTTTGAGGAGAGTGATATAGAAATTAACAGTGAAATTATGAGCACAGAACCTATAAGGATGGATGAATTGGAGAAGGCAAATATGGGAAAAGCTGGGCAAAAGTCAACTGGCAATAAACAAAAGGACAAGAACAAGAAGTAAAACAAAAATAATGGTGATATCGAGAAAACACAAGAACATAGGAACTAGATTAGAAAAAACACAGCTAGTACAAGTTAAACAATTTAAATACTTAGGAATAGGTACTTTGAACTGTATGCAGAATGCCTTGAACAAGAGAGTATGAAAAATGGGATAAAATGAAAGGAGCACGCGGGGTAGACCACGAAAGAAATGTAACGATGAAATTGACAAGTATCCTGGAGAGGTGGAACTGGACTGGAGAGTGCCCGAGGAGCTTGCGACGGATGGAGGGGACTGGAGAAAAGGAAGCGATTGACAGGCGATTGAGAAACCTTAACTCGACACTGGAATGGACCCATAAACAAATATAGATCATGATGATGACTATTTTAATATTGACTTTTTGAACATTTGATTAAAATCCTTTTAAAAATATTTCCGAATGTTCATATTGGGTTATTTCCTACCAATATATAATAAAAAATGATTGATATGTTTTATATAAAGAGTTTTCCAATAAGAGTGTCAGCACTTTGAAACGCAATAGCGGCAACACTGTTTGAAATGTACCAGGTCTGGCGGCCAATAATTCTTCATTTTTATTAAGAGATGGCGCTCGAAACAGGGATTGGTTCGCAGTCTAATTTCTTGTGCTATTTTGTTGCTACGACAGTACCTTTCACAACGTCATTGATGTTTAAACGATTTTGAGTTAGCGGCTGGTTTTTTTTTGTTCAATCAAAAGAAAAACGCGAGTGAAAGCCATCGTATACTTGTGAAAACTTACGGTGACAATGTCCACAATGCAATACGCTTCTAGGCGTTGGTTTAGACAATTCAAAAGTGGTAACTTCGACTAAGAATGCTAGACCATTCTAGAAAATTGCAACCATTCTAGAAAATTCAACGACAAATGGCAGAGAGGTTAAATGTTGGTTGCCGAACCATTTGTGATCATCCGCATGCTATGGAAAAGATCCAGAAGACAGGAAAATGGGTACTACATCAGCTGAACGACTGTGAGATGGAAAACCGTAAAACGGTGTGCGAAGTTTTGTTTCTCGGCATGAAAGAAATACTGTGTTACATCGAATCGCGACTGGAGTCGAAAAATGGATATATTTTGAGAACCCAAACAATCTTGACCCAGGAAAATCATGAACATCGACCGCATGACCGAATCGCTTTGGAAAGAAGACACTGGTGTGGATTTGGTAGGCTCAAAGGGGGGTCGTGCACCATGAGCTTTTGAAACTAGGTGAAAGAGTTAATACTATTTGCTACCGTCAACAAATGATGAATTTGAACCATGCATTGATCGAAATGCGACCAGAATGGGCTACAATATACGGAAAAGTGATTTTGCAGCAGTACATTTTGCACAACCCCCATTAAACACAGCGAAACCGCCCAGGTATACCATTTCTGCTCTTGGCTGGGAACTCTTGTCCCATTCGGCGTACTCACCAGACTTATACTCACGTACTTCTCATGAAACACTTCAACGATTACGGGGATGTCGAAAAATTATTTGATGACTGGAACACCTCAAAGATACAGTTTTTCTAGGAGGGTATTCACAAATTGCCAGAGAGATGGTAAAAATGTGACGCATACTTTGATTAAACCATTTTTTAACTTTTTCCCAATTTAAACGTGTTTGTCTAAAAAATAAGATTTCGGAAGGTCCCTTTCGGAGCCTGTCCGCCTTTAAAAACCCACTGTTTTGATTGTTTCTTTGTGTCTGGAGTGTAGTAGTGTGTCCATGTTTCGTCTATAGTTATGTATCGATGCAGAAACTAATCAGGATTGCGACGAAAAAGCCCCAATACCGCCTCAGAGTCGACCCATCTTGCCAACATTTTTTTCACAACGAATTTTTCGTGCAAAATTGAAAACATTGTACCTTGTGTTAAGCCTGTCATAAAAATGAAACCATGTGATGAATATAACTGAGACTTTGATCTGGTGACTAATAATGCTTAGTGAAAACAAACCATTTCCGATGATGCGAGCGCGATCTCTTGTATTTTCTAAGAACTTTTTGAATGACCCCCGTAGTTTCTATATTAATATGTTTTTGTGAAAAGTGTTAAAAAATATTAGTTGAAGTGTTTCTAACATTGTGACACTGGGTGTATATTGTGTATTTTTAATCCTGCCACCTAATTAACGAAAATATAAGCTTTCAGATAATGTTTCTCCTCAGTAAGGACGACTAGCATCGTGTTACCGTAGCTAACCGTAACAAGCCGTTGTTTTGTTCTTTTGTTTTTCGTTAATTTTCCCGATGTTTGTTTGTTCATCGACCGAGACGACGTACGTACGTACTAGATCCAGTCGGCTGCTCTCCCGACGGTCAAAGTTGATTTATCCGTGTAGGCCGCGGTCGACCGACCGTAATTACCGTTGACAGTAATTAGCGCTGTCATAATTAGCCGGCAATTTTGAACGGTTCGATTGTGATCGGTAATTTATTGAAAGCGGGCGTTGGCCGCCGTTGATTATTTTCAACGGTTTTCCGATACGACGATTGAAATATTATCGTAGCGCGCGATGACAGTGTCCGTATATCCGAAATGTATAATTTTGAAACAGACGAATAGAAACGGATTTTTCTAGTTTTACGCATAGATAAATGAGTTTTCGGTTTGTTCTATACATCGAGCGTGATTCTGATTAATATAGATATGATTATTCATGAATTTATCACGAAAGAATCCATCGTCAATGTTAAAATCGGTTTCCATTAGCGCAATCAGTTTGAACAACTCATGAATTTCAATTCGTTCAGGATTCCATTGAATTAAATTATTTGTTGCCTTAGTAATTTATCATATATCGCTTTATCTCATATTTGCTTTAATTCTGCTCATGTCATTTTGACGAAAATTATCACAAAAACTAAACTTGAAGAGATTTACCACTAAACACAATTTTTTTTTACTAACTGTAACTATACCGTAACTAAAGTTACAAGTACTTTTTTATAAATTACTAATTTTAGGAAGAATTGGAAAAAAAACTCTTAAATTTGTTTGTAACATCGATATTATGTTCTCCAACTCGAAAGTAAGAAAAATCTATTCATTTTTTTTCATAGAACTAAAAATAAAATTAGAAATATTGCTATGAAATGATTCCTAAAAAAATTGGAATATTTAAATATAGATCAATATATTTCAATAAGTCAATCAACATAATCTTAAGACTATTGAAATCATCTCAAAAACTGATGTAAGATGTATTCATTACTTTATTACTACATCAACTAAAGTGAAAAGAACGTTCAAAACGAATAGAAATATCAACGTTTTATAGCTAAACTTATGGAAAACTTGCAAAAAAAACTTTTTATATTTATTTACAACCTGAGTTTTATATGTTCTTGAAGACGAGATATTGCTAAGATATGTAAGAGCCAACATTTTCATTATGTTATCACCTCTAACTAAATTTATAACCACTTTTTTAAAAATTACTAAAATTCGCCATATTTTATAACTAAATACATGGAAATCATCAAAAAAATCTTTTATATTAATTTACTGCAGCAATAAAATATCCATTAGATTTTTCGTGGAACCCAAAAAAAATAAAAATATTGCTATGAAATGATTCCTAAAAAAATTGGAATATTTAAATATAGATCAATATATTTCAATAAGTCAATCAACATAATCTTAAGACTATTGAAATCATCTCAAAAACTGATGTAAGATGTATTCATTACTTTATTACTACATCAACTAAAGTGAAAAGAACGTTCAAAACGAATAGAAATATCAACGTTTTATAGCTAAACTTATGGAAAACTTGCAAAAAAACTTTTTATATTTATTTACAACCTGAGTTTTATATGTTCTTGAAGACGAGATATTGCTAAGATATGTAAGAGCCAACATTTTCATTATGTTATCACCTCTAACTAAATTTATAACCACTTTTTTAAAAATAACTAAAATTCGCCATATTTTATAACTAAATACATGGAAATTATCAAAAAAATCTTTTAAATTAATTTACTACAGCAATAAAATATCCATTAGATTTTTCGTGGAACCCAAAAAAAATAAAAATATCGCTATGAAATAGTTCCTGAAAAAGTTTTCCATTGAAATTACCAGTGCATAAGGAAAGAAAAGATTTTTTTCATAAATAACTGCATTTTGTCAATGACTACCTTCCCAACAATTTTTATTGTATCCCTAAATATGTCTGATAAGTCGATCGATCAGTCAACAAGATTTATTTATCTTTCTGACCGGTCTTTCGACGCCATTCCTCTAGCAATTTGTTTTGCTCGTGCTAGTCCGATTGTTTTGCGACCATTTGTATGCGCCACGACGGTATCGGTAAATATGCGCTTTCCGTGGAATTAGTATCGTACGGGGTGAATAGGAAAGAGGCGACGTGCAAGATTGAATTTGCATGGGTTCCAGCCTGTTACCAAATAGAGATTTTCGTCCAATATCGTATCTTTTGCTTGTTAAATAGACTAAAATATAAAAATACACGGCGTGTTCACAGGGAATGGTGATTATTCAAATCGTTTCCAATTCTCCCTAAAATTAATAATTTATAAAAAAGTACTTGTAACTTTAGTGACAGTTAGTTTTTTTTTTTATTATTTATAAAACATCCCTGAGGAAGTTTTCCAAAATTACAATCTGACCAAAGTTGATCAATGAGTAATGTTGTACAAACCTATGTTACTACAAAAGAAAAGATGATTTTAAGAACTTACTCACTAGTATCCCTTAAATTAAATCCAATAACTTAATTACACCAATATTAACGTATACACCAGCACTATGCTCTGCTTTTTTACTAACACAAACGTTCAAACCAACTCAAAGGGTTTGGTCCTCTTAAGTCTTCTGATTTGACTTGCATTATCAAGGAGCTGGATGGCCTTGACATTGACGTGCTGAAGAAATCGCTGCTCGTGACTCTGGGCAAATCTGCTAATGGTCTGGGTAACGGTGTCCATTTCCAAGTCCCTATGGAGGTCACTGTTTCTGAAATACCAAGGGGCATTTGCAATGTTCCTTAGTACTTTGTTTTGGAATCGCTGGATTATTTCCAAGTTGTTCTTTTTGGCACAACCCCACAGCTGGATGCCATATGTCCATACGGGCTTTAGAATTTGTTTGTACAAGAGTACTTTGTTGTAGACTGATAGAGGGGAATTTCGTCCAAGCAGCCAATACATTTTTCTAAATTTGATGTCAAGTTCTTCTTTTTTCTTTTTGACATGAACCCTCCAGCGTAGCTTGGCATCTAATGTTATACCCAAATATTTTGCTGTATTAGCATATGGTACTTGGATATTATTTATACTAACGGGGATATGTTGATTTCTTTTGTTCGTGAAATTAATATGGGCGGATTTAGACTCATTTAATTTGATTCGCCATTGCTTAGTCCAGTTGTTAATTTTATTAACTGAGGTTTGCAGGTTTATTGCCGCTTCTTCGTGGTCTACGCCTACAGCCATAATAGCAGTATCGTCAGCAAATGTTGCTATCGTGTCTGGGTCTAATTCAGGAATATCACTGGTATATAATAGGTAAAGGACTGGTCCCAATACACTACCTTGCGGTACTCCTGCTTTAATATTTTTTAGTTCAGAGTATGCATCTTCCTGTTTAACTCTGAAATATCTATCTGAGATATAAGACTTTAATAATTGCGCAAACTGTTTAGGCAAAAGCTTGTTTAATTTGTAGTTGAGGCCCTCATGCCACACTTTATCGAAGGCTTGAGCCACATCGAGAAATACGGTAGAACAAATTTTTTTTTCTTCCAGTGACTTTTCAATTATATTTGTTATCCTATGGACCTGGTCTATAGTTGAGTGGCTTTCTCTAAATCCAAACTGATGGTCTGGAATTATGTTTTTATCTTCAATGATTGGCTTCAATTTTTTAAGGAATATTTTTTCAAACAGTTTTGAAATAACAGGTAGCAAGGAGATTGGCCTGTAAGATGAAACTTCATTCGGTGGTTTTCCGGGTTTTGGGATCATTATCATTTCTGCTACTTTCCATATCTTAGGTACATACTTTAATCTAAAAGATGCATTTATAAGATATGTAAGTTTTACTATAGCTTTACGAGGAAGCTGTTTCATAACTTCTCCCGTGATTAAGTCAAACCCTGGGGCTTTTTTTGTGTTGATGTTTTCTTCAATTTCTGATGCAATTTCTTTTGGGGTAACAGGTCTTATGTCACTTTCTTCTTGGGCAAGATTTTCCCAGTCAAGTATGTTTTCACCTTCAAGTTACAGTTAGTAAAAAAATTGGTATTCAATGGTAAATCTCTTCAAATTTAGTTTTTATGGTCATATTCGTAAAAATGACCTGAGCAGAATTAAAGTAAATATGAGATAAAGCGATATATGATAAATTACTAAGGCAACAAATAATTTAATTCAATGGAATTCTGAACGAATTGAAATTCATGAGTTGTTCAAACTGATTGCACTAATGGAAACCGATTTTAACATTGACGATGGATTCTTTCGTGATAAATTCATGAATAATCATATCTATATTAATCAGAATCGCGCTCGATGTATAAAACAAATCGAACACTCATTTATCTATGCGTAAAACTAGAAAAATCCGTTTCTTCGTCTGTTTCAAAATTATACATTTCGGATATACGGACACTGTCATCGCGCGCTACGATAATATTTCAATCGTCGTATCGGAAAACCTTTGAAAATAGTCAACGGCCAGCGCCCGCTTTCAATAAATTACCGATCACAATCGAACCGTTCAAAATTGCCGGCTAATTATGACAGCGCTAATTACTGTCAACGGTAATTACGGTCGGTCGACCGCGGCCTAATCGGATAAATCAACTTTGACCGTCGGGAGAGCAGCCGTCTGGATCTAGTACGTACGTACGTCGTCTCGGTCGATGAACAAACGAACATCGGGAAAATTAACGAAAAACAAAAGAAAAAACAATGGCCTTTTACGGTTAGTTACGGTAACACGATGCTAGTCGTCCTTACCGAGGAGAACCATTATCTGAAAGCTTATATTTTCGTTAATTAGGTGGCAGGATTAAAAATACACAATATACATTCAGTGTCACAATGTTAGAAACACTTCAACAAATATTTTTTAACACTTTTCACAAAAACATATTAATATATAAACTACGGGGGTCGTTCAAAAAGTTCTTAGAAAATACAAGAGATCGCGCTCGCATCATCGGAAATGGTTTGTTTTCACTAAGCATTATTAGTCACCAGATCAAAGTCTCAGTTATATTTATCACATGGTTTCATTTTTACTGCCGATTGCAGCAAGACACTTTTGTTTATTTAGAAAAATGGAAAAAATTGAGTTTCGAGTGCTGATTAAACACTTATATTTAAAAGACTTAAGACCGAGAGAGATCAAAGCTGAGTTGGATGAAGTTCATGGTACGTCTGCTTCTGTCTTTGCAACTTTTTATAATTGGATAAATTAGTTTAAACGTAACCGTACATCCACAAAACATGAACATCGTTCGGGACGTCCTCTCATGATCCTGAGCTTTCCTCTGCCATTCGGGTCCAGTATACTTAATAATATCATCAGTCCATCGTGTTTTCGGTCTTCTCCGTGAACATTTGCGATCAAGCGGTATCCAGTCCAGGACCGCCCTGGTCCATCTTTCGTCCCATCGCTTCGCTACATGGCCTGCCCACTTCCATTTCAATTGCTTTATACTTCCAATGATGTCACTCACCTTCGTTTGTTCTCTGATCTATGTGCAGGTCTTTCTATCCCGTCTAGTAATGCCAAGAATACATCTTTCCATTTCGCTCTGTGCTACTCGAAGTTTTTGAACTGACTGTGATGTGAGTGACTGGTCTCACTTCCGTATGTCATAACGGGCAGGACACACTGATCAGACTCAGACGAAAACTTGAAAAAAAAATATATATATTATTCAATCAGTTTTTTTTTCATTGTTGTCTTAAGGTATTATTTGAAAATAACATGTAATGTTTTTATAGCCGTCTATTCTATGTATTTCCATACGTTTCAGTATAAATTTGGATTGTTTTTTCAAAAAGAAAGGAAAACTTATACATTCATGTCATTTGTCAAAGTTGAAATTATTTGTACTAATTTTTTACATCATAACACCATAACACATAAAGTGTTAAAGATTCGCGACACATTAAAGTCGCATCCAAATAAATATAGCATTCTTAGATTCCCCATAAAATTCTACATAACAACCTGGACTCTCACTTTGATAGCTCTACTATAAGGGTTGTGAGAAGAAAAAGTCCGGAAATGGCCATAATTACTAATTTTTTACTACCATATGTATGGAAAAAAATTAACATTTTCATTCCTCAGAATGAATGGATGATTTCGTACGTCATGTTGAATTGTGAGTGTAAAAGAAACAAAAATCCCAACAGTTTTTACGTAAGACCGAATGTTTAAGAAATATAACTGTGAGGAGATTGATTAGATTTTTTTTATAATTACCACACTAAGTCATATCTTTAAAACTATAAATCACATCATAATAAATGCATTACTATCAGAGTCCTCGAGAAATTCTACATAAGAACCGTATTTTTTGCATTTTCATGTTGGCACGTCTGCTATAAAAATTGTGAGAAAAAAAGTTTAGAAATGGCCATAATTTCAAATTTTTCACCACCAAAATGGACTCAAAATGGATTTATGATGTCATATAATATGTTTCGGAGTGTAAAAGAAACAACAAAAAAAACACCAATTTTTACGTAGGGCTGAATGTTTAAGAGATATAATTGTAAGAAGACTGATTAATTTTTTTATTACTAATGCCACACTAAACCATATATTCAAAACTATAAATTACATTATTTATTATTATTATTCAGGTATGGGCCCTGATGGATCACGCGAAGTACAATTAGAGGCGTTTGTTGTTGTTAGCCTTCCTTTGAGCCCATACTAATTTCATTATTTCGCTATGAGCTTTTTTCCTTTCGTCAGACCAAGTTGTTCCAGTCTTCCTACATTTTTCTCTCTGGCCAACCTTCCAAACGTTAACCTTGTGTCTGAAACAGCCTCTATCCTGAATTTCACTTTGTGTAATATTTGCAGATCTTAGGTCCTCTTTAATTACAGCAATCCATTTAATTATTTCTACTTTAGCTCTACTCCTATTTTCATAAAATTCGACTATTTGTCTAGTTATCCTACTCGGATTCATCCGTTTGACGTGTCCGTAAAACTTAAGTCTTCTTTTTCTCATATCGCTATGTATATCTGTGTATTGTTTGATTTCTTGGTTTTCTCGAAGTCGGTATGTTGTGCTATTTATTTGTTTGGGGCCTAGGATTTGTCTTATGATTTTTCTTTCCTTATTTTCAATGTCCTCGATGTCTCTCTTTCTATTCAATATGAGCGTTTCTGCAGCATATAGACATTCTGGCTTAATAACCGTGTTGTAATGTCTCAGTTTTGTGTTTTTAGATAGGTATTTTTTGTTGTAAATATTTTGTGTAAGTCTCAATGCCGTTTCCATTTTTTGACATCTACCCTTATTGGCCGCTTTTTTCAACCCATTTTCCATGATTATTTCACCCAAATATTTGAATTGAGAGACTCGTCTGATGTTACCATATTTTGTTTTCAGAAATGGTGTTCTTAGTCTGTTGCAGGTCATGTATTGTGTCTTTTCAAAGGAAATTTGGAGTCCTACCTTTTCTGTTGTTTCTTTTAGGATTTCAATCTGTTTCTGTGCCGTTAATACATCTTGAGCTAAAATTGCTAGACCATCAGCAAATGCCAGACAATCAATTTTGATGTTGGTTCTACCCAGCTTAATGGGCTGGTCAATATTCAGTGCCGACTTTTTTTCACGCCACTCCTGTATTACTTTTTCTAGAACACAGTTAAAAAAGAGTGGCGAGAGTCCATCTCCTTGTTTCACACCAGTTTTAATTTCGAAGGGCTCTGAGATGTCACCCATGAATTTAACTTTTGACCTCGTGTTAGTTAACGTTGCTTTAATAATTGCCAGCGTTTTCAGATCTAGTCCTTGTACTTTCAAGATTCGGAATAAAGATTCGCGGTCAATAGAATCATATGCTTTTTTGAAATTCACAAATGTACAGACGAGATTTTTATTGTACAGTTTTCGATGTCTTAGAATCAACTTTAGATTCAGGATCTGTTCAGGGCAGGATCTGCCCGGTCGAAAACCTGCCTGATATTCACCAATGTTCGGTTCTAACTGTCCCTGTGCTCTGTCTAGTAGACATTGAGATAGAATCTTGTAACAAACTGGGAGAAGAGATATTCCTCTATAGTTGTTTATATCCGTTCTATCTCCTTTCTTATGTAGTGGATGGATCAGGGCATCTTTCCAGTCTTCCGGAATCCGTTCGGTTCGCCAAACTTCTTGTAGAATTTTGGCTATTTCCTTGATTGTACCTGGACCAGCGGATTTCAAAAGTTCAGCAGTGATTCCATCTTCACCAGAAGCTTTGTTATTTTTAAGCCGCTTGATTTGCCTAATTATTTCCTCTTCATTCGGTGGTAATGAATCTGGGTTTGTTTGTTTAGGGTTTAGTGTTGGTAATTTGTTTAAGGGCTCAAGATAGTTTAGTATTTGTTCAAAATATTTCGCAAGTTCCTTGCAATTGTCTTGGTTATTTAGAGCTAATTGTCCGTTTTCCTTTTGAAAGCATAGGCTCTATATATATAGATATATATATAGGTTGATAGCCTGTTAATTTAGTTTTAAATGTTTTGTAAAAGTTTCGGGTGTTATTTTTTTGGAAATCTTTTTCTATTTCATTAAGTTAATTGTTTTCATATTTTCCTTTAGTTTGTCTAATTAGTTTCGATGTCTCTTTTCTTACTTCCAAAAAGATGTTATAATTTATTGCTGTTTTTTGACTGTTCGAATCATTGAATGCTTTACTTCGGCTTAATACTGCTTGCTCGCAAACTTCATCCCATCACGGATGTTTTCCACGTTTTTGTAAAGGGACCAACTTTAAGGCTGTTTTAATAATTTTTTGTTTTAATTCTTGCCAGTTCTGTGCAGGTTGTTTATCAAGCTCTTCTGTTAGGGCTGGTTTTATTTTCGTTGGGTCAAACTATGGTATTAGCAGCCCCTTTTGAATAAGTTTTCGAGGTTTTAAGCTAAGTTTGATTCTAGTCAAGAAGTGATCCGTGTCTATATTTGCTCCTTTCCTGACTTGAAGATTCAAAATCTCTTTATAATTGGGGTACGAAATGGCAACATGGTCTATCTGAAATTCACCCATGTACGTGTTTGGGCACCTCCAGGTCTTTTGTTTTGTTATTTTCTTCTTAAAATGGGTTGACATTATTTTTAGATTAAACTGCGAACATAGTTCAACAAATCTTCTACCATTATGGTTAGTCCATTTATGAGCGGGAAAACTGCCGACTGTTTTCCTGTACTTTTTTCTTTCCCTAGTTGGGCGTTGAAATCACCCAATAGGATTTTTACATGGTTAGAGGGAATTTTAGAGATAGTCTTTTCCAGAATTTCCCAGGACTTATTTATTTTTTCAAGATTAGATTTATTTTCTTCGTTAACTGGGAGGTGTGCATTGATTAATGTATAGTTTTTGTTAGCACACTTGAGGGATAGTGTCATAAGTCGATTATTTACTGGCTGGACATTTGTTATAGAACCAAGAATGTTTCTTGAGACAGCGAAAGCAACACCGAGATGTGGTGTGTTTTTGAGTATTCTTTTGTCCGTTTTACTTTTAAAAAGTCTGTAGTTGCCGAATTCCAAGGTGTTATCATCTATCAATCTGGTTTCTTGCAAAGCTAAAATTTGGATTTTTTGCTGATTTAATGTTCGCCCCAATTCGTGTAGTTTTCCTGGACGCAGGAGAGAATTGATATTTACCGTTCCAAAGAAAGGTTTTATTTTCGGTTTCAGACGGCGTTTCGGACGCCCCAGAATCCGAAAGTCCGGTTGTACCAGCAAAGCTGGCAGAGGATTGTCTACCTCCTGGGGTAATTTTGTAATTACTAGAACGCTTCATCTTGTACTTTGAATTAAAGGTTTGAACCATGACGGATAAATTACATTAATATAAATGTAATGCTATCAGATTCCTTGTAAAATTCTACACCAGAATCTGGTTTTCGTTTTGAGACCTCTAATATGAGAATTGTTAGAAGGAAAAGTCTGGAAATACTCGTAATTTCCAAAATTTCACGACTATATGTTATGTATCGAAAAAATTAAAAAAAAATCATTCCTCAGCCTGGATGGATGGTTTCATATCTATTATCCCATTCTACTAGAATATATTTGATATTTTATAAGTATAAGTATAATTGTAGTTAGAAAAAGACATCTAGAGATCAATTTTTCTCAAATTTTCTATTGGAATCTTCGGTTTGAAACATTAAACTCTAAGAGATTTACCACTAAACTCTTCTCGACGTACGTTTCGCTAACCATGTTAGCATCATCAGGAGATGATTTAATCTAATTTCTAATACTAAACTATTCTAACTCTATTTATGAGAACCCTAATTACTAACCTACTACCTAGGAAACTAACCTACTACCTATCTAACGAAGTATGTAAAGAAGAAGAAGAAAAAGGAAAAAAGAAAACAAGGGGAAAAAGTGAACAAAACAAAGAAAAAAACGAACCGTTTACTAACCCTTACATTAATAATTGGAAAAGTTGACTAAACGGAATCTATATCCCTGTATCCCGGTTCATGATTTTCTTGCATTTTTCTATTTGAATGCTTTCATATTTACCCAAAGCCCTATTGTTATTTATAGGTATAGGTTTTTGTGGTCATGCATCGATTGCATGCTGGGCAACACAACATTTTTCATTTCTCCCATGTTGTTTTATACATAGAGCGCGATTCTAGTTAATATAGATATGATTATTCATCAATTTATCACGAAATAATCCATCGTCAATGGAATCAAATCGGTTTCAATTAGTGCAATCAGTTTGAACGACTCATGAATTTCAATTCGTTCAGGAATCGTTCAGACAACACGCCTTAGTAATTTATCATATATCGCTTTATCTCATATTTGCTTTAATTTTGCTCAGGAGCCACATTAGCTGTGGTGTCTAAGGTGTCAGCCTTACGTTACAGCAGTTAATGTGGAGCGGGTTCGAATCCCGTACTAGGCAAAAAAGTTTTTCTAAAAATTCTTGTGAATGTTTCTAGTTAAGAATGTAAAATCTGACAAGGAATCACCCCTCAGTTACGCCAGTTCGAGGCTGGGTAAGGCCGGATGCCTTCTGAGAGGTTTTCTACGTTGGTCTCTCGCCAGTCGGTAGGCTTCTCGAGATTCTTTCGGTTAAGCACAAAACTAAGGGTTGATAGACCGAGGGGGGTGCTGACCAGGGTTTTCGGTAGCTGATGACCGTGGTTCGGAACCCACGTTAAGCTGTAGGTCCAGTCGCTAAATAGCCTTTTCAGTTGCTGATGCGCCTCTAACCCCAAAACTTTACTTTAATTCTGCTCATATTATTTTGACGAAAATTACTATAAAAACTAAACTTGAAGAGATTTACCGTTAAACAACTACAATTTTTTTACTAACTGTATCTGTACTGTAACTAAAGTTACAAGTACTTTTTTATAACTTACAAATTTTGGGGAGAATTGGAAAAAACTCTTAAATTTGTTTGTAACATCGATATTATATGTTCTCCAACTCGAAAGTAAGAAAAATTTATTAGTTTTTTTCATAGAACTAAAAGTAAAAATTACAAATATTGCAATGAAATAATTCCTAAAAAATTTGGAATATTTAAATATAGAGCAATATATTTCAATAAGTAAGATATATTCATTACTTTATTACCTTAAAAAGGAAAAAAAGAAAAAGGGGAAAAAGAGAACAAAATAAAGAAAAAACGAACCTTTGATGACGGTTCCCTATTGTTATTTATATTTTTAACCAGTCATAATTACTAATGTCTATATTGTGGTCATGCATCGATTGCATGCTGGGCAACACCAAATTTTTCATTTCTCCCATATCTAATGTAGGCAATATTTATATCTCGTTAATATGGATTTTTTGTTTGCCCAATATACCTTCGATCACAATCTTAACAGCTATTTTCGTAAATCCTCGACTTTTCATGTTGCTCTACTTTATCCTTTGGATTATAACTTCTCTTAATTTATTATATGGTTTGTACACAACCTTAATGTCCATTTTTTTAAATTTTGTCTGGCCCCCGTATTAATTAGACATCAAACGGTAATACCATGAATTTATTTGTATTCTGAAGAAGATTCTTTCAATAATTTTCTAAACTTATGTTTTCTAATTAATTTCTCTACAATGTTCTTAGTATAACCGTTCACTTCGGATACCTCCCTAATTAATTTTAATTATTCATTATAATTATCTTCGCTTAAAGGAAAATTGATTAATCTATTTACTATAAAATTTAAACCTGACATCTTATTTTGGAAGCTATGATTCGAATCGTTAGGAACGTATCTCGAAGTGTTGGTGTTTTTTCTAAAAATATCTGGAGATGGTCATAATAATCAGTGTCAAAATCATTCATCTCTCTATCTGAAATGATGTTTTCATATGATGCCTTCAAATTGCATCGTTTGTTCATTTAACTAAACCGTAAACACAACGAAATATAATAACCCAAGAAGAGTTATAAAAAGAGTAAAATATTCTTTTACCTTCACCTGATCCTTTAGTTTGTCTATGCTAATGAAATAGGTGTTAAATTGCAGATTCTATTTACCTTGTTAAAGTTTGTTTACTCGTACAATCATCATAAGCATACAAAAGAAATTTGTTTTTAAAAAGACAAACATAATTTCATACGGTGTAGTTGAACCCACGTTGGGAATAATTGGATTAACTGAAAGGAGTCTGGTGGTCTAAGAAAACGTTTTGCATGTAATATTATATATTTTGAGTAATATCTAAGAAGTGGTCAAAGGTTCTTTAGCTAATTTATTTTCATTTTGACTCACATAATATTAGTGTTTTATTAAAAGGATAGCCATGGATACCTAACGCACCAAAGTTACTAACTTCTTTATATATGCCAAGTAATAATAGAAATAATGTGTGTTTATAGAGAGTGCTTCTCGGATGGTGCTGTATGCTGAATAGTATGAAGAATTTATCCGGATGTACATCCGTTGGAGAGTTTCTTTTTTGAAAAAATTCTTTTTACGTACTGAGAACTACTAACTACCACCCCGCATAATTCGTGAAGCAATTGAGATCCAAAAACACCCAGACTGCTTAAATAAGAGGGACGACGGTCTTAGAGTTCCAAATACATGAAAACCTCTTATTTCCAAATTGCCCATCCGAAACCCTTCTAGTCAAACGTCCACCTTCCGTCTCACCCCACTCCTCAACGAAGCGCTCCACTCAGAGCCTTAGCTATTACTGCAGAGGTCGCGCCGATCACGTTCTTTTCCAGTTGCGAACTCTGGGGAGTAGGCAGATTGAGGCCTCGGAGTAAATCAACTAGATTATCTTTATAATGGCTTCAGCAGCACAGCAAGCAGTCTGGACGTTTTTCGATCTCAATTGCTTCACGAATTATGCGGGATTTGTAGGAATATATAGGTGCGATTAGTTTGACCTTGTCGAAATCTATTTTGTGACTCGTTTGAAGATGATGTTCTGCTAAAGTCGAGGAGAGATCAGATTTTCAGACGGCGAGAGAATGCTCGTATATGCGATTTTGGATACGTCTATTAGTTTGACCGATATTTGATTGGGAGCAGCCAGAACAAGGAATCTCATAGACACCATGAGACTCTTGTGGAATATTATCCTTCACTGGTCTGAGGAAACTGGATATATTTTTTTCTGTTGTATATATCGTTTCGATATTACGGGATCTGAATACGTGGCAAATTTTATCAGTAACTCCTTTGATGTATGGCAGAAGAACTTTGGGATTTTGGAAGAATTCTCTAGTAGATTGGTTGGTATGACCAGTTGCCTGAACTTTATTAATATGCCTTTTTATTTGACGCATATCATAGCTGTTTCTAATGAATTAAGTTCTGTTTGCCTATGTTCCCTATCCGACAATCTTAGTGGTCTCGTGACTAAAGTTTTGACTACCGAATTTAATTGTTATATCTAATATTTTCACGGATGGTAGATAATGTTTCTCAATCATTCCGGGTGTTGTCCGCTTCGACTGAAGAGTGCTGACGTGCACGGGTCGTTGTGCTCGCTTTTATAGTCGGCCGGCGACGGCGCAGATTATATCGGGCTAGTTCGGGACTATTTGCGGCGCTCGGCAATGCTGTTGAGCGTCTGTTTATTAATTTTTCTACCTCGCCGCCTCGTTACTGCGTTTCTTCTTTTTTCAGAAGGGATTTCCATACTTTTGGAATGTTGCGAGCGTTGTTTCGCGTATTTAGATCATCCCTTTCTTCTCTGACTGATAATAAATATATATATATATATATATATATATATATATATATATATATATATATATATATATATATATATATATATATATATATATATGTATTGTAAGTACCGAAAATGCCAAAGGGGTTTTTGGAGAAACGTCTGCAAGCTCCCGACAGGGACCAACTCGACAACCGGATATACTCCCGGAAAAAAAACCCAATACATGTTTTTCCATCCGTGAAACAGTACGCACAAACATATATATATATATATATATATATATATATATATATATATATATATATATATATATATATATATATATATATATATATATATATATATATTGCGATAATTTTATTAATTCTTTTGTAATGTACTACAGTAAATATGATATAAAACTATCCTTATTAGTGACATTTTTTCTTCGACACCTACGCTACTGAGTTCGGCCTTTCTCCTCATCAAATATCTGTTTGCCGTCGAGATTTATTGGCTACAGGAAATGCTCCATAATGCCCATATCTCCTCGCCCATTGAAAATTCAATACCCTCGTTAAGGAAAACTGTTAGACAGTACACGAAACAGAACCTATTAAAATGCCACTACACTGAAGGCCACAAATTCGCAGATTTAGAGCCAGTCCATCCGGATTTTTATCATCTTTGCTTTGTTAAAAACAAATTAACCCGCCTGATACATGTATACTATGTGTCAAAAAAAAACGCCAGCCATGAAAGGTCATATGCTTATCTTGATCTTGGATTTGGGCAACTCTTAACAAAGAAGGTTTTCTTTATATTCTTCTTCTAATCAGTTTAGTTTAATTATTCGAAAGCAAATGAAATTTTGAAAGAAGTCGTATCATTAGAAGGAAATATGCTTAAAGTGGGAACTGTAGAAATGTAAAAAAGAAGACCATATCGCAGAAGACATTCTAAATTATAAAAAAGTACCACTGGGTGGAAGACAGGAAGATATTCTTAATTTAGAGTTATTGCACATAGTTAGACATGCTCTTTCTAGAAAACGCATAATGCGCAATTTGTTAACCAAATTTTTTGAGACTGCGTCTGTGACAAGGCAAACCACCAACAGCACGATTATCTGAAAACAAGCAAGAGATACTGTTGTGGAAGCTCCAGGAACATAAGTCTGGCGACGCTTTGTTTAAATAAGAATAAAACCAATGTCCCTATAGGGTATTTTTAAATTAGATCCCGATATGTATCAATACAAAAGACTGTTGGTGCAAGGACATAATTCTCGTGATTTCCAGGTAAATGTTGAATTTTCGTATAAATGAATTTGTTAATAAGAAAAATTCACGTACATAATATATACAACTAATCCATGAAAGCCCCTACATAATGAGAAAATGTACTGTGTGATGTGCAGGAACGAGGACGAGCAGGAATCATACCGGGCGTTATAGACGTATGTTTGTGCATTGTTATTTGCATCCCTTACAGCAGGGGATGTTCTTTTGAAGGAACACTTGTTTAATCTTGACCTCTTTCTTCGGGGTTATCTGAAAGAGAGGTTTACATTAATAAGCCTCAAAGATTAGATCAGCTCGGTGACAATATTTGGCGAGATATAGATGATGAAGGTGATGTTGAAGGAAGATCTTGCAAAATGAGCATCAATTTTAATATACATTATTTTCTGAAAGCAGTTGATTAAAAACTCCAGAAACTGTACTTTAATACACAAGTTTGATAATGTCACTCTACTTTAATTTTCTCATTGTTTTTTATATTTTAAATGGGATAACTATTTTTGCGCCACCCTGTACTGAACTGAGAGGATCGGTAATGATTCGTTTGAAAAGTATAGTTCAATATACGATAATCGGTGTATTTTTAGTAGCTTCTTGAAGTATAATCTCGTTGAATTAATGCGCAGTGTAAAAAGTATAGTTGAAACGTATCGCCAACTTGTAGAACTTTATTATGTTATGAACTTGTTTATGTTTTTAACATGTTTCAGTAAACGAAAAAAAGGCCAGACTACAAATCGCCGATATAACAAAAATAAGGGATGTGCGATAAGTAGCTGACTAGTTCAATTTACTCGACATTTTTGATATACTTACTTTCGGAAGTTGAATTTCTGTTACGTTATATGATATGCATGACCGTTTAATTATGAATTGTTAGTTTTTATTTTAACCTTTCTTCTAACAAATCCGTGAAAGATTTATAAGGCTAGTTAAAATTTGTCTTGTAAAGCATAATTACCGAAAATTCCTTATCTATTTCTAACCACGATTATTAACATGGAATTAACAAGAAGAAAGAAATGGAACCAGGGACCACAGAACTAATAAGAGACGAATGTATTCTAGAAGCAATAGTTAGATTAGAACCACGGATATGGTAAAAGAAGGACTAAAAGAATTAGCAAACATTATGAACGAAATAATAGAGAAGGAAATGCTGTAGGAGTGAAATATGGGACAAATTTTACTAATACACTAGAAAGGTGACAGATCTGATTATAAGAATTATAGAGAAATAACTTTTAAGTGTCCCGTGAAAAATATTGGCTAAACTGTTAGAGAAAAGAATAAGAAATAAAATCAAGAATGAATAAAATGAAAAAATATTAGGATGATTAGAAGAGAACTAAATATAAAGGGTGATTTTTTAGTGTGTCGGAATTTCCGATAGGGGTCGCTGCCAGATCATCATGGTATAGTTTCAAGATATTTGGTTGCCCTTCGGCAAAATGTTAATTGCTGAAATAAATTTCAATAAAAATATTTCAAGTTTCTTAAAAGGCGAGAGCTGGAATGGTTTAACTTCTAAATAATTTTGGGAAAAATAAAATATTGTTAAATTATGATTAAATTATTATTATTATTATGTATTACTAAAACATTGTTTATTGGTTTGTGTATTTTGAATTTATTAGTACAATAAAAATAAATAAATTTATCCATTAGTACCATAAAAATTATAACTTAAATTTAATTATACATTTAATTGGGTTTCGCTCTCACTGTCACTTTGATCTACATTAATAATAATTCTAATATAATTAATAAATATTCTCTGGAGGCTAGTTCTGCTGCAAAGAATATTGATTCCAACTTTTCTTAGTTGCTGTTACAATAATGCAATGTAGGGACACTTTCCTCTTCATACATAGCAAAAATTTTGGTTCGAATTAAGTCTTTATCGATTTCGTGAACACATTTGGTTTTACCAGAATCACGACGGACTTTTTGGCTTTAATTGGCTTATCACAATATCTTTAACTGAAGACAACAGGGTTTTCGTTAATGACGACGTTTCTACTGTGGGTGCATTTACTTTAAGCCCCCCATTCAATAAACATACACATTTTGAACAATTTGCATAGCATCGGGCGATAAAAGTTTTCTTTAAAAATTAGCACTACCGAAGGCACAATCATCATTGTCTTGCCAAGAACGCCACATTTTTAGCACGTTTGGAATAACAAAAAATACGATCGAAATTATTGAACTGCACTGTTTAAGAAAAGTATGCGAACTAAACTAAAATAATTCGAAACTACTAAACCAGGTATAAAATTAAGTTTATCTTTTTATCTGTTATTTTATTAGGCCCGGCCCTGTTTACGTGTCTTGCAACTTTGCCGGATTTTGTTACGACAGGGGTTGTTAAGAGTTTATTGCAGCCAATCGGTCAACGATATATCTTGAACCGCACTATACACATACATATATATATATATATATATATATATATATATATATATATATATATATATATATATATATATATATATATATATATAAATATATTTTATTATTAAGATATGATTTTTCCGGCTGAATTTACCTTTATTAAAGACGTGTTAATATTACTGGATATAAAACCACACTCGTATATACAAAGGCACTATTGCAGAATGGCGTTTTTATGAGACATTTTCTCTGCCGAACGTCGATAACCGCTTTTCCTCCGGTTCGCTTTTTCAGCAGAAATGCCCGCCGTTTTCACTGCCGGCCGCATTTTTTTACGTCCAATTATCGTTATGGCCGACGGTTAAAAGTCGTTTTCCGGGTTATTCCCGAGATAACAAAGGCCCAATATGGGTCCCCAGGCGGGAACTGTTCGAGGGCCAGCCGCTGGCCGGGCCCGGTCAGCCATTGTTCTTTTCGGATTTTTGGACTTTGCGGACGTTCCCGTACGGTCGAGAGATAAGAACGATGGTGCTTGGGAGTGCCATGTTGATAAGGATTAATGTCGGTAATTATCCATTGTAGTAAAGAAGTCGATAATAGTTCCTTTTTTTTATTTTATACAAACATGAATATCAGAGAGCGTCTATATTTTTTATAAATTTTCCTTTCTGCTATATATATATATATATATATATATATATATATATATATATATATATATATATATATATATATACTACCAGGTGCGTATAGACCCGGCTGGATCACGCAAAGCATCCTGACTCATTTTCGAGAGTTCTTTCTGATCCTCCATACCTCTCTCATCCTTTCTCAGTGGATTCTCTTCCTCTCCTCCGTCCACTTTGTTCCTGATCTCCTCGAAACTTCGCTCTCTGATGCAGATGCGTTTCCCAGATTAGCTCTGACTTGTGCGATCCATGGTACTGTTGACTTGACTCCTTGTATGTACGTAAGAATTCTGTTTGGTGAGTCTTGTCGGTGGGAGTCTACTGATATGTCCATAGAATATCAACCTTTTTCTTATGTCCGCCGCTACGTTGGACATTCTCTCTTTGGTCTTTCTAGAATGTAGTCTGTATCCTTCCTCTGTCAGTTTTGGGCCGAGAATTTTCCTCATAATTGTGCGTTCTTCTTTTAGTTTGTTTTCTATGCCGCTTTTTGTATTGAGTGTAAGTGTCTCGCTTGCGTATAGTACCTTGATTACTGTGTTGTAGTGTCTTATTTTTGCGTGTGTGGATAGGCATTTCTTATTGTAGATATTGTGTGTCTTGCCGTATGCTCTCTTTATCTTCTGCAATCGGGTCTTCTGTGCTATCTTCTGTCCTCCTGTGGGTTCGAGGATCTCGCCCAGGTATTTGAAGTGAGTGACCCTATTTATTCTGCCGTATTTGGTGTTTAAATTTTGGACATTTAATTTTGCGCAGAAGAATTCGGCTTTTTGAAATTATATTTGTAAGTCAACTTTCTCTGCATATTCCTTGAGGACTTCGATCTGTTTGGTTGCCCTTTTTTCATTCTCTGCGAGTATGGTTAGGTCATCTGCGAAGGCTAGGCATGATATTTCTATGTTGTTTTTGGTTCGTCCGAGTCGTATTGGTTTCCAGTGTCCTTGATTTTTTAGTTCCTTTTTCCATTCCGTTATGACTTTGTCCAGGACCAGGTTGAAGAGGAGTGGGGATAACCCATCTCCTTGGCGTACTCTGGTTTTAATCAGGGAGGGTTCGGAAATTTCTCCCATAAATTTCCCTTTGGAGATTGTGTCGGTCAGTGTCTGCTTGATCATATATGAACTTATGGGACACCCTGAACATATATATATATATATATATATATATATATATATATATATATATATATATATATATATACATAAGTCACATAGCGCAAAGAATTATTGGATCTTTCTTTTTAGATGGAGAAGGACGGGCAGAAATGGTAAAAGCAGAAAATTTGATTTTTTTTGCTTGCCTTAACTAAGAGATGCTGAGGTCCATCGGTTTCAGTAGGATTGTGCTGCAACCCTAGGGCTACATATACTACAAAGGCTACAATAACACTTTTGAAGGAGCATTTTCATAGCCAATTAATTTAAAAAATCTCGCAAAAAAAAGGAGGTCTGAGATTGCCGGTAAGATCTCCGGAACTCGCCGCCCTTGACATGTTTCTTTGGATTTGCCTTACCGAGAAGGTTTACATTAATAAGCTTCAAACATTCCATGAGCTCAGGTAGAATATTCTATGAGAAATAGATGGAACATGCCAAACACTAACTAAATAGATGGAAGAGTTTATAAAAATAGCACCAATTTGTGAAAACGAAAATGGCTAAGATTTGACAGACATTATTATCTCAATGTAACTAATTAAAAATCTCCAGAGATCGTTCTTTAATATACATTCACGATAATAACCGTTTGCTTTAGCTTTCTTATATTTTTAAATTTTTAAATGGGATACCTACTTTTGCGCCACCCGGTATAAACATTTTTGCCTGTACTGGACCATACTGTAGGATTTTTCAAGAAATATTCTCGACGAATGCTTGGCAGATATCAAAAATTTTTCTCACATATTCTCCCTGAATACCTGTTTTACGTATTCAACATATTCTAGTTGAAAAACCGAAAATATACGCTTAGTTTCTTAAATAGCCACGAAAATTATTTTAAGTCGCAAATTCTCTTCAACAAACTCCGCAAAGATTCGTTTTGTTATTCATACTTTATTTTTCTGGATAAATATACTTCTTATCTTTCCCTCGAACGCTAAGCGAGAGCGAGAAAAAAATGCTAATACGTCACGGAATTGAAGAAATTACTTATACATATGGAAATGGAAAAAAAGGGCCGGCGAAATTTATTTTATATCTTTCGTAAACACATCGTAAAAAGTATGGAAAAAGGGCCCGATTTGGGTCAGGCAGTCCTTGTGGAAGGACGCGTGAGACTAACATATGAGGATATATCGAAAATATGTCGGTTTAAGAAATGGAGTATCGGATTCTTGATTATTTTTTCCATTTCTTTTTAACCCAAGTCAGGCTGACCTAAATCGGGTAAATACGAGAGATGGTCGAACATCATGATTGGTGGAATTGGTCGCCAATGTCACAGGTCAACAAATTTAAACCTTTTTGAGGTAATATTGAGGAAAATTGGTGTATATGAAGTGTTTGTAGTCCTAAATCTGAAAATGATGAGCCAATCACTGTAACACGTACAGTTTTTTGTTACAGGGGGGTCGGTGATGAGGAAAAAAAGGAGCGGACAAATTTTAACAATCTAATATTTATTTAATATAAACATGAAAAACGTGCTAAATCTTCACAAATACATTAATGAGGATTATGCGAATAAGAAATATATTACATGAGATACTTTCACTTTTTGATCGTGTTCTGTAGCATCATCTCTTTAAAAACCAGCACTAGTCACCCAACATAGATGGGTTCCAGCGCCTGTGGTATCTTGGTTCCATCGTTCTGATGTTCTGGTGAAACATCCCTTCTTGTTCGTTGATTACTGTACTGTTATAATATTATAGTATGTATATCACTGTTAGTTATGGAATTTGGATCAATTTTGGTGTAACTTTGAACTCAAGCAATTATACAAAGACCTGGATATTGTAGACTATGTACGGATTCAGCGCTTCAGAAGGGCGCGGCATGTGAAAAAAATGTCTGAAAGCAGAAAACCAATAGGAGAATCATCGAGGAAGGGTAATAGAAAGAGAGATAGACCAAAGACGCGATGGCAAGACAATGTAAGAAGAGATGCAGAAAAACTACTGCTCATCAAAAACTGCGTGAGGTTAAGACTCACTAATGAGCTATAGCACAACAGGTAGAAGAAGAATAAGAAGATTAAATTTATTCGTTTTCTTTCTCAGGAAAATTTTTTCATCTGCCCTCGTTAAAACGATTATGGTGTGAATCTTCTGTTGTTCGTGAGCCCCTCTCGAAGCAGGCCAATTCGTAATTTTACTAATCCGGCGATTTAACGGCCGAACATAGCCTGTTCTTTATATTTGTTTATCGGGTTTTCGGTTCGGCTTAAATTGTTTTAGGAATGGATTTGGTCAGGTTTATGAACTAGACTTCGATGTAGACTAGAGATTAAGGGCCAGAACCTTTTCAGTATCAATTTTAACACGTTTGCTTATTGATGATGTAAGGTGTGTTAAATTTTTTTCATTGCTGTGGATTTGTTCCGAAACATTGGAGGCTTTAATTCATTACTTTTTAACTATGTTTAATATACGTTGGTATATTAAGAGTAGCCATGTCAAATGTCCAATGGTAGCCTGATCTAACTCGGTGATTGTTAGCACCCTCAGCCAAGGGAACACGACCGTGTTTGAGGTTGTATTGTCATATAGAAATACTTTGTAATCTGCTATGCTGGTCCAATGCGGGTTGGCAGATTTTGGATCATGTTAGTCTAAGGCCTCTGTCTTGACCTGTCCGCCAGGGGTGACCCTCTCTTGAGCATAGGCTCCAGACGGCACTGCTCAAAGCTTCATTGTCCTACTCAAACCCCTTTAACTCGTCAAGGTCTGATCCAAAAGAGGGGGGTGGGGGTGTGGATCCACTTTTTCCATACCCCGTTAATCTCGCTTGATTGTTGAGTTGCTTCTCGGTCATAAGCATAGGTATAATTCTGATTATCCAAGGAAAATATCTCTTTGGCACGACGATTAAAAAAAAGACGAGAAGACACACCAGAAAAACCTAAATTGTTCTTCAAAATAGATTAAATTTATCCAAATAATACAATGTGTGGCAATAATACAATGTGTTATTAAATAACAGGATATATTATTTATTTATTGACTATCACCATCAATATACACCTCCTCTATCCCTACAATACCCCTTGCAAATCTTCCATTGCACGAAAGAGTGCTGAAAGTTTTCTTCTCTCAGCTCCTTCAGAACGCGTGCCGCTCTTTCACAGTTTCAACGGACTCAATTTTTGTTCCATTTAATGCAAAAACGGTGCAAGATCCGGCGAATAAGGCGGATGGTGTAATACTGCGATGCTCTTCTTGGCTAGAAACCTCTTGACAAACAATGTGGAATGAGCGAAGACAGACAATGCGCATTGTCTTGGTGGAGAACTCCTGACTTGTCCTTCCACAATTCGGGTCGTTTTTTCCTTATTCTTTCACGGAGTTCAGCAAGAACGTGAAGATACTAATGTTGATTAATAGTTTGACCTTCAGGAACCCAGTGAAGGTACACAATTCCATGAATAGCAAAAAAAACAATCATCATTGCTTTGAATTTTGATTTGTTCACTTGAGCTTTTTGGGCTCTTGGTGAATTTGGGTTCTTCCAGTGCCTGGATTGGCGCTTCGTTTCAGGATTATAAGTAAAAAAACACGATTCCTCACATGTTATTATCCTTTCCAATAAGTTTGAGTTTCAAAGGCATTCAAAGTCTTCACGCTAAACAGCTGTTGGTCGCTGGCGTTTGGCGCATGCGTAATTCTTCTGTATCAGCGTCAGTCTCGTTATTTAGTAACGTAAGTCTCTAATACTTAGTTGATGAATACTCAGTACTTTAGTATCTTTAGATTTGGTTATGTTTTCTTCATTGGTATACGTGGAAACTCTTCCGCAACGATGTTCATGTTCATTTTGACATAGCTTTATTGCCGGAACACTTTTGTTAATATTTTTATTGTATCAGCATGCGAAATTTCATTTTTAGACAAATTTTAAGGCACATTTTTTGCTTAATAATCGATAAGAAATCCATAGCAAAAATTTTAATTAATTATAAAAGACCCTATCTACATAATATTTATAACTATACTTGAAGAAACCCTTAAGTTTTTGATTACTGCTATTATTTACAGCTGCATATACATCCGTTCTACAGCTTTAGTACTGTGGAATAAACAATTTATGTTAAATATTAAAGAATCGTAAATTATTTTAGTTCAAGATTGATGCAGTTTTATTATAGCTCTTTACCGGTCTTAGACGAATGAATGGTACTAGAAGTATCCTCATCAGATACTTTTATTTCATTTTTGGCTGTAAAAGTGTTTGCCGTCTCGCTAAGTAGCAAAAAAGATCCTCCCCGTTCTCTCGTTCTTTCAATTCGGTCGACGAAACTTTTCTATGGGGCGCTTTTTCATATCTTTTCATAGTTGTGCCAGTAAAACTTTTTCTAGACAGTCGCAAATAATATTTGAAGAGATATAGATCATAAAAGTTGCGTCGAGAATTGGGTAAAGCGACATTGATATATGATAGTCGATTAGAGTTTTTTTACTTTATCAGAATGGATTAAGATATGATTCAACTTTTTTAAAGGAGAATTTTGTGGATTATAGAGGAATGAAATTTTAAAATTGATAACCATTACTTCCTTAGTCGGGGTGGGCCATCATTATATCTATCCCTTTTTCATTTTTATGAAGATCATGATGAAACTGATTTCGACATTATTTGGTTTTAAAATTTACAAGGACAAAGGTCCTTGTAAATTTTGATTGCTTAGATCAGAAGTTCTCAAATTACCGCCGTCAAAAAGACTATCGCATTACTTTTAGACAATTAAAAGCGAAATAGATGGGTATTTACCGAACTACTATATGCTAACATACAACTATATATCAAAAAATAAGCTGACTTTTTAAATACAGCATAGTATAAATACTATAGTTTAGATTGATTGCGCGGTTGGCTCTCGGTGAAACACAATAACAATGATAATGATTAAAACACTTGATATTTGTTTCATAATTTATTCAAGATATTCTCAGACACGTTTCGGCCTCGCGACAATCCTCAAGAAGAGCTCTGTATAAACTAAAATCTCTCACATTAAATTTCTAAGTCTAGCTGGGTGTTGTACAACCTGCTTTTATTGCAGCTTTGTAACAATTTGCAATTATTGTATTGTTGTAAAAAAAGTGGTTCTAGCCTATACAATGCTCGGCAAAACCCACCTTTCTGTGATTATGTAAAATTGAGTATTCATGTTCTTTTATCCTATCTTTTATGGTTTGGTCTATATACATCATCAGCCCGTGTGGATCCACAGTAGGATGAAGGCCTCTTCAGTATGCTTTCAACTTTCACAGTTCTGAACTTTCCTCTGCCACTCAGGTCCAATATATTTAACGATGTCATTAGTCCATCGTGCTTTCGGTTGTCTTCGCGGACGTTTGCCATCAAGCAGTATCAATTGCAGGATTGCTCTGGTTTATTTGTCATCCCATCGCCTCGCTATATGGCCTGCCCATTTTCATTCCTTTACTCTTCCAATGATGTCACATAGTTTCGTTTGTTTCCTGATGTGCAGGCTTTTTGTTTCGTCTTGTAATGCCAAACATACATCGTTCCATTCCCTTCTGGTGCTACTGGATGTTTTTGAATTGATTGCGATGTGAGTGTCCAGGTTTCACTTTCCGTGAGTCATAACGGAAATGGTAGAGGTTGTCGGAAAATTTTATTCACAGTTATATGAAGGCCAAAACCAATCAAAGACGGCAATACCTACGGAAGAACAAATGCATGATACCCTAGTAGAGGAAGTGACAAATGTATGCTGTAGAATCGATAAAAAACGGCAAGGCTCCAGCAAAGGACAGTGTAACTGTTGAAATGCTAAAAGCTGTTTGTCGAACTTTACATAAAACACTGACAAAATTTTATTCAAAATGCTTCAAAAAGTAAAAAGCGCCGGACTTATTATTTTACATAAAAAAGGACAACAAGAAGATTTAAAGAACTAGCGTCCAACAAGCCTCCAATCAGTAATGTACAAAGTTTTCACCAAGATAATATCTAAAAGAATATTAAGAAAACTGAATGACGCACAACTATGAGAGCAAGTAGGATTCCGAAGTGGATTCAGGACAATGGATCACATATACATCTCTATTATATCACACATCTATATATATATATATATATATATATATATATATATATATATATATATATATATATATATATATATATATACAGTAGTAATTGAAAATGAAATATGAGAAAAACATTTCAAAGAAATGTACGAGGAAAAAAACCATGAAGAGGTGACGGGAGGAACAGAACTGGAGAAGGATCTGACAGAAAATGAGAAGGTAAGAAAACCCGAGCACGTGGAAGTTGCTCAAGCGATTAAAAAACTCAAAAATAAAAGAGCTGCGGGATGTGATGAAATTTGCGCAGAACTAATCAAATATGGAGGGGAAGAACTACATCAAAGAATCTACCAACTTATTTTACGGATATGGTGTGAAGAACACATACCTGATGAATGGAAAACAGGCATTATAATACCGATACCATAAAAGGGTGACCTGACACAATGCAAAAACTATAGAGAGGAATTATATTGCTGAATGCGGCATACAAGGTACTTACAAACATAATAAAAGAACGACTGGAGATATACACAGAAAAACGTATAGGAAATTATCAATGCGGCTTCAGAAAAGGAAGTCGACAGTAGATGCCTTACATATACTAAAACAAATCACGGAGAAGATATATGAACATAATATGGTAGCACATATAGTTTTTGTGGATTTTAAGCAGGCGTTCGATAAAATCAACAAAGAACAACTCATGGAAGACTTAAAAACATCGAAGTTCCAAGAAAGATTAGAAGATTGATAGGTATGACAATGAATGAGTCTGAAGCAAGAATATATACAGAACAAGGAATGACAAATAACATAAAAATCAAAAAAGGGGTTAGACAGGGGGATGCGTTATCGGCACTATTATTCATAATATCATTGGATAGCATAATACAGAAAATTGAAAATATAGGAACATTAAATAAACATCTTGTACAGATAGTGGCATATGCGGATGATGTTGCAATAATTGCTAGAGAGCAGAGAGAGCTAAAGTGCGTAATAAAAATAATTGATCGCGAGTCTAAGAAAAAAGGGCTGGAAATAAGTGAGCAAAAAACAAAGTATATGTACTGCAGCAGAAATTAAAGAATACTGAGCAATTTGGAGTGCGGAAGCTATAAATTTGAAGAAGTAAATCATTTAAATATCTGGGAGTCATAATAGATAGAAGGAATGAAGGACTTGATATAGAAGACAAGATACATAAAGGATATAGAGCATTCCATAGCAACAAGAAATTACTGAAAGACAAGAGATTGAGCACAAGGAATAAATTAGGAATTTACAAAACAATAATAAGACCAATAGTAATATATGTCGCGGAAACTGTAACACTCACAGCAAAAGAGGAAGACAAACTAAATATTTTTGAACGCAGGATAATGAGAACCATAATGGGTGCAAAGAAAGTGGGAAACAACGAGTACAGAAATCTGATGAACTTTGAAATCGACAACTTGTTGGGAAGGGAAAACATAGTGAGAGCAATTAAAGCACAAAGAATAAGATGGTATGGACACGCAATGAGAAGAGACAGGGATACGCCAATAAGAGAGATATCAATATGGAAACCAGCACAGAGCAGACCGAGAGGGAGACCCAGGGTCAGCTGGAGACAGCAGGTGGAGGAAAATATAAAAACAGTAAACGCAGAGGGATGGAGAGGACAGATCGCAGACAGGAAGAGATGGAGGAAAATAGTTGAAAAGGCGAAAACTCACCAACAACTATGAGAAGGGCAACAAGAAGAAATGTGGATTTGAAGAGTTCCTTAGAAAGGAACAGCTACAATTTCAAATATGAAATGTATTAGCTTATATATATATATATATATATATATATATATATATATATATATATATATATATATATATATATATATATATATATATATATATATATATATATATAACGCCTATCTTGCATCGTTCTCCTTTCACCTGACCCAGAGAAGTTGCAGAGATGCATAGAAGAACTGCAATGGGCTAGCGAATCATTTGGCTTAAAAATAAACCTGAAAAAAAGCCAGGTTATCTTCAATAAATTTGGTGAGGACAAATGAATTTCAGTTTTAGGAAGGGATTTGGGAGGTGGATACGGGAGGTGGAACGGCATGTTAAATGTGGCTGCCAAGCATTTGGCAGGCTCAATATAGCGTTTAAGATAAACTCCCACTTTGCCTGAAAAGGAAAGTCTTCGATCAGTACGTCCTGCCCGTTATGAGCGTCACATATATTATATCTTATTTCGTATACTTACGATTTGTCACAAGATTTCGTTCTTTCTTATTATTTAGCATCTAAGCAAGATTGTTCTTATTAACAGATATAATATTATAGAATTTAATTGTATATTGTATTGGCACAAAAAGTTTGGTTTTTATCTTAGTTTTGTTTTGTATCATTTTATCTGTAATGCTGGGCTGATATCCATTATTCTTTGCAATAATTTTGATTATGTTAAGTTCTTTTTCATAGCTGCCTTTTTTAATCTGTTGCTCATACTATAAAAGGTTGGCATTTTTACATTCCATGACTGATTTGAACTTGCGTGAATAGTTGTAGCGGTATTCTAAATATTTCGATTTCTAATTTATTCTGTGTTCTTGTTATTTTTAAATCTAAGAAATTTAATTAATTATCCATCTGTCTTTCTATTGTGAGCTGGATTTTTATGTATAAACTATTTAAATATTAAAAAAAATTGACCCAACTGTATTTCGGTACCCGTCCATATGCAAATAATAACAGGGACATAAAATAAAAATGTACATGTCTTGTAAAATTATTATAATTAAATAAATTGTTTACAAAATTAGCCATGTAAATTTCTGCCAGAAAGAGGGTTTAGAGTAGAGAGCTTCCAACTAATATCAATTCAAAATATCATTCCAACTTCAAAAACAAATGGTTCTATGGGTTTCTGTTCTTTGGAGAGTTTTATGAAGTCTTACATCCTGCAACAAACAATTTTTAAACCAGGGCGAAATTAGTGAGATTGATTGGGGTTTTGACACAAATTATTTTCAGGAGAATGCAGATGTATTGAGAGTTACTAAGATATTTTTTAGCCAGGAGATATGGATTTTATTTGAAAATTTAGTTGTACCCTGTTTTTAGGATAATATTTAAGTTCTGTTATTTATTGATTTTAATTTAGCGTTTGTCTATTTATAACTAAGCCTCACCAAATACACATTATTGGTTAAAACAGCCGCCACTATAATAAATATTCAGTTATTTTCTGTCATTATAATCATACACATCCAGACAGTTTATTAAACATATTACTCCAATGACATCATATCAGTCCAAATGGGCAATTATTTATGAGTTTATTAGTTGATCATATCCTCTAAAAGACCTCCCCATAAATTTATCAACGCTTCCCTGAATTATGCAACGATTTGTTCTAATCAATATAATTTTTTTCCATCTCTATTTACGAGTAAAATTGATTTATAGTCATAATAAACTAGTGTAGTCCCACTTGATATTCACATTTTTATTTCTTTCTTTTCCATCGTCGTGGCAGCCGAGCAGTAACAGTTAGAAATCTTTATTGGCGATGAAGCCTCAATTGCTAGATTTATGTCATGGAACGTTTCTGGTCGTAAACTACGAAATTGGACTCTTAATTGGGTTTTTTTTATTTTAATTTTCTAAATTGGGCACGACAATTTATTATACGGTTAATTTATATATTCGATAATTAAAAGTTGATATGATGATGTTAAAAGGGAAACTATCTCGTTAATAAGATGGACGATTTTACTTGATCGTTGTAAACTTTCACTAAAATAACACAGCTACCAAATGATTAAAATTCTGACGTCTGCGTGTCAATCCTAGGAAAATTCATATAACAGTCTTCACCAGGAAAAGCTGTACAAGCCAAATTGTTGGTAAACAACATCCATCTTCATTCCTTGCTTGCAAAAAGTAACCTGTCAAGACCTGCAATTATTAGGTGTACCGGAAAGTTATGTCCGTTCCGGTTACAACAAGTTTGAATAAGTATACATATGCCCATACTTGTTGAAACTTGTTTCAACCGGACAGGACTTTTCGGTGATGGCAATTTGTATATCCCATTTTAAAAAAATGCCTTATCCCTAGAAACGAAAAATTGAACCAGTGCTTGTCTAATGTCTTCGTCGTTTTTGAATAGTTCTGCAAGTTTCTGACGAGACGAGTGATGTTGCCAGGCATTATCATGAAGCAGTATGATATCCTTCCTATTGATATCCTTCCAATTTGTAAACATGGAAAAAATTGATCATCGTAAATGTCTCAGTCCAATCGATATCAAAGCGGAGCTAAATTTTACTCTCGGGGGAGTCTGCTCCTTCGTTTACAATAGTAAAATATTGGGCGGTAGAGTTTTAACGAGGCATCGCAGTGGTCGACCACGACAGAAATGGTGAACAAAATCCAAAAAAATGGTATTGGATGACCGTGGACTAAAAGTGCGCGAGCTATCAGACATGGTAGGCATTTCAAAAAGTGCTGTTCATCACATATTGACTTGCAGTTCTCACTATGAAAAAGGAATAGGCTTCTTATAAGATTTGGTGAAACTAACATCTGAGGTAATTTTCTGTTTTTAGTCCAAACTTTACATAAGAAACATTGTGTTTTGTCCAAGTTACAAAAATAACTCATTTCTGTTCATCATTTTCTTTAAAGTCTCCTTTCGTATCAGTCATTATTTAGTTTAGACCGATTATCTACTAATAAAGTGAGAAATAACAGTTAATAAAAGATAACATCTTATATGAAAACATCACCCTATTAAAACTGGTTTGAAAAATATAACTTCCACGAGCTCAAATTTCAAAAAGCTTGTTTTCTTTCTTTCAACAATTTGTATCTGCCGTCACTCACTCACAAAAAAACATCGAAAACAAACATCAGGACATGACTTATACAAAAGGCAACACCAACGAAACGATTATCCCAATTATCGTGCGTCTATGATGAGCCTTGAACCAATTAAAGACAAGTAAATCCGTCCAAAGTGCCAGATTTATGTCGCCCCGAGCATTTGGCAACCATTTAGGTGTCTCGCTAGCGACCGCGGGTATCATAATTAGTGGTGATTTATGAGCTTCCGTTCTTTTGAAATAGTTTTTCAGTGAACAGACCGACCGTTTCGATGCTGAATTGTAAATGTCAGGTTTTATATGAAAACGTCAAAATATTATTTTTACCGTTACATAGAAAATATGAAACATTAACGATATGAGAAAATATAACTTTTTCTTTGAATTTCTGCGAACGAAAATTTCAATTATACATAAAATCCTATGTTCAAAATCTTTTTTATATGCTCTACTAAAAACTTTGTTTTTACTTAAAAATTCTTGATTTTAATTATAAATTCTTGTATTTAAATGTCAAGCACTATGCTTCAATCATAAATAAAAACTTTGTTGAAATCAACGCAATTTTTGTGTTTTATTTAAGAGTTGAAAATACCGCTCAATTTGAAAGAACCTTTAGTAAAAAAATAAAATTATTAAAAACATATTATATTTTGTATAAGGAATTAATAATATAATTATCACAGTGAATAAGCCAACCAGTTCGGCATCGTAATGTGAAATTTAATATGGAAATGTCAACTAAATATTCTTTCCATTACACGGAAAATATAAAATATTAATGGCATTCGAAAAAAAAATTTTTAGCCGCGACTTTTGACGAAATATTGCTGATTCATTAATTTTTATGAGCCGGTGAATGGGTTATGGAGCTGGAATAATTTTGTCGCTTTTATATTTTTCGGAATTTCGTCGTAAAAATGACGTTATCATAGAGCGATCCAAACTGATTATATATTTCGTTATATAAACTAGGTAATTAATACTAAGTGGACGGTTGTAAACAGTACAATTACAGTGTAATTATTCGTTAAAAGCTTCCTGTATGTTGAATAAGTCCTAAGCCCGAAAGCGTTATGTTTAATCACACTAGATTTTTTCACCACTATCCGATGAAAAGCCACCTATTTGTGGCGGTTAAATTTGTTTATTTGAGGTGGATAAATTCTGTATTGCTTTATATACCCTCTATATCAAAATTATCCGGAATATTTAACGAATATAGAGGCACCATGGAAAGAGATTGCTTTATGAAATGTAAACGTTTCTTAATAATCTGTAGAAATTTCATGATATTTCATTCATTAGAAGCCAAGATCTGACGCATTTAAATGACCGTTGTTTGTACACCTCGGTCAGAAAAAGAATAAAGAACAAATAATCAACAGAAGGGCTATTATTTTTTCAATCTCCGATGGGGCATAAAATAAAGATAACCATAAATTAAAGATAATTTATAACCAGGAGTCAAGTACAATAAAACTTACTTTTCCACATAGTCGCCGCGAAGATTGAGACCTTAACCATACGAGTGGACTAACTTTTCAATACCCCCTTCACAGAAGGCGGTCGAAAGTGTATTGAGATAGGCTTTCATCCATAGGCTGAAATCCATCGTGACAGGGGATGAAAGGTGGGTTCTTTCTGATCTTCTGAATCCAGAATTAAAAGAACAATTCAAATAATGGATACACATACAGACTCCCCGACTAAACCCAAAAAGTTCAGACACATTTTCAATAACAAGAAGACATGTCTACCATTTTTTGGGATTAGAAAGGTTTATTACTCGTTGCTCGAAACGAGGTTATGGAGCCAGGAACTGTAATCACTGGAAACGTATGTTGTCAGACATTACGTCGCCTGCGAAGAGTCATTCAGAACAAAAGAAGAGACATGCTATCATCTAGAATTGCTTTCATTCATGACAACGCAAGACCGCATACTACTACGGTAACCAAACATATTTTTACTCAGTGTCATTGAGTGTTCAATCACCCGGCGTCCAGTCCAGATTTTGGGAAGAGTGACTTTTACCTTTTTCGGCAGCTATAGAAAGATGTGTATTAGTTTTTTTCTAGGAGTACATCCTGTTGTCGAATTGGTCCCTGTCGGGAGCTTGCAGACTTGCTTGTGACTCAGAAAGTCAAGAACCTCGCGATAGTAAGACCGAATATGCCAAATGAGATTTTGGTAAAACGTCTGCAGACTCCTGACACGAACCAATTCGATAACCGGATGTACTCCCGGAAAAAAACCTAATTCATGTTTTTACATCCGTCAAACAGTATATATATATATATATATATATATATATATATATATATATATATATATATATATATATATATATATATATATATATATATATGCGTACAGACCCGGTTGGATCACGCAAAACATTCTGATTCACTTTCGAGTGTTCTTTCTGATCCTCCACACCTCTCTCATCCTTTCTCCGTGGATTCTGTTTCTCTCCTCCGTCCACTTTTTTCCCGATTTCCTCGAAACTTCGCTCTCTGATGCAACGTTCCACATATGAATTTTGTTTCTGTACGTTCTTCTATCCTCAATCTCTGTTGGACCCATTTATGCCTTTCTCAGATCAGCCCTGACTTGTGTGATCCATGGTACTGTTGACTTGACTCCTTGTATGTATGTAACAATTCTGTTGGTGAGTCTTGTCGGTGGGAGTCTACTGATATGTCTATAAAATTTCAACCTTCTTTTTCTTATGTCCGCCGCTACGTTGGACATTCTCTTTGTGGTCGTTCGAGGATGTAGTCTGTATCCTTTCTCTGTCAGTTTTTGGCCGAGAATGTTCCTCATAATTTTGCGTTCTTCTTTTAGTAGATCCTGTGGGTTCGAGAATCTCGCCCAGGTATTTGAAGTGAGTGACCCTATTTATTTTGCCGTATTTGGTGTTCAAATTTTGGACATCTAATTTTGAGCAGAAGAATTTGGTTTTTTGAAAGGATATTTGTAGACCGACTTTCTCTGCACATTCCTTGAGGACTTCGATTTGTTTGGTTGTCCTTTTTTCATTGTCTGCGAGTATGGCTAGGTCGTCTGCGAAGGCCAGGCATGATATTTCTATGTTGTTTTTGGATCTTCCGAGTCGTATTGGTTTCCAGTGCCCTTGATTTTTCAATTCTTTTTCCCATTCCCTTATGACTTTCTCCAGGACTGGGTTGAAGAGGAGTGGAGGTAACCCATCTCCTTACCGTACTCCAGTTTTAATGAGGAAGGGTTCGGAAATTTCTCCCATAAATTTCACTTTAGAGGTTCTGTAAGTCAGTGTCTGCTTGATCAATCGTAGTGTTTTGGGGTCGAGTCCTTGTTCTTCTAGGTTGTTGAACAGAGATTTTCTGACGATGCAGTCATATGCTTTCTTGAAGTCCACGAACGTGCAGATGATTGGGATGTTTCTGATAGCTGTGTATTTCAGTATTGTTTTTAAGTTAAAGATTTGTTCAGTGCATGAGCGACCAGGACGAAAGCCTGCCTGGTACTCGCCAATTTTGTGTTTTAATTGTTCTTGTGTTTTCCGGAGAAGGCATGCTGAGAGGATTTTGTAAGTGACTTGTAGTAAGGAGATTCCTCTGTAGTTGTTCACATATGTTCTGTCATCCTTCTTGTGCAGATGGTGAATAAGAGCACATTTGCATTCATCTGGTAATTTCTCTGTTTGCCAGATGTTCGTAATAATTTGCGTAAGTTCCTGTAGTGAATTTGGTCCAAGGGTTTTCAATAGTTCTGCGGTGATACCATCTTCACCGGATGACCTGTTATTCTTTAGTTTGCGTATGTGCCTGTGGATTTCTTCCTGTGTTGGTGATGGTAATTCTGAATGGATATGGATACAATTTTCCTTGGAGAATCTTGTGTCGCGTTTAGGGAAATTGGGGAGATCAGATATATAGGCTAATTGAAAAGATTGCGTAGCTAGTTATGGAGAAGTAAAAGAAGTATATAATTTACAATATAATCTGTTATTATATTCTGCCATTTCAATCATGGAAATGGCAGAATGGAAATTCATAGTGAAATGGTAAATGTATTATGAGTCTACTACTTCAAGAACAATAGTTTGTAAGTTCGATAGGTGAGTTTCAACGTGGTCGTACAATCCTGGATGATGATCCTCGTTCTGGACGTCCAATATGAAATTGAAAGGGCTAGGGTCATGGACATCTCAACTGAACAGATATTTCATATTTCAAAAAAGGAATTGGGTTTGAGAAAGCTATTTGCAAGATGGGTGCCGCATTTATAAAATTCTGATCAAAAACGACTTCGAGTAAAAGTTTCTAATCAACATTTGGATCTTTTTCGAAAGAATAAAATACATTTTAAACGTCGTTTTGTAACTATGGATGAGACTCTGGTTTACTACTATGATCCTGAACTGTGATAACAAACCGCAGAGTGGACTGAGCCAGGTTGTTCAGCTCGGAAAGAGCCAAAGTGGTCATAATCGACCAACAATGCACCGGCTCACAGAGGTGTCCTTGCAATAGCCAAATTGAGTGATTTACACCACGAATTGTTGGAGCATCTACCATATTCACCAGATCTGGTACCCTCTGACTTTCATCTGTTCTCAAACCTCAAAAAATTCCTACCTGACAAGCGTTTTTCATTAAATGAAGAAGTTATAGCAGCCGTAGATGAGTATTTTGAAGGACTTCCAGAAAATTACTTCAGAGATGGAATAAGTGAATTGGAGAAGCGCTGGGAAAAATGTATTAAGCTTAAGGGAAAAATATATTAGAATAAAATAATTTTTTTAACTATAAGCTTTTTTGTCATTCAATGCCTTTCAATTAGCCGTGTCTAAAATGTATATAGACAGCGTTCCCGTAGGGTAAAACGGTTAACAAATAAAGCAACAAGAAATAAAAATAAAGTTTACAGTTCAGCCTGTAGGAAGCCACTTTTTTTCAAATAATTTAAAAAAAAGAAAAATGTTCGTGTTTTAATTTCGTCGTAAACTATTCGCGACATATACGGTCGACCATGTCCATAATTTAAGCACGTCACCGACAATGTACCGAAGACAGGACTGGTCAGGAAGGAGACTAAAAAAAAAAGAAACAAACAAACAACAGCCAAAAACGAGACAGGGGCTGTTGAAATTTTAACAGTTGACAATTTCGAGCGCGTCGCGAACCGGCTTCATCGTAAAAGTCCATTAAGAGGCGCGTATATCTCTTCCGAATAGCTCATTAAATCCGAATTAAAATCCCGAATACAGACAATTAAAACCGAGATTAAAACCAGCCCGCTTGCCGGAGGTGGGTTTTATACGATTTAGATCAGATTTCGAAAATTTTTATTTTCGAATCAGTTAAATAGATGACTAGCTCGATAAAAATATTCTAAAAATAACTCTTGCATTCTTTTTGACAGTTCTTTTAGACATTAGGTCAAACTGTCAGATTATGTTTTGATATTTAAATACAATACAAACAATCGTGGTATATCATTGCTTTGCACGACTTATAAAGTTCTAACAAACATAGTAAAAAAAGACGTAACGATCTGTACTAACGATAGTAACACTCACCGGCAGACTTTTCATAACAGAATATTTGCAATCATTTTCGTTTTGCTTAATTGCTTACCCTAAATTTAACAACATTTCTCTAGATATAACCCTATTCTCTTGTCATGTCATACATTTTGAAATTATATTGAAATAATAACTAATTCTTTTCACATATTTGCTTTTTAGTTGTTTTAATATGCAGAGATCAGGTTAAATAAGTCTCTAAATTCAACTCTATTCTCTTTTCATAACAGTATTTTTACAATGACCTGTAAATACAAACCTGTCATTTATTTTCTATTACTATTAACTATTATCGTCTGTTCTTTTTGGAGAATTGAGAGCTTTAAAATTATAATAAGAAATAAATAATAAATTCTCTAAAAATAATATTATTTTCATTTCTTATCATTAACCTCTCCAAGGACGAATTTATTTAAAAAAATAAAATTGCTTAAATTAAATTTATAACTTTTATTTATATTCTATATTTTATTTATATTTATAACTCTATTAATGCAACATAATGTATATTTTTTTGAGTCTGCACAAGGTTTTTCATAAAATTTTTGCTAAAAACTAAACGTACACGTATTTGTCTTCGTATCCGACGTGTTACTTGTGGAAATTTTCCATGCATTCAGGACAGAGGGGTTCTTTGCATTGCTTGCCATTTTTAGTGGGTAGTGACCAATTCCATCTGTTCTTACTTCGACTGAAGTTTTTAGCCAAACTTTTTTCTTCGCAGGCAATAGTCCCGTTTGCTATTTCTCGGCTGTAGTTGAATTAGGGTGGTTGCAATAGAGGCCTTGAAATCCAAGAGCGACATCGTATAGCCTTTCCTTCCTCTTAATACAATCCAGGCACTGGATGCCCTTTACCGTTGAAATATTAGGAAATGGTAAACAACAAATTGGGGTCTTGATATTTCAACACGAGTTTTTGTTTTCCTGTCCCATCTTTGAACGCCATTCTGTGGATCCTTCCCTCAAAACGAAGAAATCATATGTACTATATTATTGTTAGCCCAGCGAACTATTGATATGTTAATTGAAGAAGTTGTTACCGACGACGAAACTCGCCCATTCTTGAGAAGAAATTTACCGTCAACAAGTTTGTTATTAGCACCTTGAAGTCTGTTGGTACGCTTTTCCTGACTGAACCACGTAACGATTAGTTTCGTTGGCAAACATTTCAAATAATGCTTCTGGTAATAGTTGCATGAAATATGAATACGGAGCATCCACATCTCGATTTATACGGTTTTTTCCTAAGAAAGTGGGGGATTATGGGAATATTCATCGTTTTTTCCTTGAAACCCTATGCGTTGTTTATTTGTGTATGTCGACAGTGTCTTCGGCCCAGCAAACATTATTAGAGGTACGTCTTCATCAACGTTGTCTTCATTTATGTCATTTGAGCTGCACTCTTCGTACAGTAAACTGTCTTCATTATCTAGCAATTCATATTCTAAAGGTTCCCCATCATCTGAGTTACCATCAGTAATATCAATATCTTCCAAATCGGAGTCGTTAGGATTAGGTACAGAACTCAAAATATGAACTGACTCATGGCCTCTTCTCTTATAGAATCTAGAAGGTATTTCTTTCCATTCGCCATCCTAAAAAGTGTACAAAAACATGGTTGAAATAATTTTTTAGAAGCAATATTTTTTCCGTAAAAATTATACATATTTGTTCAAAGTACACAAACGTGGACATTTGATTCTTGTAATTCTAATAATAAAATACGCTACTAGATATGCCTAGACAACACTTACCATTTTTTAGGTGGCCAAAAACTGATACTTTTTACTATAAACAAACTAGAAACACTAATCGAAACACGTAGATTCACGAACAACCGTCAACCGCCGCAGAAATTCGAAGAAGTGTCACCACAAAAAAATAAGAAAATTATATTAATTTGCAAAGACGTACACATATGTGTTCTTGAACAGGTTAACATTAGGATAATATTTATAGAAATAGTGTTTCTTTTTTACATTTCAAGGTATATTTGCTATTTATGTACTTAATCTGTAGCGTTTATGCCAAACAATTCTCTAAATTCAATTCAATCCTAACTATTAATTTATTCAAGCTGTTTATTTTAGGTTTTCCTTTTTTCTTTTTTTTTTGGATAATCATGAACAGCAATTTTCAAAGAATTATCTTATTCTCATTTCGTACCATTAATTTTAAAGATATATTAAAAGAAGACGTGTTTCCTTTTTATATTTCAAATAATGTTTGCCGGTCGCGTTGGTGCGGCGGTAAGAGCGTCTGCTTTGCCGAATTCGCGCTGGAGCGGTAGCTGGTTCGATTCCAGCGCTCGGATGGTTATTTTTCTTTCTTCTGTCCGTTTATCTTTCCTAAATGTTTGTGATTGTTTATAGGCAAGAGTGTAAAATCCGACTACGAATTACCCCTCAGTCACGCCAGTTAAAGGCTGGGTAAGGCCGGATGCCTTCTGAGAAGTGTTCTACGTTGGTCACTCGCCAGTCGGTAGGTTTCCTGATAGACTTATGGGTAGGCACATAACCAAGGGTTTATAGCCCGAGGGGGGTGCTGGCCTGGGTTTGTCAGAAGCTGATGACCGTGGTTCGGAACTCACGTTAAGCTGTAGGTCCAGTCGCTAAATAGCCTAGTTGCTGATGCGCCTCTAACCCAAACACTTTACTTTTACTTTAAATAATGTTTCTTTTCAGAATTTTGTTCTCTGTTTTCTTTTCACTGGCTTGGAAATGTTACGTTTTTATTTATTTCAGTTGTTTCTGTTTTAGACTTTCCATTGCACTTTTTGGATAGTTGCGTGCTTTAAAGTTAATAACGATTCTCTAAAAACAACTATTCTCATTTTATATCATTAATTAGATTTAGAGAATGTGTTTTAAATCATATTTGCTTGTTAGGTCTCTAGAATTTTTAATTACACTTTATTTATCAGTGTTTTTAATTTTCTAATCAATCATTATTTTGATATTTTAACCTGCAAGTACTTACCAAGCTAAATACCACTGATAATTAGAGAAAAAGCCATTTCTGATTCAGATTTTGTTACTTTTGTAGTCTGTTCTCTGAATCTGACAGCGCGTTAATTAGTTTTGTCGGAATGATTCGCTTGTCTGTCGCGGGATTATACATTTTTCTTGTATTTTTTTTCTCTGCGATCCTGACATGGACCGGGAACAAGTCTTGAATGCGAGATATCCGCGTTGTTGTTCTACCGGACGACGGTTTTATGTAAGTTTCAAACTATTCTCCGTAGTGGCTGCAGAGCTTTGAAACGCGACTGGTGATTAATGGGCTTGGTAAGGGTCTATTAAGATCGTGTTCGTTGCAAATTATATTGTTATTGTTTTTAAAAGTTTTTTGAGGATGATATATTTGGTTTTAAGTTTACTATATATGGTTTATGGACTCTTGAGGGACTCTTGGAAAAGCTATTTATAACCTGCTTATGTTTCACATGAATGTTCCATTGTTTCCTTCAGTCGTCACCAGAACATTAATTGGTCCTTCAGTTGCTCTCAGACGTTCATGGGAGGTGCTTATTAACATTTTGGAACAGAGCAGTGGTTTTGAGTTTGAGCGGTTTGGCTCTATTCCAGTACCATCTACAAACAGGACATAAAATCAATTTTGACGGAGCCAAAGAAATAGCGAATATTGAAAACGAAAGTCCGAATAATCAGAGAAGCAATCAAATCGAACAATCTTGAAATAAAAGAAAGGGGTTAGCTAAATACGCGAAACGACAGTCGAAACATTCCAAAAGTATGGAAAACACGACAACGTGCCGACGAGGAGGAAAAATTTATAAACGGATGTCCGACAGCGTTGCCGAGCGCCGCGAATATTCCCGAACTACCCCGATACTATCTACGCAGTCGCCGGGCATCTATAAGAGCGAGCACAACGACTCGTGCACGTCAGTTGGACTCTTCAGTCGAAGCGGACAACACCTGAAAATACCGAATGAGATTTTGACTAAACGTCGTGACTCCTCACAGAATGAACGGATCACACCCGAAAGGATTTAGAAACATTATCTACCATCCGTGAAAATATTAGATATATATATATATATATATATATATATATATATATATATATATATATATATATTTTTTGATATATATAAATATATATATATATATATATATATATATATATATATATATATATATATATATATATATATATATATATATATATATATGTATATATATATATATATATATATATATCATCATCATCATCATCATCATCATCATCAGCCCGTATCGATCCACTGCAGGATGAAGGCCTCTTCAGCATGCTTCCAACCTTCACGGTCCTGGGCTTTCCTCTGCCACTCGGGTCCAATATACTTAACGATGTCATCAGTCCATCGTGCTTTCGGTCTTCTTCGCGGACGTTTGCGATCAAGCGGTATCCACTCCAGGATTGCCTTGGTCCATCTGTCGTCCCATCGCCTCGCTATATGGCCTGCCCATCTCCATTTCAACTGTTTTACTCTTCCAATGATGTCACAGACTTTTGTTTGTTCCCTGATCCATGCGCAGGACTTTCTGTCTCGTCTTGTAATGCCAAGCATACATCTTTCCATTCCCCTCTGTGCCACCCGAAGTTTTTGAATTGATTGCGATGTGAGTGTCCAGGTTTCACTTCCGTATGTCATAACGGGTAGAACGCACTGATCGAATACTTTTCTTTTCAGGCAAAGTGGGAGTCTGCTCTTAAACACTATGTTGAGCCTACCAAATGCCTGCCAGCCACATTTAACACGCCGTTCCACCTCCCGGGCGGTATTCCCCTCCATGGAAATCCTCTGCCCAAGATATACAAAGCTGTCCACAATCTCTAAATCCCTTCCTAAAACTGAAATTCTTCTGTCCTGAGCGAAGTTATTGAACATAACCTGACTCTTTTTCAGGTTTATTTTCAAGCCAAATGGTTCGCCAGCCCTTTGCAGTTCTTGTATGCGTCTTTGCAGCTCCTCTGGGTCTTGTGAAATGAGAATAATATCATCTGCAAATCTAAGATGGTTTAAGTTTGCACCATTGATCTTTACCCCATCCTGTTCCCAATCCAGTTTACGGAATACTTCTTCAAGGCCAGCCGAGAAAAGAATAGGCGATATTGCGTCACCCTGCCGTACACCTCGTTCTATATTAATTCCCACTTCAAGATCATCAAGGTGAATTGTGGCTGTAGCTCCATCATATATCGATTCTAATAAGTTTACATAGGCTCTCTCTACACCTTGGCTAAGCAGTGCATCCATTATCGCATGCTTTGAGATGGAATCAAATGCTTTTTCGTAGTCGATAAAAGCCAAGCACAGTGGCATGGTGTATTCGTTGTGCCTTTCTATGACCTGCTGTACAACCTGGATGTGATCCATTGTACTGAATCCACTTCTGAATCCTGCTTGTTCTCTTGGTTGTGCGTCATTCAGTTTTTTAAATATTCTTTTAGAAATTATCTTAGTAAAAACTTTGTACATCACTGATAGGAGGCTTATTGGACGGTAGTTCTTTAAATCTTCCTGTGCTCCTTTTTTATGTAAAAGGATCACTTCTGCATTTTTCTATAAGTCAGGTACTTTTTGTTCTTTGAGGCATTTTGAGTATAATTTTGCCAGTGTTTTATGTAACGTCCGACCACCAGCTTTTAGCATTTCGACAGTTACACTATCCTTTCCTGGAGCCTTGCCGTTCTTCATCAATTCTATAGCATTTGTTACTTCCTCCACTAGGATATCTGGTATTATATATTGTTCTTCCGTGAGTATTGCTGTCCCTGACTGGCTCTGATCTTCATATAACTGGGAATAAAACCTTCTGACAATCTCCAACATTTGGGTACGCGTCCTGCACACTGTGCCATCCTCACGCTTTAAAGCATATATTTGCGTTCTTTTGTTTCTCAGCTTCTGTTTAGCTTTGTTAATTCCTTTGTTTTCTTCCAGGGTTTTTTGCACTAGCTGCATATTGAATCGGCGCGTGTCCTCTCTGATACGTTTTCTTATAGTTTTGCAGAGCTCAGTGTACTCGACCCTATATATATATATATATATATATATATATATATATATATATATATATATATATATATATATATATATATATATATATATATATATATATATATATATATATAGCAAAAACTCGCCAGGCATAATGGAGGGGCAACAAAAACTAATGCATCTTGAAGACAGAGCTTTATTTTTTTATGAAATGTGTTAGCTTACTTATATTAGTTTAATTCTAATATTTCATAATGTTTATTATTATAATGTAATACAAATTCGCCTATATTCATGCCTGGTATTGTCAAGGTGTGAAAGAAAATAACTACAAACCAACCAACAACCAAGTTCGCTTTGGAGCCTTTTAACACCGCCCCCAACAGTAATAAATCTTTCGAAAGCCGTTTTTTTTATTTAGTAAACGCCGCCGAGGCGATGGCATTTATCGGATGGCTTCTTTTCCGACTTTCCCAAAACACGTTTTCAAATGCGAGAAGAATATTCTTCAGAAGTACCGTTTTTTGATATTTATAATCTGACGATCGGACAAAGAACGAAATGAATGAGAAAAAGAAACAGTAAATTCCTCGAAAATACTATGTAGGAGAGTACAGAATCTTTCTTAAGGCAGGAGAAATAATGCAAGGCTGAAGCTGTAAGGATTTTTTGTAGCACTGTTGATGTACATCAACATATGATGTACATGATATGTACATGATATGGTGTACATGATGTACACCAAATCATTATCCTTTTAAGTTTTAAAATAGCTAGAAGTCACTTGGACACAAATCATGCGAATATTGAATGAGATCAAATTGTATTATAGGTGTTTCCGGTAATAATGTCGATTTTTTGCAACATTTGAGCGTATATTTCCATTAAAAAAAAATTACCTTAATAATCGTATATATAAGTATTGGCCATCGTTAGATGTTACTTTTTCCCATCTTTCTATCAAAGAATTAATTCTGCCCCACAAGAACTTTTGGTTTTTTGAGGCCAACAATTCAGGCTAAATTTTTACGTCTCAAGAATATAATTGTTGTTTGGAAAGTCCGTGATGCATCGATGGAAATAAGTGGTAGTCCGGAAATGCTAAGTCTGATGACTGGGGGGGGGGGGGGGTAAGACATCCCATTTAACACTAAAACGTCCCACTTAATAATTATTTAATAGCGTTTCGTTAACTATGTTAGCATCATCAGGAGATGATTCAATCTGATTGACAGATAATGAGATTATGATTGATGGAAGTGACGTTACCAATTACCTTCATCGTTAATGAGAACTCTAAAAAAAATGTGTGTTTGGTTTGGTTAGTGGTAAATCTTTTTGAGTTTAATGTTTCAAAAGAAAGGTTCCGAAAATATCGAATTAGACATGACGATATAATTTCGAATTTAGCAAATGATATGAAATTTATGTCAGCTGTCACGGACAGTCATGGTTTTATCGATACGTACAGCGCACACATTTTAAAAACAAAGTCTCCTTACTTTTTGATTAGAGTACTTACTATATTAATTGATGGTAATTACATATTACGATATATTAATGCCGACATTTCCAGTTATATCTATTAAATATTAATGATAATAATTAAAACACTTGGTATTTGTTTCACAAAATATTCAAGATATTCTCTAACATGTTTCGGCCTCGCGACCATTCTCAAAGAGAGTTATGTATAAACTAAACTAAAGTTTCAAAGTGCTGTCTAATGGAAGTCGGTTTTTTCATCTCGTTAAATTTAATACCAATAATTGGAGTATTTCCGAAGTCTAGCTGGGTGTTTGTTAGGTTTTTGCCGTCGTATATGGCTTTTTTAATTTCGAAAATTTCCAGGTAATTTAACAGCCTGCTTTTATTGCAGCTATGTATTAATTTGGTATTATTAATGTTAAAAAAATGGTTCTGGTCTATACAATGTTCGGCAAAGCCTGTCTTTCTCTGATTGTGTAAAATTGAATATTTATGTTCTTTTAGCCTATCATTGAGCGATCGGCCCGTTTGGCCTATATAAATAGCGTCACACATATTACATTTAATTTCGTATACTCCAGATTTGTCACAAAATTTTGCTCTTTCTTTGTTATTGTTTAACATCGATGCAAGATTATTCTTATTAACAGAGATAATATTAATATTTTCGTTCTTTAACTGATTTGTGATTCTTGAACTTAATTTGTGAATATAGTTTATAGCATGCCAATTTTTAGAATCTTTTTCGGGTGTTGCGGCATAAAAATGTTTGGTGTTGTTTTTCTTCATCTTGTTTTTTATCATTTTATCTATGATGCTTGGCTGATATCCATTATTCCTTGCGATATTTTTGATAATATTAAGTTCTTTTTCATAGCTGTCTTTTTTAAGTGGAATCGTTAGAAGTCTGTGGGTCATACTATGAAAAGTGGACATTTTTACATTCCATGACTGATTTGAACTTGCGTGAATAATTGTATCGGTATATGTAGGTTTTCTAAATATTTCGAATTCTAATTTATTCGGTGTTCTTATTATTTTTAAATCTAAGAAATTTAATGAATTATCCGTCTCTGTTTCTATTGTGAACTGGATTTTTGAGTTTACACTGTTTAAATATTCAAGAAATTGACCCAATAGTCTTTCTGTACCGGTCCATATGCAAATAATATCATCGACATACCTGGCCCAAAAATGTATGTGTCTTGTATAATTAGTGTCGCTAAATAAATTGTTTTCAAAATTAGCCATATAAATTTCTGCCAGGAGAGGGCTCAGGGGGGCCGATCGCTCAATGATAGGCTAAAAGAACATAAATATTCAATTTTACACAATCAGAGAAAGACGGGCTTTGCCGAACATTGTATAGACCAGAACCATTTTTTTAACATTAATAATACCAAATTAATACATAGCTGCAATAAAAGCAGACTGTTAAATTACCTGGAAATTTTCGAAATTAAAAAAGCCATATACGACGGCAAAAACCTAACAAACACCCAGCTAGACTTCGGAAATACTCCAATTATTGATAGTGTAATAAATTTAACGAGATGAAAAAACCGACTTCCATTAGACAGCAATTTGGAAATTTAGTTTAGTTTATACATAACTCTCTTTAAGAATGGTCGCGAGGCCGAAACATGTTAGAGAATATCTTGAATATATTGTGAAACAAATACAAAGTGTTTTAATTATTATCATTGTTACTATGTTTCACCAAGAGCCAACCGCGCAATCAATCAAAACTATTATTAAATATTAGGTTAAGCCGCCGTGCTCTTAAAATCGTAAATAACTTACTTAAAACTTCACAGAATCGGTGTGTGACTGTTGCTTTTTTATCTTAACTGCGCCTGATGAAATCGATGGAATTTTTTCGATGGCATCTAACGAAAAACGAAACGGAATAATAACCGGGTATAACGTTACGAGATATCGATCTAAACGTGGATTGTTTTGTGAGAAATCTGAAAGAGACAATAAAGACACTGGTTTTTCTACTAATCATCGGGTTTATCAGGCCATAATTATCCATAAAACCCGTCCATAAAATCGACAACTTTACAACAGGAAAACCTATCGGTTAAGAAGAGGTTGGTCAATATCTAATTGGGTGGTAGAAGATGGAAGTTATCCGGGAGATTCGGTTGTTCTGAAAGTTCATAGGATTTTTTTTTATAGAAAAGCAAACGGAAATTGTTTATATAAATCTTTATTTAACCTATTATGTAATTTTCATAATAATTTGCAACTTTTTATTAACGTAGTGGTAGGTCTATAATTCCTTTTTGCCTAAAATTACCATCTTTATTGCCAAAAAATACCAACAGGTCGTTTTTCGCTTCTTTTTCCATTTTAAAAGATTTCCCATTTAAACACTTTTAAACGGAGCGGAATAGATGGTAATCCGAGAGCGCGATGTCTGCTGAATAAAGCGGATGGTGTGGCCTTCGCCCGATCTAATTGTGAACAGCAGAAGTACTAAGTTAAGAAAAGAAGAAAAACAACTATATACAGTGTTCCCTTAGATTATTTTGATGTGCGTACTGAAACATTAAACTCTAAACACCAGATTAAATCAGCTCCTACTGAAACGCGCGTCGAGCAAGTTTAAAAAAGTGTTCCCAATAAAAGGATTGAAACATTAACATAACAAATTAAATTATTTAAAACAAAAAGAAAGAGAGAGGGCAGATAGGACGGGAGCTGGAATGAGAAGGAGAGAGAGATGAAAAGAAAGAGGGATAGAAAAAGACAAAGAGAGTGGAAAGAAAGCGGAAGGAGAGATGGTAATATATAGATAAAGAGAGAGTGAGTGACAGAGAGAGATAAAAGGAGAGGGAGAGGGAGAAAGCGAGATAGTGAGGAAAAGAGACAGACAATTTTTATAAAGTATTAAAAAACTATTAGTCATTGCATCTGCAGGGATAGAAAAGAGAAAGCAGAGGAAGAGAACGCAATAGAGAGAATGAATAATAGAGAGAAAGAGAGAGGCGAGGGAGAGTGAAAAGGAGAAAGTGAGAGAGCGAGGTAGAGAAAGCGGGAAAGCAATGGAGAGGAAGAAAGCGAGAGAGTGAGGAAGAGAGACAGAGAAACAATTTTTATAAAGAATTATAAAATATAAAAAACTATTAGTTACTGTGTTTAGTTTTGTATGTTTATTGCTACCATTAATATTTTATGTAAAAATGTACCTGTCAAAATATCTACTCATATATTACTCATGAGTTTGTTTTCCTTTGTCACCGCCTTGTATCAATATAAATCAACGGGGATTTATTCACGCGTCAGATCGACAAACGTGCTGCCTAAAAAGAATTTTTCAATATTACTGTTCCTTCACCAGATGTTCTAATGTTACGAAATTAAAAGGACGATCGGAAACTGTATAAGATAACGAATACACATTTACGAGAACGATATTTCACTCATTATGTTCAAAATGCTAATGAGTCCATTAATGTTTGTATAATTTACATTCTGATTGAGTCGGAGGTAAAGTTTATTAAAAAAAAATTGCTATATACGTTTAAGATAATTACCCAATAAAAATGTTTTAATAATGATTTGTTTTGCATTTTAAAATGCTCATGAATACATATAAATATTTTAGCTAACATTAGCACTACAAATTTATAATATAAATAGAAGAAACATATACTTCAATGATGAAATTATAAACGTCTGAAGAGTACTCAAAAGTACTAAGATACCAGATGTGGTGATTAATAATTGTCAATTTTTTCTTAAACACAAACACGATTTATTTTGGGAGAAAGGTAAAAAATGATTTATTCAACGTATAGCGTCATCGCTGCTTGCACATTTTCCCGTTCTCTTTGGCAGTTGAAAAGTATTTCATCAAAACAATTCGTAATGTAGTCGGAAGGGGCCAAATCTGATGAGTACGGCGGGTGGGGCAAAGAAAAAAACTTTGTTATCCGCCAAGAACGTAAAACAACATTTAAATTTTGCCCGAGATCAGTTACATTGATGTGGTGAACAGGAAATCAAAAACTGGCGCAGTATTTTTTGGAGCGATTAAACAAAAATAAATTTAATACCAAGTATTATTACCAAAACATACTATTAAAATTGTAAAGCATGGAGGCAGTAATATACAGCTGTGGGCAGCTTTTTCATGGTATGGTGTAGGACCAATTTACCGAATAAAACAAAATGATTAAAATGAGTATATCCACATTATTCAGAGAGTTATGCTGCCTTTTGCAGAAGAAAATATGCTGCTGGTATGGAAATATCAACATCATAATGATCCAAAACAATACCATTTCTTACTGACAATAAAGTGGATTTACTTCCCAATCCCCGGACTTCAATTACATTGAGAACTTATGAACTTACTTCAAGAACGCCGTGGGTAAACATAAAACGACAAACAAGCCTGAACTTTGGAAGGTGATTACCAAATGGGAAGTTATATCATTAGAAATATGTCAAAGACTCTATACCCAAACTCTATACCCAAAAGTTGCGCCGAAATAATAAAACACCAAGGTCATAAAACTAAGTATTAAATGTTTATGTGTTATTTAGTACTTTTGATAATTATTAAATAGGATGTATTTTACCAACATGCAGAATATGATATGATAAAAAACATAACATATAACAAAACTGGTGCTCTGTATTATATATAAAATAACAGAAGACAAAAACGACTAAGAGAAAGCCGACGAGAATTATGAATGGTGTTTCGCAATATAAGTAATGGGCCAAGTACCAGCAAGACCTGGACGACATACACGAACCCATGTCCACGAATGCCATTACTAAAAAAATTTTAAATACAAATCACTCGA
>JARFXV010001588.1:392500-782500 GCA_031761425.1 Cosmopolites sordidus
ATCAAAATCCCCGAAGTAGATCGTTCTAAAACAGGCCCATGGCTATTATAACTGATATTCAAGATGAAGAGTTCTATCGTCTTGGAACAAGTGCAGGAATTCTTGCACAGTTATTTAATAGGAACCAATTTGCCCTTGCAAGGAAAGGTTCATCATTTCCTCGAGTGTTCCAGCTAACGAAATAAGTGTACGAAGAGCGGTGTAATAAGTATAACTTCGAAAATGTTCCACCAAGAGATGCTTATGTAGATCATCGGGCAAACTATACAATTCAATATGTCATGGAAGTTTATCATGTACTAACAAATAAGCTTTTTTAAATATGCTTTAAACCTAAGAGATATTACTATGTTGGATGCTTAAAAACATTAATTGAACCATATGTAGAATATAATACAGGGTCCAGCGGAGAGGTATGGTATTTTTAAAACGACTGTTAAACGCGTCAATCCTGGGATTAATCAATTCTATCAATCCTGTAATTCACCACATTCCTGAGTCATAGACCAAGATGCTTTTTGACAAAAATCTCGTATATGTTGTTTGTCTTACTTCCCAATATTTCAACTAAAAAATATACCAAGCTTATTTCGTTCCTTTAATCTGGTGAAGTAAATCAATTCTTCTATTGGAACTTTTGGTGTGAAACACTAAACTTGAAGAGATTTGCCACTAAGCACCAAATCACTTGTTTTGAACTTATCGACGTACGTTTCGCTAACCATGTTAGCATCATCAGGAGATGATTTAATCTAATTTAAAAGTTAATTTCTTGTAAAGATTGTACGCCTGAGATTAAATAATCTCCTGATGATGCTAACATGGTTAGCGAAACGTGCGCTAGGAAGTTCAAAAAAAGTGATTTGGTGTTTAGTGGTAAATCTCTTCAAGTTTGGTGAAGTGAAGACAGGTATTTTTTTACAGTTTGCCGCAAAGACCTCACTTCCCGAATAATTAAGGAAGGTAGAACGGGGTTAGTTGAGCAACTTCACTTGATCTCCCATAACTTTAAGTATATGTATCGGATCTAATTGATCTTACTCTGTTAGGTTCGTAATTTACTCTTCTCCAAAACGTTTAGCGGTGTAAAAACGATCCGAGTACAAGTTTAAAAGTTATTGTCGGAAATGCGAGACTCTCCAAGTTGCTCAACGACTTGATGACTTTATAGAATGGTCTGAATTTAAAATAATTGTAATCAACAAGCAAATATTTATTTATTATGATTATTATATGCCCATATTGTTATTATATCTCTGTAAAAATAAAATTAAAATCAAACAAAATTAAATATTTCCAATCTTTGGATTATTATTACACTTTTTATATTTAAAATTATTTCTTTAAGAATAATTATAACGCAAATAAATACTAAATTAAAGTAGTAATTAATTATGAGATCAAGAATATTGCTAGATGATAAATAATCCCAAATTATTAATCATCTTTGTCTCTGTCACAATTAATACAGACATATCTCTTTAAAAGTCACATTAACATTAAATTGTTTGGCTGCAGCATTTACACTCATTTTTTCCTCCTCTACTGCTTTTGCTGCATCACTCAATTGTTGACTAGTAGCTAAATCTTCTGAGGTCTTTTTTTATATGTACGCATCCTAAAATGTAATAATAATCATTACTACAATTATCAATATAAGTAATTTTAATTAGTAAACTTTGTGTAGAATCATCACATGCACAAATGAATTGATGGTTATTAATTTATTAAAGAAAAAATTGATTTTCAACTATGAACATCTAGTGGGGCTAGTTGGACAAGCATTGAACGCGTGTTGCTGAACTAGCCCCAGTTGAGGCAACAAAATAAAAATTGGGTTATAAAAAAGTCATAAGAGTTAAAAATAAATAACCATGTATCATCGAAAGAACAATAATTAAGTAATCTTTAGATACTTACGTGGTCCTTATTAAGTGTTTTTATACGAGTATAGTAGAAACATTATGATGACCTGTAATATTTATTTTATGCCGAAAAAAAAACAAACCATTCTCTTATTTTATCGGACCACCGAACAATAACTGACAGTCGTGCTATCTATTCCCCTCCCATAACCCCTTCTTTTCGCCTTACATTTTTATTGTAGGTTGCTTAGTTTTCGAGATATTCAGATTGCACAACTTGCCCCTATGATCAACTAGCCCCGCTCTACCCTAGTAATTTCGAATCGAATATTTCTGAATAAACTTCGTATTGAAATTATTTGAATAATTTTTTCCTCGGTCTGTCTCAAAAAAAATTATTAAATATATTAACAAAGTTAAGAAAAATAATGTGGCATCGTCTGAAATCTGATGGAGCGTGTGATCTGGCAAAATCGACCTCGAAAAGGCGAGAAAGAGAGGATATTCCAGAGAATAAAAGTAAATAAACAAGAATTGGAGACAGACGGCGAGCGGATCGGAAAAAGGCGTAAAATTATGGGGAATCATGCGGCGGCACAGGACGATACGGTATTCTGGTCGCGGATCGAGTTAAATTAGTTGCAGACGATTCGCGATGCGCCAGAACAGACGCCGGGGCACGGAAAACACGCCCGCCGATCGATTATTATGGAAATGAGATTAAGGAAATTGGAACAAGGAAAAGTTTCCCGGGAGTTTTGCGTTAGCGAACATGCTCTAATCGCTTATTTGTAAATAAGAAAGCAATGTTTGCTTCTTTTCTTCTTAGATTTATCTTAACTGGCGAATGCGATAGCCGGCGTTAAGTTGTATAACTATTCTTTAAAGTTATTTACTTCCAGTCATTGCTTTTGTATCCTCTCAAATATTTTCCATAAAGTATATATCTTATTTTTCTTTGTTGTTCTCTTCCAGCAAACTATCCTGTATATCTTATGTCTGTAAAAGTTTTTTCCTTTCTTCATCCATTTAGTGACTCACCCTTCTATTCCTCCTATCCTCCCCATTTCTCCTATTTCTGTTCCTCTGCTTATCTAACAGTTTCCAGCTTTCCGCCCAATAATTCGACGAAAGTTCCTGGCCTGGCATAGAGCTGACACTGTTTTTTTTTGTGAACAGTAAACAAAGACGCATTCGAATGACACTTCTCAAGAACGTTTAGATTTATTCAAAAGTGATTCTATTGAGTTCCTTCGGCGTTTTTTAATAAAGAGATAAAACATGGATTCACCATTATATATGAATATGGCTTTAAAAGTCGAGAAGCGTTGTTTTTGGAAAAGTTATACTTGTTTAAAAATCCCTTAAACTATAATAGATATCAAAAATTTTTTAAAGCATTTAGTTTGTCGCAAAATTTTGTATTTTCATTACGATATCTGAAGTTTAGCCAGAAATGCCAGAAAAAGCTTGGAAATGTCCAAAAACTGCAAAAAATATCCATATCTCAGAAAGCACTGGCAACGTGAAATATTATGTTTATGAAGATTAAAAAAAAACGAAAAAAATTGATAATTTTCTTATAAAATTTATGGTTCAGAAAATATGACATTGAAAGTCAACAAGCGATATTTTTGGAAAATTTGTACGACACTCAATATCTCTTAAACTATAATAGTTTTCAAAACAGTTCTAAAAGCAGTAGATTTGTAAAGAAAATTACACGAACTGTTATTTTCATTATGATATTTTTAGTTTAATCAGACTTAAGCAGATTTAACCAAATATACAAGAAAAAGCCTGAAAATGGTCAAGCATTGTAGAATTTCATGATTATATATATATATATATATATATATATATATATATATATATATATATATATATATATATATATATATATATATAGATATATAAACTGCATTTTGTTGCTGCAATTTAAAAGTTAATTAATTAACTTTAATTAAGATTAAAGATTAAATCATCTCTTGATGATGCTAACATGGTTAGCGAAACGTGCGTCGAGCAGTTCAAAAAAAGTGTTTTGGTGTTTAGTGGTAAATCTCTTCAAGTTTAGTGCATCACACCAAAGGTTCCAATAGAAGAATTGTGCAAAAAATATGTTCAGATATCAAAAATGACTGTAAACTTGAAACATGTTGTTTATGAGAGCGAGAACATTGTTAATTTTCTTATAAAACCTATTGTCTGAAAAATGACCACGAAAGTGGAAAAGCCTTGTTTTTGGAAAAGTCGTATTTCTCTAAAAATCTCTTAATCTATAATGGTTATCAAAACAGTTCTAAATGCAATGGGTTTGTCATAAAAAATTCAGTTTGACCAGATATACAAGAAAAAGTCTAAAAATGGCCAAAAATTACTACATTTCATGATTAAAAAAATTACAAAAAATGTTCATATCTCAGAAATGACTGTAAACTTGGAACATAATGTTTATGAAGGCAAATAATATGAATACATTGTTATTTTTTTTTAGATAACCTACTGCTTGAAAAAATATGACTCTGACTAAGTAGAGTTGTTTTTGGAAAACTGGTATTTCTCTAAATACCTCTTAAACTATAATACTTATCAAAGCAGTTCTAAAAGCATTGGATTTGTGGTAAAAAAATGTACAAGAACTCTTATTTTCATTATGATATTTTCAGTTTTACCAGAGATGAAAGAAAAGTCTGAAAATAGCCAAAAATTGCTAATATTCGTGACTGTATGTATGGGAAAACTGTAAAAAATGTTCACATCCCAAAAATTACTGTAAACTTGGAACAAGATGTTTTTGAAGGCGAACAATATGAATATATTGTTAATTTTCTTAGAAAAACTTATTATCTGAAAAATATGATCATAAAGTGGAGAGTTTTTGGAAAACTTGTACTTTTCTAATATTTCTTAAATTATAATACTTTTTAAAAAAGTTCTAAAAGCAGTGGATTTGTGGTAAAAAATTGTATAAGAATTGTTATTTTCATTGATATCTTCAGTTGGGTCAGAGATGAAAGAAAATGGCCAAAAATTGCTAAATTTCATGACTATATGTATGGGAAAATTAAAACAATATTCGTATCTCAGAAATGACGACAAATTTGGAACATGATGTTTATGAAGGCGAACAATACGAATTGTTAAATTTCTTAGTAAACTTATTGTTTGAAAAATATGACTATGAAAGTAGAGAAGCTTTATTTTTGGAAAAGTCGTACTTTTCCAAACATCTCTTAGACTATAGTAGTTATCAAACCAATGGCACTGAATTTGTGATAAAAATAATATCAAAGCACTGGATTTGGGATAAAAAAATCTACAAGTATTTTTAGTTTCATTATGATATCTTCAGTTTAATCAGAGATACGAGAAAAAGTCCTAAAATTGGCAAAAATTGTAAAATTTTATAATTTCATGATTATATGACTGTAAATTTAGAAATGACTGTAAACTTGGAACATAGTGTATATGAAAGCGAAAAATACGAATAAGTTGCTTATTTTCTTAAAACTTATTGTAGCTTTAAACTTATTGTTTAAAAAAATAAGACCATGAAAGTAGAGAAGCGTTGTTTTTAGAAAAGTTATACTTTTCAAAATATCTCTTTAATGGTTATCAAACCAATTCTAAAAGCACTGGATTTGTCGTAAAAAATTGTACAAGAATTGTTATTGTCATTACGATATCTTCAGTTTAACTAATACATATATATATATATATATATATATATATATATATATATATATATATATATATATATATATATATATATATATATATATATATATATATATATATATATATATATATATATATATATATATATATATATATATATATATATATATATATATATATATATATATATATATATATATATATATATATATATATATATATATATATATATAAGAAAAAGTCTGAAAATCGACAAAAATTGCAAAAATTCATTCATTCCCATTCATATGTATGGGAAAACTGCAAAAAATGTTCATATCTTAGAGATGACTAGAAACTTGGAACATGTTATAATTGTGGGAGCGTTGGTTTTGGAAAAGTCGTACTTCTCTAAATAACTATTAAACTATAATGGTTATCAAAACAGTACTAAACGATTTGGATTTGTCTTAAGAAATTGTTTAAAAACTGTAATTTTCATTGTGACATCTGGCCAAAAATTGTTAAAATTTATGACTACATGTTTGAGAAAACTGCACAAAAAATTTCTTATCTCAGAAATGACTAAACTTTCTAAGTATCTCTTAAACTATAGTGGTTATGAAAACAGTACGAAAATCACTGGATTTCTCGTAAAAATTGTATAAAAACTGTAATTTTCATATCTTCAGTTTAATCAGAGATAAAAGAAAAACTCTGAAAATGGTCAAACATTGCCAAATTTCACGACTATATGTACGTAAAAGGTGAAAAAAATGTCAGAAATGTCAGTAAATTTGGAACATGATGTTTATAAAGGCGAAAAATACGAATAAATTGATAATTTTCTTAGAAAACCTATTTGAAAAATATGACTCTAAATATCCTTAAACTATAATGGTTATCAAAATAGCTCTGAAAGCATACGATTCTCATTATATTGTATTAACTCTCACACATTGTATTATATACAGTTTTTGGTCTTTTGACTCACTTGCGTTTTATTTATAAACGTTTTTAACAATGAATATAATATCTTGTTGGTTAGAGTTCTTGTTATTGATCGTAAGCTCCTGTACGAATGTTCGAACTATTCAATGACTGCACTATGATGATTAGAACACAAAGCGAAGTTTGTCAGCGGATTTCGTAAAAGGACTTTTAATTCATCGCGTCATCCAGTAATATTACAATGTCAACTCTCACAGCCGGTCATGTTTACAAAGTCCATGTGTTTACAAACGTTTGTGTTGACATCTCTTCTCCCCGATACGGACCATTAACTGCTAGATGGTCCTTGCCAGTGATTTTTCAGCGTTGTCTGCGAACGAGTCCCTAATAACGCCAATTATTACCCGTCCGACGTATTAGCAGACACACCTTTTCTGTTTTAATGTCGAGAAATAATGAGCTACGGCAAATGACTTATCGGTCTTTGCCCGTTGACGTACCAAAGGGGGGTGAGAAAACACCATAATTGATGGGTTTATATTCTGACGAGCGTGAAATTCTTGCTTTTTTTACGGTCGAAAGGAGTGGAGAAATAAATAACGACGGTTTTGAAAAAAAATACATTGTAGGAGTTGGAACTATCTGAGGTCAAAAGATTGGAAATATTTTAAATAAAATTTTCATCAACAAGGTTATCTATACCGGTTGTGTAAAATCCTGGAGGCGAAGGATAAAATTTTCATCAACAAGGTTATCTATACCGGTTGTGTAAAATCCTGGATCGAAGACGGCGAGTCCTGGAGGCGACGAAGTTGTTGATGGCAGTTTTTGCATCTTCTTAATTTTTAAAGCATTTCTCGCGCAGGAAATACTTTTCATTCGCATTTCATCATTTTACACTACTACTTCTCCGCTATAATCATTTCGCCCGGGTTCAGAAAGTTGCCATGAATCAGACCGGCCACAGGCCACCAATCAGTCATAATGGCCATATTTTGGCTTTAGGAAATGTTGTGGAGCTTCGTCTCGGTCCAACCACTCAGCCGACTGACGTAAAGAATTTACTTTTCATCGCACGTCACAATCCGTTTGAGAAACCGATCGCTTTTATTGCGTAAAAGAAGAGGAGACGTCAGTTTAAAACGACTATTTTATTGCTTTTAATTCAATTCGTGGGGCACTCATTTATCAAACTTTTTAGACTTTTCAACCTCCTGCATATGGTTAGAAATTATCACATCTGCCTAATTCAGAGGCAAGCTCTCGAACAGTGGTTTGCAGATTGGCTTCGACTAAGATCTTCAATTGGTCGTTGTTAACGTCCGATGGCTGACCACTGGTCTCACATGGAGCGTTCATCACCAAGGCTTTCATCACCGCTACGATTTTTTTTTAACCAGCATTGCGCAGTACGTTCATTAGTGGTTTCTGAGCCAAACATCTTACTGATATCACGAGCAGTTTCGGCGCTTATCGACCTAGTTTGAACTGGAACAAGAAATTTGTGCGAATTGCTTTTTGTCTATCTGGTATTTAACGGTTTGAAAAAAATTGGCCAAAATTATTTTTGAACAAAACTAATATCACAGTTAGATAAAACGAAAAACGCGCTTTAAAATAATATAAAGTCAAAGCAATTTAACACAAATTTATGTGAAAATAAAAGCAAAATAACAAAAACCGCGATAACTTTCTTAACATCCTAATATAATAAAATTCAAATTACATTTGCAATGTTTCTTTCAATAGTGAAAATATCAGTTATAGTCTGTACATTCTGTCCAAGAATTGTGTCATCAGCTGCATCATCTTTGAGCGAAAATTCACACTATGTAACTCTATATTCATAAAATGTAACAAACAATTCAAATAAAACCACAAGAAAACTTCTCAGCTGGGAGCATATGAAAAATATCTCAGAACAAGTTAAAAACAAAATTTTTAACACTGTTTATTTTCTTACGTTCTTCTTTGTTCCGACAGAAACTTTCGAACAGAAAGCACAGAAACTTTAAGATAAGCAACGAAAATTGGAATAAAACTAATTTTGTTATCTATCACTTGTTTTATTTCTAACTTTGTGACTATAGTTTCGCTAGCATACACGACTTTAAAAAGATTTTTTTTAAGTCGTGTTTGATAATGCACACACAAATACGACTTTAAAACCACTTTTTTTTAAAGTCGTGTTTAATAATGCACACACAAACACGACTTTAAAACAACCTTTTTTAAGTTTTGTTTGATAATGCACCCACTAAAAATAATTAATAAAAAAAATGCTTAATAAAAATGAGAGATTAAATCTTTCTAACACCACTTTAGATTACTTTTCTTAAAGCCGTGTTTAATAATGCATACACAAACATGACTTTAAAACGACTTTATTTTAAGTCTTGTTTGATAATGCACACACAAACACGACTTTAAAACAACCTTTTTTAAGTCTTGTTTGATGACGCACGCACTAAAAATAATTAATAAAAAAATGCTTAATAAAAATGAGAGATTAAATCTTTCTAACACGACTTTAAATGACTTTTCTTAAAGCCGTGTTTAATAATGCATACACAAACATAACTTTAAAACGGCTTTATTTGAAGTCGTGTTTGATAATGCACACACAAACACGACTTTAAAACAACCTTTTTTAAGTCTTGTTTGATGATGCACACACTAAAAAAAAAATGAAAGATTAAATCTTTCTAACATGACTTTAAATGACTTTTTTTAAACCGTGTATAATAATGCATATACAAACACGACTCTAAAATGACTTTAAAAGTAATGTTTAATAATGTAACATTGTTTACGAAACTGTAGTTGCAAAGTTGAAAATAAAATAAAATACATTTTTTTTATTCAATTTGAAAATTAACTATCACAAAGTAACAAACAAATCAATCAATTAACTAAAATTTGTACTAGTTTTTGTGTTCCTGTGATTATACAAGACGGTCCATGGGAAACGGATGTTTTTGGAATGGGTAGTATTTGGCTAATTGGAGGAGTGGGGGGTTAAGTCGTGTTTAATAATGCACACACAAACACGACTTTTTTTAAGTCTTGTTTGATAATACACACTTACAAACACGACTTTTCTTAAAGTCGTGTTAAAGACTACAAATACAAATACGACTTTAAAACTAATGTTTTTTAAAGTCGTGTTTGATAATATAATATTGTTTACGAAACTATAAACAAAAATTTTGTTTTATTAAATTTAAAAATGAATTACCACAAAGTAACAGGCAAATCAATCAATTAAGTAAAATTTAAACTAGCTTTTGTGTTCCTGTAATTATGCAAGACGGTCTATGGGAATCGGATGTTTTTGGAATGGGTAGTATTTGGAGTGGGGGCATGGGATAAGTGTCTATTGACTCTTCCTGCGATGCTGTTTAACATCCACCCTGCTGTTATGGAATCGAGAGCACCGCGTCTTTGCTAATGATATGATTATCAAAAGTTGACAGTTCATAATTAAAAGGCAGCGACTTTTCAGGCGTTACTTCAACATCGGATGTATATGGTGGGATCCCCAGCTACAACATTATTTTCACATGGATAGCTATACTTCAAACGAATGGTTTATTAATACAACCAAAGCCACCTGGACCTTTTGAATTGACGCGCACCCCCTAGAATGTTGATAGGATGAGGTAGGCGATTCTACAGAGTCCTACTAGCTCTGCCAGGCGACACGCTTCTGAACATAGGATATGTTATAGTCCTATAAAGTGTGTTTTACGTAAGGATTTAGGCTTTCACTCGTATAAATTCATAAATGTTTAACGCGTTAAATGAAAGTGATTATCAACATCATATTTGCTTAAACAATACTTGATACCTTTAAAGAAAGCGAATATTTTACCATTATCATAATCGATGAAGCTAAACAAAACTGTTGATGATTTTTCCCCTAAAAAAAGTCTCCAGGAAATGTTTTAGCGAGCACATCACCATCCAAACACAGTCAAACTTTCAAGAACAGTTCCAGACGTGTGTTTATCTTGAGGGGCATTATTTTCCACGCTTAAACTTTGAAAATAACATGTTACACTGATTATTTTTATGTTAATATTGTCATGCTTCTTTAAAAAAGTCCATTTCCCTTGTATTCAGTTATATACAAATCTGTACTGGTTGCACTTTTTTTGTTCCTTAGTGTATATTTAAAAGACAAAGACCAAACTTAAAGCCGGTAGTTATTCAATTATGTAAAAATCTATTAAAGGAAAATCGTTAATGCTTTCCTGGGTGGTACGGTTTTTCAACACGTACCAGACTGGTTATTAAAACAAGAATTTTCCGGTCAATTTGCCGCGATATAATTTTTACTTTGCTGACTATATCAACATGCACCTGTTTCTAATAATGGCGGCTCGTTTATTATACGACAATTTTATTTAATTATTGATATTTTTCTCTCGAGATCGGGTTGAGGAGAGTGCCTTAGATCGTTCTAGATACCACAAGTTTGTTTCGTAACGACGATGAACTAAAACGGTTTGTATTTGTTGTTATCATTTTTCCGAGTTTCTCACGATGGACCATTAATGTTTTAATTGGTGTTTGATTGAGATTAAAATAAGTTGTTGTCAGATCTACTTTAAAATAATTAAAATTAGCATTCAAGGACGTGAGGAACTGTACGATATCGACATGAAAATTCCCGCCATGTACATGGTACATTTATATCCGTTATAAGTAGGAATTCGAGAATATCAGAAAACCGATATACAAAGTGGCACCACTATTTCTAGTGACGCCATCTTTTGACGGGAGTAAGTGTTGAAAAGGTGCATCTTTCTCTGACGCGTTGACAAAATTTCAAGAGATTCGGATCATTAGAAGCCAAATCATCGCGCTTAAAGTGTTAGTGTGTTTGTACCATCGGTTTGTAACATCGAACAACGAGCGAATATTAAGTTTTGTTTTAAACTTGGTGAAACATTCACAGAAACGTTATAATTAATTAATCAAGTATATGATGAGGATTGTTTATCCTAAGGCAGTTTATCCTATTCAAGGAAGGTCGTGAGGACATCAAGGACGACGAAAACATTTTGGCCCCGAAAAATTAGTAGTTATTCAAAGTAACATTGAAACTGCGCGGGAATTTATAAAAAATCAGCCAAAATCTTCGTTACGATACATGGAAATGAAATTGAACATATCCAAAGACCTGTTCGAGTAAGGACCGAGTCTCGAGCGCAGGGAAATTGGTTTTTGGTACACGATAAGGCACCATCTCACAGGACCGCCGCTGTTCGTGAATTTTTGGTCGTGAAGTCTGTAGACTTCTACATTCTCCGTATTTGCCTGATTTCTATCCGTCTGACCATTGTGATTATTGACTGTTCCCGAAACTCATATTGGCCATGAAAGAAACGCTTTATGACAGCGTTACACAAGTCCAAGTAGCCGTGGCGAGGGTCATTGTGGCGATTCCGAAAAACGACTTAAAAAAATCTATGCTAGCATTGGTTGAACGTGTCCAGCGATGTATTGATACGGAGCGAATGTATTTTGAATAAAAATAAATAATTTCATGGTTTTATAAATATTATAAATGGTTAGCGAAACGTGCGACGAGAAGTGGTAAATCTCTTCGAGTTTAGATTTATCAGTGAAAATAATATTTTTCGAGAAATAATGGAAAAAATGCTAGTAATAAAATAAGGTTTTTATTGATATTTTTTTTACTGAAGCTTATGTAAATGATATGGAAAATAGATAGATGTCGTTTTATAATTTAATCTGTAATTACGTCAGTTAATATCACCAATCAACCTGTTTAATCAAGGGACGTTGCTTCGTTTAGTTTGCTTGATTAAGCCGTCGCAACGGAGAGTATTGAGACAACTTTTAATTAGTTTTTATGATACAGCAATATAAACACGTTAATGGGCCCTGTATATTTATTCAGAAATTTTTTAAATTAATTGCCTCGTTTTTTACGTTATTTTTAAAATGAGGCATCGCCACTTTTTTCTAGCGTAAGAAATATACTACCATGATACCAAAAAGTGATTTTTTTACCTTTTTTACTTTTTCACCTTTTCTAAAGAAACCACAGTTTTTATTTATTTATTCAAATTTATTTTATCTTCTTCAAAGTAAAACTGTTTCCAAAACAGCAAAAAACGTAGATGGAAACAGTTTTTTTGTTTGACATCTGGTATTTCTTTGAAAGTGACCAGCAAACTCTCTTGAACGGCCTCTGTGGACTCTAAACGGCATCCACGAAATGGTTCTTTTAATCGCGGGAACAGGAAAAAGTTACGTGACACCATAACATGTGAATATGGCGGTTGTGGAATGGTATTTTTTTATTTTTAGCGAAAAATTCACGAACAATTATTGCGATGTTTGACTGTTCTTCTTCTTCTTGAGTGAGACTTGATCTCTTTCAACCTTTGTCTCCAACCGGATCGATTTCTTTTAGCCCCTTGCCAGTTTTTGATGCGCAGTAATTCTTCAGCAACTCTTTTTAAATTATCCTGCCTCCGTGTCTTTCGTTTACCTCTTTTCTGTTTGCCTCTCCATAATTTGTCTTGATATTCTGTTTTTTGGTATTCTCGCTACATGACTCACTCATCGAACCTCCTGAACTCTCACATACTCTACAATATCCAGATCCTTATTTAATTGCTTGAGTTCGAATTTATATCAATTCTTCTGTTGGAAACTTTGGTGTTAAATACTAAATTTGAAGAGATTTACCACTAAACACCAAAACGCTTTTTTGAACTGCTCGACGCACGTTTCGCTAACCATGTTAGCATCATCAGGAGATGATTTAATCTAATTCTAAAACTAAACTATGTTATATTTATATGAAAAACCCTACCTAAGGAAGCGTAAAAAATATGAACCGTGAAGTTTACTAAGCTTTACTGGATAACTGGAAATCAGGAGGTTGGAATAATCATCATCAGGAGATTATTTAATCTCAGGCGTACAATCTTTACAAGAAATTAACTTTTAAATCAGATTAAATCATCTCCTGATGATGCTAACATGGTTAGCGAAACGTGCGTCGAGCAGTTCAAAAAAGAGTTTTGGTGTTTAGTGGTAAATCTCTTCAAGTTTCGAAGTTATACTAATCCTCCAAATTCCATTATCATGAACTGGAATATTAAGTTAAAAAAAAATACGACTGAGTGGCTGACACAAACCACTGCATGGGAACCAACCACCTTCTGAAAGAGAGACAAAAGTTAGATAAAAAATTAAATAAAAACATCACCTTAGAAAAATATGGCAAACTACGAGACACCTGGATGATAAAAGGAATCTAAATCGAGCCACCAGAGAGCTTAAAGAATATTTAATATGTATCAAAAATGAATCGTTTGAACGGTATGTAAAAAACATGACACCTACTCCCGACACTAATTAAAATTTGTGGAAAGCGACAATGGAATTGAAGCAACCTAAAGAACAGTTACCACCGTTAAGAAAGCCAAACGGATAATGGGCTAGATTGGACAGTGAAAAGGCAGAAATATTTGCTAAACATCTGGAAAATGTGTTCACACTTCCACAAACTCAAGGTCCTCTTATATATACCTCACCCCGAGATATCACTCCAAAATATAATTGAAGATGAACTAAATCCTAGGAAAGCTCTTGAGTATGATATAATAACAGGACGAATCTTAAAGAAAGTACTCCGTACAGGAATAATTATGCTTTCTTACATATTTAATGCTGTAATCTTAATGATCTAAATATTTCCTAAGGTTGAAATACTTCCCAACACAATCGAAAGTTGCAGAGATTATTCTAATCTATAAACAGGATAAACCAAATGATCTAAGGTTCTACAGACCAATAAGCCTTTTACCCTTATCCTTCGAAGTTATGGAAAGATTAAACGCAACACGACTCATGGATAACATATCTGTAAAAAAACTAATATCCGAACATCAGTTTAGTTTTGAGAAAAAACCATTTCTAATGAAAGCGGCTTTTGAGTAAGATACGAAGTTCAAATTACGGATTTACCTACACCCCATAACAGAAAAATATCGTTGACGCAAAACAATGGCTTGATAAACATTATTCGAACACTGTCCTAGGAAATTCAACCATAATTGATTGGCATGCTGAATTCAAACGTGGCACCGATGATATGGAGTTAAATCAGCAGTCAACTAAGTGGACACCTGCTGGAGCAAGTCCTTCAATGCGATCAAAAGCACAACCATGGCAGGCAAGATTATGGCATCTGTATTTTGGAATATGCATGGGATATTGTTCATCAATTATCTGGAGAAAGGTAAAACCACCAATAGTGAATATTATATAGAGTTATCGGTGCGTTTGAAGGGCGAGATCGCAAAAAAGTGCTGCTTCACCAAGACAATGCACCGTGTCACAAATTGTTGACAGCGATGGCTGCTAAATTGCATGAATTGCACTTCGAATTGATTTTTCATCTCTCTTATTCTCCAGATCTGCCCCCCAGCGACTATTTCCTGTTCTCAGACTTCAAACAAGTGTTCGCTGAAATGGGATATCGCTCCAATGAAGAGGTAATTGTCGAAATTGAAGGATATTTTGAAGGCAAAGAGAAATCGTTCTATAAGAAAACTGTAGTATTGTTAGAAAAGCGTTGGAATGATTGAATTGCTTTTCAAGGAGAATATATTGATGAATAAAGTCGAAATTTGCAAAAAACTGTGTTTTATTTGTCAGGCCGGGGACTTATTGATCGATGTTATATCAATCGCATACATAATCATAAAGATACACAAGCAAAAAGTGTATCAGATTGTATATTCAAGATTTGCTTTACAGTAAGATTTTCATATTTAGCGATTTTTATAGGTAGCCGATAGTTAATGGAAATTAATTTAAAATAAACAAACCAAGATTTATATCTAAATTTCTACGATATTTAAAACTTGTATGCATTTTAGCACAGTCCCTTTTTGAAATATTTACACAAATTAAAATCGAAAGTTAATTTGCGTAAGCGTGAAGGCTCGATATTCGACTTTTTACTTAAGTATTCGACCGTTAAACTTAAGTATTCTTTTTCTCATATCGCTATGTATATCTGTGTATTGTTTGATTTCTTGATTTTGAAGTTGGTATGTTGTGCTATTTATTTGTTTGGGGCTTAAGATTTTTCTTATGATTTTTCTTTCCTTCCTTTCAATCTCTTCGATGTCTCTCTTTCTATTCAAAATGAGCGTTTCTGCCCCATATAGACATTCTGGCTTAATAAATGTGTTGTAATGTCTCAGTTTTATGTTTTTAGATATGCATTTTTTGTTGTAAATATTTTGTGTAAGTCTCAATGCCGTTTCCATTTTTTGACATCTACCCTTATTGGCCGCTTTTTCCAACCGATTTTCCATGATTATTTCACCCAAATATTTGAATTGAGAAAGTCGTCTGATGTTACCATATTTTTTTTTAGAAATGGTGTTCTCAGTTTGTTGCAGGTCATGCATTGTGTCTTTTCAAAGGAAATTTGGAGTCCCACCTTTTCTGCTGTTTCTTTTAGGATTTCAATCTGTTTCTGTGCCGTTAATACATCTTGAGCTAAAATTGCTAGATCATCAGCAAATGCCAGACAATCAATTTTGATGTTGGTTCTCCACAGTTTAATGGGCTGGTCAATATTCAGTGCCGACTTTTTTCACGCCATTCCTGTATTACTTTTTCTAGCACACAGTTAAATAAGAGTGACGAGAGTCCATCCCCTTGTCTCACTCCAGTTTTAATTTCGAAGGGCTCTGAGATGTCACCCATGAATTTAACTTTGACCTTGTGTTAGTAAATGTTGCTTTAATAATTGCCAGCGTTTTCAGATCTAGTCCTTGTTCTTTCAAGATTCGGAATAAAGATTCGCGGTCAGTAGAATCATATGCTTTTTTGAAATCCACAAATGTACAGACGAGATTTTTATTGTACAGTTTTTGATGTCTTAGGATCAACTTTAGATGCAGGATCTGTTCAAGGCAGGATCTGCCCGGTAGAAAACCTGTTTGATATACACCAATTTTAGGTTCTAACTGTCCCTGTGCTCTGTCTAGTAGACATTGAGATAGAATCTTGTAACAAACTGGAAGAAGAGATATCCCTCTGTAGTTGTTTACATCGTTTCTATCTCCTTTCTTGTGTAGTGGATGGATTAGAGCATGTTTCCAATCTTCGGGAATCCGTTTGGTTCTCCAAACTTCTTAATGGCTTCGTGATTGCATCTTCACCAGAAGCTTTGTTATTTTTAAACCGCTTGATTTGCCTAATTATTTCATCTTGATTCGGTGGTACCGAATCTGCGTTTGTTTGTTTAGGGTTTAGTGTTGGAAATTTGTTTCAGGGTTCAGGACAGTTTAGTATTTGTTCAAAATGTTTCAGGTTGATAGCCTGTTAATTTAGTTTTAAATGTTTTGTAAAAGTTTCGGGTGTTATTTTTTTGGAAATCTTTTTATATTTCATTAAGTTGATTGTTTTCATATTTTCTTTTAATTTGTCTAATTAGCTTCGATATTTCTTTTCTTACTTCCAAAAAGATGTTATGGTTTATTTCTGTGTTTTGACTGTTCCAATCTTTGATTGCTTTACTTCGGCTTAATAGTGCTTGCTCGCAAACTTCATCCCACCACGGATATTTTCTACGTTTTTGTAAAGGAACCAACTTTAAGGCTGTTTTAATAATTTTTTGTTTCAATTCTTGACAGTTCTGTGTTGGTTGTTTATCAAGCTCTTCTGTTAGGGTTGGTTTTATTTTCGTAGGGTCGAACTTTGGTATTAGCAGTCTCGTCGAAAATAATTTTTAGTATAAGAATAAAGTGACGAACGAGAAAATTAATGTGTCATTGTAAAAAAGCATTGGGTGCTTTGTACCATATTTTCATACTAACTTTACTTATAAAAACGGTACTGATGGAATATTTATTACTGACATCGAACACCCCACGCTTCCTTCACAATGACAAATTAATTTTCTCGTTCATCACTTTATTCTTATACTAAAAATTATTTTTTACTTTTTAGTTCGGTTTACCATTAAAGCGTGTTTTTTAGTTTTTTTAAACTATAATTTATTGTTTTTTACTATGTATTGTTTTTACTATTTTAACTATAAAGCAGTATTATTATTATTATTACGCACTATTTAAAAGTAACGATGTTATGTAATGTCTGAATGATTGTGGCGTGTTCATATATTTTTTCCTTTATTTAGGTTTTTCGCCATTATCTAAAACTCAAAATATTTTTTTAAATATTTTAAAATATTTTTTGAGTTTTAGATAGTGGCGAAAACCCCAAATAAAGGAAAAAAGTAAACGATGTTATGGATACCAAAGAATTTGCTCTGCATTTTTATTTTATTAAGTATGCACATATATTTGTTATATAATTACTAACGCATTTTTTTTTATTCTTTTCAGGTAAGCGACTTTTTTACGTTTAAATATTTGTGAAGAAAGTGGGTAAGTTTTGCACGTTAATGTAAGAAGAAAAAACAAGAAGAAATATCCGGACTTTCATACATATATATGCTTAATACACTTGACAAATGAAAGTTAAAAGAAACTGGTCAAGAATTACAAATGTTATACGAGAAGAACGGTATTTTTTTTATTAGCATTGCTTCATTTTATGCGGTCTAGTTTTTTAAATATTATTAACGTCGATTTTCATGATGATTGTCTTTGATTGCGGTGGTTTTACGTTTTTGCTGAATACCTGAAATTGCTGGATAATCCTGTGATGTTAATTGCTTATTCTGGGATTAGTTTTTATCATTATTTGTAAAATATTATAGATTGTGAAATATGAAATATTTTTTATCTCCCATTACACGGTGTGGCGGTTGATAATCCTGATTGTCTTTAGCTGCATATTTTTCCATTTCCCTGACAATTTGTGGATGCCCTCCCAGAAAAACTGTACATCTATTAAGGTGATCCAGTCGTCAAGCCATTTTTCTACATATCCGTAATTAAATTCAAAAAACAAGGAACAAAAAAATTTAATGTGCTCCACGTAAAATTCTATGCTCCAAAAATAAAATTCCCATCAAACGCCAACAAGCATCTCCTCAGAACGGTTTCTGACCTTAAGCCGTCATCAGTCGGGCTTCGAGTTGTACGTTCGAAAGCATCTGAAAGATTGACCACGGGCCTGACTATATTAGTATTGTTAGTACTGTTACGATCCACCGGATGGCGTGAGCTACATTTCAATGCTGCTTGCATCCGATTTGGCCGATTAATAACCAGACAATTTCGATATTTTTGATATCTGAAAAAAGAGACTTTCATGTACTGATTGCACATTGCTTTTTCAGTTGGAAACCCGAAAACCATTTTTATTGGGCCACGTTCCACGTTCATACGTGGTCTACTCACTTTTGATGTGACGAGTGGTAGTTATTGCTCAAAATACCATGTTGAGGTCTCTATTAATCGTAGAGTTAGAGAGATTGTCTCAAAAAGCTATCATCGCGATTGGTACCGCGTTTACTCATTGCGGATCAAAATCGGAATCGAGTCACCACTTCATAGCATTGTTTAGACATATGTAAAAGCAATTTGAAGGACTTTCTGTGACAATTCATGACTATTGCTGCAACTTGGGTTTATTACTTCACATCAGAAACGAAGGGACAGGCAAAACAAACTGTTTTATCCGGCGAACCTACCCCAAAGAAAGCGAAGACGCTTAGATCGGTCGGAAAGGTAGTTTTTTCTGTAATTCGTAAGGCATACTCTTCATCAGTTATGTGGAAAAGGGAAAAAGGCTCCCAGGAGATTATTATGACGTATTATTTGGCAAAGAAAAATCTGCAAGAAAAAGTATGCACGCGCACACTCTACCCCTTCCGAGGTCTTCCTTCTTCTGGCTGACTGAAAATAAATTCATATGAAAAAGAAATAATTCTTCGAAACGTACTGATTGGATGGCATAAAAATTGAAAAATGATAAAGCGATGTACACCGTGTTAAAAGGAGATTGGTTAAAAGGAATATTTAATTTAAAAAGTATGTGACTTTTTATTCTATACTCATATGCAGATGGAAATATCGCCACCAAATATAATAGGTTAGAGGATGTTTTGGATTTTCTTCTGCAGAATCAGATTTTTTTTTAATTCTATATTTAATAAGAGACCCATCTTTAAAAAATAAACTTTTTGTCAATCAATATTAACAACATTTTTCCTTATCCAATAAAAACATTCATTTGACTTCTTAAACACTTCTTTTACTCAATTGAGGAATTTAGTGCATCTTTCAATGACAGATCATTAATTTACCGTACTTGATTCATACTTAACTGCCTGTATATGTCTAGTGCCCCCGCTTCCTCGATGTTTTAGCAATTTTTCTGTTTAAATACTGTGTGTCTTTATTGATGCTAATAATATCATATCGGTGGAATCTATTGGAGGTTTACGGCAAACTAATCATCATCATCATCCCATCTATTCATTCAGATATCTCCGAATGTAGGTCTCTTCCAGTTCTCTCCATCTTTGTCTGTGCAGTGCTGTTCTTTTTTCCATGCCCATCTTCCGTGTCTCTTTATGTCACCCACCCCTCTCATTTGTGGTCGGTCTCTGCTTCTTTGACCTTTATATGGGTGCCAGTTTTAGATGGCAGTGTTCCATCTAGCGTCTGAGAGCCTTTAGTTGTGTCCTGGTAATTTCCATTTAAGTCTGGCAGTATGTCCTACTATGTCTATAACTTTGGTCTTTTGTCGTATCCACGTATTACTTTTAGTGGTCTTGTAGAGTGATATTTAGCATTCTTCATTCCATAACCCTCTGCGTTTTGGTCAATTTGTTAAGATTGGACTTAGTGAAGGTCCAAGTCTGCGCTCCGTATGTGAGCATAGGGAGTAGGCACGAGTTGAATATTTGGTTTTATACTTAACCTTGTTCTTCAGGATGAAAGAGAGTTTGCTGAATGCTACCCAACTGATTCCAATTATTCTTTATATTACGACAAACTAGTTAGCTTTAAATCGATTTTTCACCTCAATATCGCTTTCGGTCTGTAAATTAAAGCAGGTTAAGCAAAATACACAGATGGTTGGCCACTGTCACTTCACTCATTCGTAAATTATGGATTATGTTTCCAATAGTGCTTCTTTATTGGTCACAACTGACCATTAGTTCGAAACTCATCAAGGAGGCAAAAACTTAAATATGCCAAATAAAATTTTGACGAAACATCGTCAAGAGTAAAAATATATCCCTTAGTTAGGTGATACGATATTTTAGATTTTCTAGCGTATCATAATTTTTTAAAATTTTATATTTAATAAATAAGAGATCCTAGCCTTGTCTAGAGATGTGTCTAGCCCCCACTGCCTCCATGTTTTAGCAATTTTTCTGTCTAAATACTGTTGTACATTCTAATGTTGATACCCCGATGAGTCTAACCATCAACAGATGAACCATATGCTCTCCAATGTACGGGATGGGTGGAACTCGATCCTGGTGAAGTAGCTAATAGAATGCTCATTTTGGCGGAGACGCAGGTTCTTGTGTGTTCCATATGAGATTGTGGAACCCATCTGTTGGGGTGCATACCTCCCGATTACTGTTGTCCCGTTGAACGCAATCCAATGAAATCAAAAACTTGTAAACTTCCGGCCTTCCTACAGTTTTCTCTCTGGCCAACCTCCCAAACGTTAACCTTGTGTTTGAAACAGTTTCTATCATCAATTTCACTTTGTGTAATATTTGCTAATCTTAGGTCCTCTTTAATTGCAGCAATCCATTTAATTGTTTCTATTTTAGCTCTACTCCTATTTTCATAAAATTCAACTATTTATCTAGTTAGCCTACTCAGATTCATGCCTTAAAATTTAAGTCTTCTTTTTGTCATATCGCTATGTATATCTGAGTATTGTTTGATTTATTGGTTTTTTCGAAGTCGGTATGTTGTGCTATTTATTTGTTTGGGGCTTAAGATTTTTGTTATAAGTTTTTGTTATAATTCTTCTATCTAAAATAAGCGTTTTTGCGCTATATAGACATTCTGGCTTAATAACTGTGTTGTAATGTCTCAGTTTTGTGTTTTTCGATATGCATTTTTTGTTGTAAATATTTTGTGTAAGTCTTAATTCAGTTTCCATGGCCGCTTTTTTCAACCCCTATTCCATTACTATTTCACCCAAATATTTAAATTGAGAGACTGGTGTGCTGTTACCATTTTATATTTTTAGAAATGGTGTTCTTAGTCTGTTGCAGGTCATATATTGTGTATTTTCAAAGGAAATTTGGAGTCCTACCTTTTCTGCTGTTTCTTTTAGGATTTCAATCTATTTTGTGCCGTTGATATATCTTGAGCTAAAATTGCTACATCATCAGCAAACGCCAGACAATCTATTTTGATGTTGGTTTTTTGGGTTTGGGTTTAATAGGCTGGTTAATATTCAGGGCTGATTTTTTTACATACCACTCGTCTATTACCTTTTCTAGAACATAGTTAAATAAGCGTGGCGAGAGTCCATCCTCTTGTTTGTCTCACTCCAGTTTTAATTTCGAAAGGCTTTGAGATGTTACCCTAGAATTTAATTTTTGACCTTGTGTTAGTTAGTGCTTCTTTAATAATTGCCAGCATTTTCAGATCTAGTCCTTGTTCTTTCAAGATTTGAAATAAAGATTCGCGGTCAACAGAATCATATGCTTTTTTGAAATCCACAAATGTACAGACCAGATTTTTATTGTATAATTTTTGATGTCTTAGGATCAATGTCTTTAGATTCAGGATCTGTTCCGGGCAGTAATCTGGTCGGTCGAAAACCTGCTTGATAATCATCAATTTTAGGTTCTAACTGTCCTGTGCTCTGTCTAATAGACATTGAGATATAATTTTGTAACAAACTGGGAGAAGAGATATTCCTCTGTAGTTGTTTACATCCATTATATCTCCTTTCTTATGTAGTGGATGGATTAGAGCATCTTTCTAATCTTCCGGAATCCTATATATATATATATATATATATATATATATATATATATATATATATATATATATATATATATATATATATATATATATATATATATATATATATATATATATATATATATATATATATATATATATATATATATATATATAGTTGATAAATTTCTGAAGATTAAGCTTAGTTAAGAATCAATGTAATGATTCTTATAGTTTTTATCCGACCATCCTGTACATAAAAGAACTGTGCATATAGGAAACGGATCAGTAGATGTTCGCTTCAGATTAGATAGGAACGTGAAAGCGGGATAATCTGCGGTGGGTGTCGGGCCGTGGCATTCCGTACAGATCGAGGATCTCGATATCAGATCGTTATCGCAGGTAGATGCGTAACTTTTTACGAGCTCGAAGTTGTTTGTTTAGTTTGTTTGTAGCGGAGAACGAACGAGGACTGTCACCGATCGGGTATTCCTGGCTTTTATTTGATTTTCTTGCAGTATTTTTCACGCGAAATTATACTGGGTGTGAAATCATTATTATAATGCCGGATATAAAACTAGACTGTTCAAAGACTCAATATGAGGGTGGTTTCGAAGAAATTTTTAATTCCGAGATGGCGCAGTACGACTAAATGTCTATGACATATGTCAAGTATTATTCAGTTTTAGACGATTGGGTTTAGTTGTTGTAATATATTGTAACATATCGTTGTGTTATATTAAATGATCACCGTCCACTGAAGGTAGACGAGTTTGCTGATGTAAAAATATCGCTAGATTGTGGTTGCCATATTTTCGGTATGAAAAATCTTTCTCTTCTATACGCTTGTTAATAGTCGACCAAAAGCAATTCTGTGATGTTTTATAACAGTGGATAAAACATCAGCATTACATGATACAAACGGATCAGCAGTCTAAACAGTAGGTTGAAAATTCTTGGGGTGTAGAATTGTTAAACGTGATATTTGCTTCTTCATTTTATAGGTGTGTCATGAGATGCGCCTTTTTGCAATATTTTTTGGGAAAGGCCGATTTTACATATAGAAAATCCGACACCTCATCCAGGGCTATATAGGCACATTCTGGCGAAAGAGAATTGTTAAGGTCCTTTTCACACTATCCACTCCACGCCACTCCACACCACATGTCGTCAACATATTGGTCCCTTTCACACTTGTCCACGCAACGCTACACCACACCACTCGTCATTTCACACTTATCAACGTTCCATCAACACCTTATTCAATTGAAAACTGAGACTTTTCTGTTTTTACCACCGTCATGGACTATTCGACTGAAGAGTTGGTTGGCATGAGTCTAATTGTCCTTCGAAGGTTAAGAAGGCGCAGGAAAAAAAAAGAGAATTTTGGGTACAACCATATATTGCGACCCGACAAAAAAGCAGGGCTTTTGACTATTTTTAGGCTCCTTGATAATCGCATGAAGTTTTTCACATTCTTTCGTGTGAGCGTGGACTCATTTCAAGAACTGTCTGCAGTTTTAGAAGAAAGTTTGCGCAGACAAGACACTGTCTTGAGGAAGTCTATTACTCCCCAGCAGATGCTGATTGTAACATTGAGTCATTTCTGCATACTCAGAAAACAATGCATTGCAACTTCAGACCAAGCAAACTGTTTTTTTTTGTTTATTTGAATAATCACCGAGTTCCATAAACATTCATTTTTCTTTACTTCATCTATTAACTTTTCAGTATCAAAAAACTCCATGTAATCAAAATTACAAAAAAAATTATCAAAATTACAAAAAAAGTAATCAAAATATAAAAAAAAACAAGGAACAAACTTGGGGTCAAATAAGCACTGATAACGGATATGATTAACCACGTGTGTATTGTGGTTGTGTAGTGGATGGGGCGTGGCAGAGTATGAAAGAGCCCATTTGTTCTTTCAGGCCTACTGTTGACAAGAAGTGGTTTGGCGTGGATGGGAGTTGCGTGCATGTGGCGCCCGCCTGCTGTTGATCTCGAGTGGAACCCTTGTGGCTGAGTATAATTGTGTGGCGTGGCGTGGATAAGTGTGTAAACCCCGATCTACTCCTGTGTACTTGGTGTGACGTGGCGTGGAGTGGATAGTGTGAAAGGCCTAAGGCCTAAGGCCTAAGGGCCTAAGCCTGAAATTTGCTTTATTCTATGTCTAAATAAATGGTCATTATACTATTTTTCTACGTATAACGCGAGTTGCGTCTTTTTGCGAAAAATGGCAACATTTAATTTTCTTCTCTACATGGCAAATACCGATTAATGAAGATTTCTATTAAATCGCACACAGTACATTGTTAAATTCGAAATGAATGTTTTATTGTTCGACTATTAAATGATATTTTATGGCACACACTCGACTGAGGTCTAATTGTGCAAATTTCAGCCGCATAAAATTGGAGATTAACCGTTCGCGAAGTTGTTACAACTTGGCTCTGTCGGGTTCCTCCTAGTTGGAAGATCGTAAAATTTACAGTTTGTTGTTAACATAGTTGTTTTTATTGTGAAAACTTTTAAATGTTAATTGTGATAGTGGTTATTGACCAATCAAGTCGTTAATTTTTTTTTCCGACACCCCAAAAAAACCTTCCTTTGGATGAAAAAATAAGTGGGAATTTTTTTTTTACAAAAATAACACGTGTTTCAAGACGATCTAAGTCCATTTTTTGTTAAAATCGTAGTTTTTTGTAAGTATCTCTTAAAGTATTCGAATTTGAGAAAAATATAAAGGAACAATATTTTATAGGAAATTAAACTCTCTACAAAAAACGTCTTTTCCAATTTCTTTATAAAATTCATATTTATGGAAATATTCTCAATAATACATTCATTAACTCCATATAGTCAACAGACCTACAAACGTCATTTTTTCTGAAATATAATTTTTTTTTAACTTAAGTAGAATTTAAAATTATTTATTTAAAATTACAAAAAAAAACAAGTTACAATTTTTTTTATATTTCAGAAAAAATGACGTTTGTAGGTCTTGTTGTCGGCTATATGGAGTTGATTAATTTATTATTGAGAATATCTCCATAAATATGATTTTTATGAAGAAAATTAAAATAATCTTTTTTGTAGAGAATTTAATTTCCTACCAAATTACTGCTACATATTTTTCTGAAATCGATATACTTTAAGAGATACTAACAAAAAACTACGATTGTATCAAAAAATTAACTTATTTCGTCATGAGGCACGTGATATTTTTGTGTCAGTCAGAGTCAGAAAAAATTTAATTATTCACGACCACCCTAATATATATATATATATATATATATATATATATATATATATATATATATATATATATATATATATATATATATGTATATATATATATATATATATATATATATATATATATATATATATATATATATATATATATATATTATTATTATTATTATTATTCACGTATGGGCCCTGGTGGACCACGTGAAGTACAGTTAGAGGTTTTTGATGTTATTAGCCTTCCTTTGCCCCCCTACCGATTTCATTCTTTCGTTATGAGCTTTTTTCGTTTTGTCAGACCAAGTTGTTCTAGTCTTCCTACATTTTTCTTCCCAACCTTCCAAACGTTAACCTTACGTCTGAACAGCCTCTATCCTGCATTTCACTTTGTGTAATATTGGCTGATCTTAGGTCCTCTTTAATTGCAGCAATCCATTTAATTATTTCTACTTTAGCTCTACTTCTAGTGAGATATCCCTCTGTAGTTGTTTACATCCATTCTGTCTCCTTTCTTATGTAGTGGATGGATTAGAGCATCTTGCCAATCATCCGGAATCCGTTTAGTTCGCCAAACTTCTTGTAGATTTTGGTTTTTTCCTCGATTCTACCTATACCAGCGGATTTCAAAAGTTCTGCTGTGATTCCATCTTCACCATATATATATATATATATATATATATATATATATATATATATATATATATATATATATATATATATATATATATATATATATATATATATATATATATATGTAGTGTTAGATTTTCTTGGATTGTGTCCAATGAGACAGCAGTAGCTGAGTGTTACATACCCAACCGTTGGGTTCCACAATCTGATGTGGAACACACAACAACCTGCGTGTCCGCTTAAATGAACACTTTTGTTGGTTGCTTGAACGGGAAGGAGCCCCACCTATCCCTTCAACTGGATGACATATGTTTCGTCTCTTAAGGTTCAGACTCTTCAGAGCGCCGACATATACCATACCATCAAGAATAGGGAGACTCTATCCACAGCCAACAACCCATGTTTTCACCGATCTCCCATCGGATGGCGTATATATGTAGTGTTAGATTTTCTTGCACTGCGTCCAATGAGACAGCAGTAACTGAGTGTCATCACTCACCCAACCGTTGGGTTCCGTATGCTTATTCATAAGCATTCATCACCCAACCGTTGATATGGTATATGTCGGCGCTCTGAAGAGTCTGAACCTCGAGAGACGAAACACGCAACCAACAAAAGTGTTCATATATATATATATATATATATATATATATATATATATATATATATATATATATATATATATATATATATATATTACATCTAATATTTTCATTATTGTTGCATCTAATATTTTCACGGATGGTAGAATATGTTTCTAAATCATTTCGGGTGACGACCCGTTGATTCTGTGAAGAATTACGACGTTTCGCCAAAATCTCATTTGGCATTTTCAAGTGTTGTCCGCTTCGCCTGAAGAGTCCAACTCTATACTATATATGTCCTAGATGTGTCGGTAATTCCTTTCCTGTTTATTCGCTAAAGAAAACACGTTATTTACAATGGATAGTTAAAATGTGTTTATTCAAAGTATTGACTATTTGATTCTGTACATTTTCTCGATCTCTCAGACAATTTATGGATACAATTCCAAAAGAACAATTTCTCTTTTGATCTAAACCATTCATGAAGCCATTTTTTAACTCCTTCGAAATCGGCGAAGTGCTGCTCTGCAAGCACGTGCGCCAACGATGTGAAAAGATTGTTGTCCAATGGAGCCAGGTCTGGAGAGTATGGCGGGTGCGATAAAACTTCTTTGACTGCTTTTACTGTATGAGACGGCGTGTTGTCATGCTTCAAAATAACCTTATATGTTTTTGAGCGTATTGTCGACGTTTTTCGATCAATGCTCAGTTCAAATAGATCATTTGTTCTCGGCAGCGATCAGTATTAACTGTTTCTACAGGTTTCAACAGTTCATAATATACGACACCAACCTGGTCCCACCAGACACAGAGTTTGGTCTTGCGACCAAAGCAATTTGGCCTTGCAGTCGATGGGCGGGTTTCGCCAGGTGATAATCATGATTTTTTCGCCTGGGATTTTCTAAATAAATCCATTTTTCATTACCCGTTACTATTCGATGCAAACATGACTTCCTTTCATACCTTTGAAGCAACATTTCACTGACAGTTTTTCGATTTTCTAATTACCTGTCATTCAGTTCATGTGGCACATATAATTTCCATCTTTTGGATCTTTCCCAACGTTTGTAATCGTTCTCAAATTGCGACTCGGCTCACATTCAACTTTTCTGCCAATTGTCTTTGAGTTTGTGTTGGGTCTACATCCAATAACTCCTGCAATTCCGCATCTTCAAACGTTTTCAGCCTACCAGGACGTTCTTTGTCTTGAACGTTGAAATTACCACATTTGAATTGTCGAAACCACGTTTCACGTGTTCTTATGGTTGGAGCATGGCCACTCTAAGTCTCTAGCAGCAAACGATTCAGCGGCTTTTTTCTTTTGATGAAACAAGAAAAGTAAAGCGTGCCGCAAATACACGTTTTCGTGCACAAAACTCGACATTTTTAAGAAATTATAAATCTATAACGCTATTTTGGCGGAACGTAACTTGTGTAGTTTTGTAGTTTTGAGGTTAATGTCAGTAGAATATAATGACATATGTATCAAATCATAACACTGCATACTTATGGCTAGTGAAATCTGTTACAAAAACCGGAAAGTAATTACCGACACACCTAGTATATATATATATATATATATATATATATATATATATATATATATATATATATATATATATATATATATATATATATATATATATGTATATTGAAAAGCCCCGGGCCTAACAAAGAAAACACAGTTTTTTTGGTTCAAAATTAACTTTATTCATCAACGTAATCTCCATCAAGAGCAACGCAATCATTCCAGCGCCGCTCTAACATTTCAATACCATTTTTGTAGAATGATTTATCTTTTGCCTCAAAATAGGCCTCAGTTTCAGCGATAACCTCTTCATTCGTGCGAAATTTCTTACCGGCGAGCATTTTTTTCAGGTCTGCGAACAGCCAGTAGTCGCTGGGAGCCAAATCTGGCGAATACGGTGGATGTGGGAGCAATTCGAAGTTATGTATTATATGATGTATTATATACTTATTACCACAATTTTGAATTCATGAACTATTCGTAGTAAACCGATTTCTGACTTCAAACTATATTTTAAAACTGTAAGTAATCATTAAAAATTTTAAAATATTAAAAACTAAAACATAAAGACAACAGGGGGAACCTGTTGTGATTGGCTACTGTTGGTGCGGATTGTCCATTGTCGAAGGAAACAAAGGTCTAGTTCTTATCAGCGGTCTCGCCCTCAAGATACGTTTCCGGCAAAAATTATTAAGAGATACAACGTCGCACTATGGTGTGTTTTTTGTCTGTCTCCAGTGGCGCCACAGCTTCGTTTGTTTGTGTTTTGATAGGAAACATTGTTTTCTTTACGATTTAACGATGGGTTCATTTATACTTTTTCCTGTCTCTTAAGTGGATAACAATCTTGCACCGGAAATGTTTATATTTATGAGGAAGGAATAGTCAGGAGGGAATTTTTGGTCTTTCAAATAATCTAAATAAATTATGATACTTGAACAGGGTGTTTTAAGGTGCTAGAGCAGTTTGTTCTGTGCACCAGGTGAAAGAAGGACTGATCGTGTTCGCCGGTGCGAAACACGGAGAAATCTTGCGAGTGGGCGGGGCTAATGCCCGCGGAGGAATTTTAGAAATATGAAGAGGGGAGGCGGTTGAAGTTGGAGGAGGAATTTTGCGACGTGGTTGGCGTTGTTTTGGCTGCGGGTTTTATGGCTGTGTCTGGAGGAACTGCAGAAGGCCTGTGGCGAAGGTGGCCATGGCTTTCTGCAGGTAGTCTTGGATAATTTCGTTTCGGTTCTTTTCCGCGGACGGCGACGTGGTTGTTGCTGCAGCGAACATTGTTTTGGAACAGTCAGCGGCTTTGTGGGCTCCTGCGCACTTTCGGCACTTGGGGTCCACGTGGCAGTTCGTGGCGGAGTGTCCGAACTGCAGGCAGTTGCGGCATTGTGCATGAGTTCTGTTGTATTTTTGCTGTTCGATTGTAACGGCCAGGTTGCAGACAAATCTGATGTTGTAGATGCCGCTGTCGGACCGCGGGACGCGGACCTTGATGAGCGGCATCTTTCTGCCGTTGGCCCTGGTCATCCAGCGTGTTTCGGCTGGACTGAATCCTTGGGATTTTAGATCGTCGATGACCTCTTCGATTGGGATGTGAGTGTCTATCCCTCGGAGGACGATGTTCAGATCCTGGTCATCTGGTAGGAAATGTGTGTGGTATTTTATTTTCAGGCAGCTTAGGTATTTTGTGATCTGCCGGTGGCTGTCGGCAGAGTCCGGAAAGAATTGGATGCCAAGTCTGACTGACTTGGCGTTGGAAAATTTCCAGTTTCTGGAGGCGAATGTTTTGGCCAGTTCGTTCTAGCGGCTTGGTTCGCGGAGAACGACTGGCGTCTTTTTGAAGGGCTAAATTATGATAGTTAAGTTTTCTCTAACTTTAAGGGTTCAGTAGCTTTTTGATTTGACGTTGTTTCGACTTTCGAAAATAAAATGAAAAACACCGCTGTCAGAATCCTTTGCAAACTTTTTGTCTCTTTATACCAATTTCCTTTATTTCGCGATGAATAATAAAATGTTTACAGTTTACCTTCGCTAATTATCATTTTGGTGGTTTTGATTATACATTATTAGAGCTTTATTTCGAGCATTGTTACATCTACTATAGCGTCCTGGAATTGTGCCGTCAGGTATTAGATTAGTTAGCCTTGGGTTTTCAATATACGACATAAAAAAATACAAGAAAGAAAATATACACAAAAAGTGGCAAATATTTCCTGACGTTTGTGTAAAAAATTGCATTACTTCTATATGTATGCTTCCATATATATATTCGAAAGGCTTCCGCGGTTGGTAATATTAGAATTACTAGGTTCTCGGGTAGAACCGCGTTTTAGATTTATAAAATATCGACGTTTCGGCTTCCACTTTGAAGCCATTTTTAAGAGAATCTAGTTGATTTACTCCGAGGCCTCAATCTGCCTTCTCCCCAGAGTTCACAACTAGAAAAGAACGCGGATGGCGCGACTTCTGTATTAATGGTGAGGTTGGCAGTGGGGTGCTCGGTTGGGGTGTGGGGGTGAGACGGGATGTAGACGTTTGACTGGAGAGGTTTCGGATGGACAATTTGGAAATAAGCGGTTTCCAATAGGGGTTCCATATTTGGAACTCTAAGCCAAAAGCTAGGAAATAAGCGGTTTCCAATAGGGGTTCCATATTTGGAGCTCTAAGCCAAGCTATGACATGTGTCAGATAAAAAAGCATATTAATAAAGTTCAGGCAAATGGTCATACCAACCAATCCTCTAGAGAATTGTCCCAAAACCCCAAAGTTCTTCTACCATACATCAAGGTAGTTACTGATGAAATTTGCCACGTATTCAGATCCCGTACACGTATCCCGAGACACGAAATATCGAAACGATATTTACAACACAAAAAAAAAATATATCCAGTTTCCTTAGACCAATGAAGAATAATATTCCACAAGAGTCACATGGTGTCTATGAGATTCCTTGTTCTGACTGCTCCCAATCATATATCGGTCAAACTAATAGACGTATCCAAAATCGCATATACGAGAATACTCTCGCCGTCCGAAAATCGGATCTCTCCTCGACTTTAGCAGAACATCATATCCAAACGGGTCACAAAAATTTCGACAAGGCCAAAGTAATCGCACCTATATATTCTTACAAACCCCGCATGATTCGTGAAGCAATTGAGATCGAAAAATGTCCAGACTGCTTAAACAAGAGGGACGACGGTCTTAGAGTCTCCTTAGAGTCTCAAATATATGGAAACCGCTTATTTCCAAATTGCCCATCCGAAATCCCTCCAGTCAAACGTCTACCTCCCGCCTCACCCCTACCCTTCAACCGAGTGCCCCCCCCCCCCCCCTCAACAACCTTACCTATTAACACAAAACTCGCGCCGTTCACGTTATTTTCTAGTTGTAAACTCTGGGGAGTAGGTAAATTGAGGCCTCTGAGTAAATCAACTACATTCTTTTGAAAATGGCTTCAAAGTGTAGTAAATTCTATCTCTAAACTTGCCAGACAGGCTCAAGAATGTTGTGGAAAACAAAGTCTAGTAGAGGGTTAGTGTGGGACTTTCTTGTGCGCGCAGCCTTTTATAGCTTGGAGGAGTATTTTACCAAGTATTGATAATGTTCTAGGCTTTTAAGAATTGTTTTTTGTAGTTTTATTATTGTTATAAGTTTGAATATCTATATTACCGTTCAATGCTATATATTGTTAATTCGACCTAATCTGTACATTTTGTTAATATCTTTTGGATTTATATATATTACGGCTTGGCGAAAAAAGCAGCACGAATATAGTTATCAGCCTAATATCTTCAGGGAACATTTGATTAATTCAGTTCCTTACGAAACTCGCTTTAAATTGATTAGACTACAACCGAAAGAAAGAAAATGACGTTCGCATGACAAATTCTCTGTTTTTTTATTATTAACTCCGGCGTGGCTACTGCTCCACCCTGCAACCGACGTGCGCCTAATGGGTCGGCTTCTAATATTTATCGCCTTCATATTTTACCGACAAAAGTAAAATAATTCGAACCTTAATCATTTTTATGGTTTATGCTAAAACGTCTCAGAGACATATCCGCGAATAAAACATTCGCTTGATGGACCTGCGGTTTCTTAAGAGAACGTTTAAAAAAATATCTATGTATTTTATACCCGAAACTGCCTGTTCAAAAGAACTTTTTCGGCTTTTTTCTTTAATTTTTTTAATTTTTTTTAGTCATAATTTCCGAGAATTACACCTTTTGTTTTTAATATTTCGTTTTTAATTGAATTGATCCTAGACGTTTTAGTAATAACATCATAAAATTTAATTTAAATCACAAGCATTCTTCTAGTATAAGATAAAATAGGAAAATAAATTTTTATGATCTTTATTTTAAATATCGAAAGGAAATGTGAATATCCAATTACGACTTCAAACACGAAGATGCCCTAGACAATCATGGCGTAGAAACAAATGAACATTTTCTTGAAAATAATGTGAAAATTCGTTGTTTAAATTTACGAAAGTTAATTGTATAGTCACTGAAATTTTCATCAAATTGGCTATTTTCTTTGACGTAGTGCATGTCTTTAAAACAAAGAGCATTTTCAGTAGTCGACTTTTTCCAGACGATGTGGTAGATGTACTGTCCATCCTGGTGGATCTTAAGTCGACCGTAAATATACATGGAACGGATTTCCCGGGGATTTCCTCCATCCCAATCCTAATCCCTCCAATTAATATACCCGAGTGGAATTAAGGATTTTTCTTATCTGTCCTAACTACGTCCCGGAAACGAATGAGTCCCGGATTCTCGTTCACGCTCCACAAGATTTTTCTTCATCGTCGATTTTTTTTCTTTTCGTTTTCTAATTGGGCCATGAAGATGTTGAACTGTAGCTGGATATAGGGCAGGCTATTTTTGTTCCTTGAAACCGTCAAGCAGAGAGTACATTATATTTTTAACCCCTATTTTGATTTTTTTGGTTGTCTATGTTGTGGATTAATTTGTTTAGGTGTATTGTCTTTTGAAATGCGAGAATTCAATGAAGGTTCGATATTGGATTTTTTCCATTTTGGCAGAAACACTAACATCGACTTACGTAAATGACCGTTAAATAACAACTGAGCATTGGAAATTTTCTAATTTATCTTTCAACGCATGAGGCAGAATATTTTTAATGGGTAACGCTATATTCATGTTGAGGCTGGAAACTTTTCAAACTACTTATTTTTTCAGAAAAGAACTGCCTCGCTCAATGAAGGTTCACTTCACATCACGAGGTCAAAGTCACAACTTTGACTGGTCAATTTTGCAAAGTTCTCTCAAAACTCAAAAGTTCTCTCAAACCTCACATATTAACTCAAGACTGTGCTTTAACAGCGCACGATCCTGTTGCACTTTAACAAATTCTTAATAAATATATCTGGACATATGAAGCATTGGGCCTTAAACTTAACATAAATAAATAAAATTAAAATTATTCTTGATAATTCATCTCTTCGCACCAACAATATTTATGCATCTGGCCATCCACGTGAGTCTGTGGAATGTTGTAGCTACTTGGGTAGTCTTTTGGAAACGACATTGAGTTTTAGGAAATTATGACATGTCCTTAAATGTAAAGGTGGTACTTGCCTTTGCTTACTTACGGTTGTAAATCGGGGATACCCTACAGGAAACCTTATGGTTTTCGAGAATACACAGCAACGTCATCTGAGAAAGATAATAGGGATTAGACGGTACAATGTTTCTCGATACGGGTTATCGTGGGGAAAGGACGCCTACATTAGGCGGGGCAGTTGGCCAGGCTGGAACACCATCTAGAAAACTGTAGATTATATGGTTAGCTCACCTCAGATGGATGTAAACCAGGAGATCAGAAAGTTTGTTACATTAAAGAGCGTTAATATTAGTTATCATCAATTAGAGGTGATTAACCTTCAATAGAAATAGTTTATCAACATTAAGGACTGATGCCTAGAAACAGATACATCCTGCGACTTGGCCAGTTCGAATGTCCAGAATGTGGTTGCGTGATCTAGAATAGGTCTCTTCAGCTAATCGAAGAGCAGACGCCCGATTTTGAGTCGGTACCCTGATGAATGTAACCACCAACAGACGAAACATGTGCCTTCTAATGTAAGGGATGGATGGGGTTCGCTCTCGGTTAAGCAACTAACAGTATGCCCATTTTGGCGGAGCCGAAAGTTCTTGTGGGTTCCACATGAGATGAGATTGTGAATTGTTTTCTTTTTTTGGTTTTTTCGCCACGATCTAAAACTAAAAAAAAATATCAAAAAAATCTGTTCTTATGTAAATCAAGAATTACTGGGTAAAAAACAAAAAACCAAACGGAGACAAATTTCTCAGTAATTCTTTTTCTGTAATAAATTTGCCTAACGAAGAAAATTTTAAAAAATACAAAAATTTTCTAAAATAGATACAAATTTTTGAACATCAACGTTTCGGGAGGTCTTCCCCTCCCGGTTTCAAAGAAACCCAGCAGTTGGTGGTATATAACTGCTGACTACTGTTGTTTCATTGGACGCAGTCCAAATAAATAAAAAAAAACTGCATTCATAAGCCATCCAATGAAAAGTCGGCGAAAATATGGGTTGTGTGATGGTGGAGAGGGTTTGACTATTCTTGTTGGGAGAGCATATGTCGGTATCCTGATAAGTTTAACTACCAACAAACGAAACATGTGCCCTCCCAATGTAAGGGATGGGTATGAGGTTATATGGGGCCTTCCACGCCACTAAACTAATTTTAATTTTTGATTTCCCTCAATTTTTAGATATGTTTTTGTACTTTATGAATAAACCTTTCAGGGTGAATTTCCAGATTTTTTTTGATAATCCTTTCAAAAGTTCTCAACTTTTGAAAAAACTACGTGCTGCCATCCGCGCATGCCCATAACTTCTTGAAAAATAGACACTGGCCAATGGAAATGGACTCAAAAACCGGTCCAAACCACGTTTTTTTTTTCAAAATTTATTTTTTATCTACTTTTTAGAAAAGTGTTGTGTTTTTACCCTCAATTTTTGAATTCGAATCTTAGAGTTTTCTTTTGAAACTGAATATAGACTCTGAGTTTTTCGATTTTTTTTTTCCTCAAATAATGCGACTAATAAAACTTTAAGAACATCGATTCCTGGCCACTTCTTACAATTTTACCAAAATAACAATCGGATGATTGATATGGACGTAATATTATTTTAATTGCAATCCCTGTATAAATAAGCAAAAATTAATATCTAAAAATTAATATCTAAAATTGTATGTATAACAATTGTTTCGACATACAGTGCCTTTTTTCAAACAAACCATATTAAACTGAACTCATGTTTGAAAAATAGTGAAGTGGGCTTCCACGTTTCGGCTTCCACTTTGAAGTCATTATCAAGCGAATCTAGTTGGCTTGCCCCGAGGCCTCAGCCTGCCTACTCCCCAGGGTTCGTAACTAGAAAGTTGTATATGTATATATATATATATATATATATATATATATATATATATATATATATATGTATATATATACATATATGTATATATATATATATATATATATATATATATATATATATATATATATATATATATATATATATATGTATATATATACATATATATATATATATATATATATATATATATATATATATATATATATATATATATATATATATATATATATATATGTATATATATACATATATATAATATATATATATATATATATATATATATATATATATATATATATATATATATATATATATATATATACATATATGTATATATATATATATATATATATATATATATATATATATCTATATATATATATATATATATATATATATATGTATATATATGTAAATATATACATATATGTATATTATATATATATATATATATATATATATATATATATATATATATATATATATGTATAATATATATATATATATATATATATATATATATATATATATATATATATATATATATATATATATAACCAGGTGTCCCATTAAGGATGGATCGCGGCCGTATCTTGAAAACTATTTATCCCACTGCTTTGCGGAAAAAAATATTATACTAAAACTGACTGTGAGAAATTCACCAAAAATATTTTTAAGCTTCTAAAAACGACCGCAAGAGGGCGTGACGAGCTAAACATTTTTAAAAATATTTTTTTTGTGTTTTTTCAAGTGTTAACCGAATAAGAAAAATTCTCAGTTATAATTAGCAAACTGTCTCCTACAACTTTGTTTTATGACATTTTGTCGTAACTTCGCGAATAAAGAAGTGGGGGGGGGGGGGGGGGGGGTGGGAGTTTTACCTATTTAGATAAAAAGTCGTCTAATGTCCGTTTGCCTAAACCGATTTTCCTCAATTTGGATTCATTTAAAAGGCAATTGCTGGGACAATCAGATAATCTGGGAGATAAATTATTTAATTTATAAATGAAACCGTGAGGTGGCGTTACATACAACAATAGTTTTTTTGAAGTTTTGTTCAGTTTTTTCAAATGGAATGGTACAGCTTTTATTACATGGCTAGAAAGGTAATTTAAAGAGGAATCATCCAGTGAAAACCCGAAATCAAAATCTCTGACATGTCAAGAGATATTTCGATTTTTCTGAAAAAATCAGTTAGTTTTAATTTTTACCGTAATATTAAGTTAAAAATTGGTCTTAATATGGTACAGCTTTTATTACATGGCTAGAAAGGTAATTTAAAGGAATCATCCAGTGAAAACCTGAAATCATTATCTCTGACCTGTCAAGAGATATTTCGATTTTTAGAGATTCATTTATATATATATATATATATATATATATATATATATATATATATATATATATATATATATATATATATATATATATATATATATATATACATATATTCTCTTGACCGTTTATTATTATTATTATTTTTTTATTTATTGGGACTTTCGGTTAGTAATTAAGTTTTAATTTTAAATTTTTTTAATTAACATTTCGGTTCAACAATGAACCATCCTCAGAATAATTCAATATTAAATTAAACAATTAATTTTTAAAATTTTTTAACTAATATGTGATAATTTTGTATAAAATTTTTAAAATAAAAATATCAAAAAAAAAAACAAAAAAATTTAAGTTTTTCGTTTTTCTGAATACTCGAGCATGTTTCCTTTCACCGGGTGTAATAAAATTAACGAGGATGATCGTGCTGTCCTAAGAAGATTGAAAACGCCCCAATGTTTCCTAAAGCGCTCGAGAATTAGCGTAAAATATGGTCGATATGTGGGTGGTTGTCGACGATAAGGATCTTTAAATGTGGTAATCTCAACCTTAAGCTGTATTTTCCGTCCTGATGAAGCCATCATCCGATAATTGCCCCAAAGTTGTGTGTACATGTAAGTTCGTTGTTTTCTTAGAACTGGTTTTGGTAGCCTGTGGCTAGTGTTGGATTATCTCGATGAGTGCGAGGGGTGATAGTCCATAATTTAGTTTGTGTCTTAGTTTATTCGATCTTACGAAGTGAAAACTCTAAAATATTGATGATTGTTAGTCTCACGATATCATTTTAACTATTTACTATTAAAAAAAAGAAGACAGAATTATTTTTTCCATAATAGGTTTATTTTATCTTTGCATTTTCTGTTAAGTAATTTTTTAAAACTATGTCAATCAAATCGAGGCATTAGCAACAATGCATTTTTTTACCTTTTTTAGTACTTTGTTCAGTACTTTTGTCAATATATCTGGACAATTCTTTTATAGGAGCCTTCGGAGTGAAACCCTAAGCTCAAATAGATTTACCACTACTCACCAATCACTTTTTTAAATTTCACGACGCAGATTTCGCTAACCATATTAGCATCATCAAAAGGTCATTCTATCGTCTCATCAATCATTTCCTTCTCTCTCATCAATATCCTTAATCTCCTCCATCAATTCTCTCCAGAGATTGAAATATCTCCTGACGATGCTAACATGCTTAGCGAAACAAGCGCCGATAAATTAACAAGTAGCGATTTGGTGTTGCAAATCTCTTCGAGTTTAGTTTAACTTATCCGGTATTAGCGTAGCGATTTCAGCACAGATCTTGTCTTAAAGTTGCTGTGCGATTTGGGGTTAATTTATGTAGATGTTTTCCTTCATTAATCCCCTTACAAATTATCCGGAGCTGTCAAATCAGATCTGATGGTATTACAGTATTCTAATCTCTTAGTAGTATCTGTAGGCAAGACATCTTGAATAATTTGAATCTGGTAGGGTAGCAAGTTAAAAAGGTAGGGTAGCAAGTTAGTTTAAAATTTGGCGTAAACTGCGTGAAAAACTCCTAAATAAAATAAAATTCTTAACTGTGCACCACGTCGTCGAATTCACGTTTCTGGAGGCTCCTCCACAATATTTTCAGCATTTTGCTCTACTCTTAGATCTCTAATCCACGGCCTATCCTCAATTGTTTCAAATTATGGAAATTGCTTGAATAAACGATAAATCGTCGTTTTATGAGGCGCTGTACGACTGGAATATTTTCTTTTAAATTCACTTTTCACTACTCTTGTGTAATGCAAACGTACAACTTTATAATTATGCAAAGATAAACGCTAAAAAAACAGAGTTAAATTGTAATCTACATATTAAAAAATAACTCCATTTTTGCAACTCAGTTAATTGAGTTATTTTTAACACGCTTTTATTAGCTTCACCTGTATCTATCTATGTAACGGAATCTTTAAACGTCCTTTTTGCCGACTTCAAAACCTTAGATTAAATTTAAACTTTGCACATTTGTGGAGGACCGATGGCAATATAATAATTTAATAAGTTCATCCCATTATCCTGAACAGGATCGTTAGGATCAAGGATTTGTTCCAGTCACAATAATGTTTTTAATTACCAACTCATTAATTCGAATGGCTGTGCAGCTGGGCCTATTGTCGAGATGCAGCACTCCGGTGAACTTGATGTTCGGTCTCATACCTTTACCCCGTACACTTTTTCGAAGTCTTTCAAGAATCTTGTTTTCGGTTTCCCTCTTTTCCGTGATACTATTGACCAGCAGAACTTTGTTTCTCTTCGCTTATACCACTCGAAGTAATCATCACCATAAACTTTTTTCATCAGTTCAAAAGTTTTACCGAGCTTGAAAGAAAATTTAATATTAGCTCTTTGTTTCATTGTATTTTTGTGACGAGGTGACGAAAGAGACTGTCACTTTAACCGCTATAACTTGACAAACTCTATAATGACAGTGTCGGTTTACAGAGGAGATATACAGCGTTCAGGTTATATATTGTTTTAATAGATGGCGCTAGTAGTCTTTATATTGAAAAAGTTTTGTTATGTTTTCGACATACTGTGTACATCTTCCTCCATATCTGTTTTAGCATAAGTTTAGATTCATACCAAAACATACATTTTATTAATTCTGAAAAATATTTTATTTCTAGCTAAGTAGTCTAAGGGCTAAGTTGCTTCTATTATTATATCGATCTCTGGCTTAATTACGGATAGTCGAAGTTGATATCTCGAGCTCTAATCCAAATCCCACTATACGCAATTCATTCCTAGGCTTAACTCAACAAAATACATTGAAAATCTGACTTTTAGACCGAACAGAAGGCCATAAAGCGAAGGCAAATATAAAGATCTCATTATGTACAAAATCCCTACGGTTCATATCGCTGTTATGGTTATTTTATCGGGTTGTTACATGCGACGGGGACACGTTTACCGAACTATTTTTTTCCTTTTCACGTGCTAAATCCTTTGATAGGATTGTCGGACACGTTCGGGAAATAGAGCTCTACAACAACCGGATGATATTTGTGTGTAGGAGACTAACAAAAGAGGCAAATATAAAAATATTAAATCTGGCTCGAAGAATCAAAAAAATGTTTTTAATGTTAAGAACAAAATAATAGTACTAAGTTTATATATTTAACAATTATTGGAAAAAAAACAATAGACGTGATTTTTGCAGTTTTTTATAAACAATCTCATGCAGATTTACTTCTACATAACAGAGTTTGTCATCCTTATGCGTGAAAGATGGTAACATTTAATTCATTTAATTACAGATTAATGATTTAAATTAATGATTAGATTTAATCTTCTCCTGATGATGCTGACATGGTTAACAAAACGCGCATCGAGAAGTGAAAAAAGTGATTTGGTACTTAGTGGTTAATCTCTTCCAGTTTAGTAAACAGAAAGGTCTTTTTCTACTAGCTCCAATGAACATCAATGAAAGAAACTATGTTACAATAATAATATTCATCTCTACAGGCCTAGTGGCCCTTGGCTTTGAGTTCTTTCACTTTTCTTTTCCATCTTTTTCGGTCCGAAGCATAACTCTTCCAATCCCTAACTCCTACTTTCCTCAAATCATTCATCACCTCATCCAGACATTTCTTATTCTCTTTCCCCCTTCGCCTCTCATCAGTATTCTTTTAACCCATCTCCCGCCGGCCATTCTCGCTATGTGCCCCAGCTATCCAGTTCTCTGCGCTTTTACGACTTAATTAGCGATTACTCGATACAAAATCCATTATTTTGAAAACGTTTCCTTCACTGGTTGACGTGGAAGGTTTTTCTAAACGAGGTTTATCTTCAAATACTTTTCTACAATGACTGAAGTCCTTGTGCCACATTTTTTGATGTACTATATGTGGCTGTTAATTATTCTTAATTTTTCATCATTCTCGGATTATCTACGGCTGTCGCCGCCTCTCCGTCCCCAGTTTCCAGTTCGTTCTGTCGTGACACATGTCCTCTTGCAAATCTCTTGCTTCCATGGCTTCGTCAACGCCGTCTCTCCAACTTCTTCTTGGTCGTCCTCTCTTTCTTCTTTCTGGAGGTATCCATTCCAACACTTTTCGTGGCCATCTTGTCTCATTCATTCTTTTTGCATGTCCGAACCAAGTCAATTGTTTTCTCTCTATGTCGTCCACAATATCTCTCTCGATGTTCATGTCCCTTTTAATGTTTATATTTCTTATTCTCTCAAGTCTCGATCTCCGACAGCTCCTTCTCAAAAAATCCATCTCCGTAGCCAGTAGTTTTCTTCTATTAGTATTATTTAAATCTCACACTTCTGAACCATAAGTCAAAACACTCTTTACGATTGAGCTATATATGCGAAGTTTTGTTTCTCGCCTAATTTTTCTTTCCCACAGGACAGAGTTGAGTGCTCCAATGATTTGTCTACCTCTTATTATTCTTGTTTGAATTTCATCATTACTATTACCTTGCCTGTTGAAGATCACCCCTAAGTATTTAGCCTTGTCAACGTTTTTTATTGTTCCGTTTTCCAAGGGTAAATCGTCGTTGTCATTACTACTCACCGCTAAGTATTCACATTTATTTAAGTTAATTGTGAGACCAGCTAGTGTGTACTCTTCATTTAGTTTCCTCACCATATAGCTCAAATCCTGTTGGTCTTCTGCAACCACTATCTGATCGTCGGCGAAATAAAGAGTATATAGGGTGTCATCCCCCACCCGAAGGCCCATGTTCCAACACTTCCGTGCCCAGCCTTTCATGGATTGGTCTACGTATAGTTTGAATAAGGTGGGAGATAGACAACATACTTGTCTTAGCCCCTTTGTTGTATTGAATGATTCAGATAGTGATGTTCCAATTTTAATAACCGCAGAATTCTGTTCATAGTAAAGTTGGACGGCCCGAATCAATGTTGGTCTAATCTTGAGAGTTTCCATTGCTTCCCATAATTTCGATACTGGTACACTGTCATAAGCTTTTTCTAGGTCTATGAAAGCTATATGCGTCTCCCTGTTTCGCTGGGTTCGTTTTTCTAGGGCTATTTTTAGAGTGAAAAGGTTGTCTGTGGTGGATCTCCCTGCCCGGAAACCGGCTTGTTCTTCCGCTTGTTTATCCTTGATGTCTTCTTCTATTTCATTTCTAAGGATTCGGGAATATATTCTTCCTATTGTTGGGATTACCGCTATACCTCGGTAATTCTTAGGATCATTTTTTGAGCCTTTTTTGTGAATGGTTGATATATATGATGTTCTCCATTCGATCGGCGTTTCTTCCCCATTCAGGCATCGTTGAAACATATTCTTCAACATTCTTAAAAGATTTTCGGGTCCATACCTTATGAATTCCGGGTGGATCCCTCCAGGTCCAGGGGATTTTTTTATTTTTGTGTCTTTCACAGCTTGTTGCACTTCTTTTAGTTGGAGATCTATAGGAGTTAGATTATTTATTTGGTGTTGTTTTCCTAGAAAATTTTCACGTCTCTCTTCCAAAAGGTCTTTAAAGTGGTGTACCCAGTCTTCATTTGTTATGCCCCCTAAGTTAGGTATTTGTTTTTTTGATGTTTTTACCGACTTTATGGTCTTCCAGGCTTCTGAGCTTCGGGTTCCTCCTAATTGTTGTTCTATGTACTCACATTTTTTCTCCCAAGACTGATTCTTTCTCTTTAGGACTTCGTTTTTAACCTCCCTATTTGCTCTTTTGTATTTTTGTCTCGTCGCATCATCGTTCTTTTGAAGGAGTTTCTGGTAGAGTTGTTTCTTTTCTTTAATTTGTTGTTCTATTTTATCATCCCACCAGTCAGGTTTGTTATTCATCCGTATTTTTCCGACAGATTCGTCCGCAGCCTCAAGAATACAAGCTTTTATATGTTCGTACTCTTCTTCTATTGTTCGTTGAGTTTCGATTAGTTTTTGATCCAGTCTTCTAAGATATAAATATTTAGTACTTTCATGTTCAAAACTTTGTAAGTTATATTTTGTCGTTGTCAATCTATTCTCAGTGAGACTGCTGGTGGTCGATTGAAAAGATGTTAAAAAGGGAATGTGTATCTTTGCCCCCAGTAAGCGGTGATCAGATCCACACTCGGCACCTCTCTTTACCCTAACGTCTTGTATCTTGATTTGGGAGTTTTGTCGGGCAATGAGATAGTCAATAATCGATTTTAGTCCTCTTGTCTGTTGGTACCAAGTGTATTTATGTATATCTTTGTGAGCGTAAAAGGTGTTAGTTATTCTCAAATCGAACTGCTCACAAAGATTCACTAATCTTTCACCATTGTCATTTATGGTTTCTTCCCCGTGTCTGCCTACTACTCTACTATGTCTCTGTTTTCCGACCCGACCATTTAGGTCTCCTCCTATGATGACTTCATGACTGCGTGGAATTTGATCGATTATATCTCTGAGGGTATCTTCAAACATATCTTTAACGTGAGCTGTAGCATCGTTATTAGGAGCATACACACCGAGAATTGTCATAGTTCTTTCGTGCACGTGCTCTTTCGTGTTTTTCCACTCCAGTGTATAAATGTATAAAATCGTTGATGTTTTCGATTCCGCTTCCCTTCTTCTTTGTTTCCGAGAGGATTGCTATATCAATGTGACGTTGGATGAATTCCATGATAACTTCTTTCTGTTTATTTCTTATACCTTGTATATTCCATATACCTAAATTCACTGTCCATTTCCGTTGCTGTTTTCGTTTACTGTTATATCCGTCCGACATCCGAGGCGTATTTCTACTGGGTGTTTTGACGTTTTTTTTGTGTTTTCCGAATGTAAGGTTGCTGGCCTTACGACTCAACCCCCATGCTTGGAGGGCCGTCCAGTTTGTGTTTCACGGTGGGTATTTTATTTCCCCACTACCCTCCGATACTGCTGGTTTGCAGAACCGGCGAGCTTCCCCCAATTCCAATGGGGACGCACCCGATGGAGGTAACTGGCAAATCCCCACACGGGATTTCTTATTTTTCTTACAAAAAATTCTTAATTTTTTCTTACAAAAAAACACGTTTAATTTGGAGGAAAGGTAAAAAATTGTTTATTTGAAGTATGCGCCATCGCTAGCTGCAAATTTTTCCGTTCTCTCCGGCAATTTGTGGATGCCCTCCCAGAAAAACCGTACATCTTTAGAGGTGGCCCAGTCATCAACTGTTTCATGGAAAGTGCGTGAGACATCATTGAAAACAAGTGGTAGTCGGAAGAGGCTAATCTGGTGAGTAAGCGAGTGGGGCAAGAGTTACCAGCGAAGCGCAGAAATAGTGTTTCTGACCACTTTCGCTGTGTGTGATGAGGCGACGTCGTGTTGCAAAATCGACGATTTGCTGACGGTAGCGAACGATATTAACTATTTCACCTTCTTTGAAGCAGATGCTTCGCTTTTAGAAGCTTGTAGCGTTCACAAATTTTTGATCGCTACTGGTAACATCATCCTTTCGGGCGAATTGTATTTGAAAGAGCACCTGAACCTTTTGGGACAAGGCCAAAACAGTCTAACTCCAAATCTCCAGGTGAGCGAACGTTTTCGGGCCTTACTCTTCCGACAGAGGTGTAGGTTAGCTGGCCAAGCCATGCCATTTTTTCTGGTATTCTTGTAGAGGGTTTTACGACCCAGTCACCGGAGAATCCGGTCAACCAGAGAAGAGGCCATTGAAGAACCAATTATTTTGGATCCGGACCATTACCGAAACCATACTCTTTTTTGGGGCCACTTTACACAGTAACCGGTCAGTCTATTTGGGTATCCCCGCATAGGGACACCGAATTGCCCTTAGGCGTACTCATGGTATTTGGATACCCCAGTACTGGATAGGCAAGCGGCGAAACAATCGAGAAATAAGGCCAGATTAATACATTTTTATTATATTTTCGTATAGAGATAAAGATTCACTTTAGATTAGATCTGATTTAAGTTTGATGATTTTACTTATTTTGATTACCTTTAAGTTATCTTTACTTTCTTAACATTGTTTGAATAGACTTAGTACTATCTAATTTATAATTAGAGAGAACTAGAAACGAACTCGTGTAAGTTAGAGGTACTTGTTCAGTTTTTTTTTTTGATTTTCCACGGTAAGGTTTGGTGAATCACAGTCCCTAAATCTTCCTGTGTTTTCTTTTTTACAGTTTTATTCTTTTTATCTTTTAATGTACTTACGTGTATTAAGTTCAAAATTAAATCAATAATTTTTTAGTAGACATAAATATAAGACATAATAAGATAGACCCCTTCCCAGTTCAAGAGTGTTTTTATAACAAACGATATATTAATGAACTGGATGTCGCCCTTTTGACGCGCAGCTTCATCCTATCCAGGAGCTTCTCCCCGTCAAACTGTGGCGAGCTGCCGTCGCTGTGGCCAATATTTTTTAATTGTTTACAAAGAGACAATAACAGGCCACAAGCTCATGGTACACGACACCCTTCTGATCCCAATAAATGTACAGCACTGTTTTTTTTTTCCGAAGCGATTCTGTCTTGCGGTCAATGTTGATGATTCATCTCCAGTCACAATCCGATGCAAAAAGTCTTTCTTTCATGTCGAGAAAGCAAAACTTCGCACACCGTTTTTCGCTTTTCCATCTGTCTATTATAAATTATACTTGTCAGATCATAAAAATCACACATGACTTTATCGATACGTACGGAGCCCAGATTTTTAAAATAAAACTCGCGTGTTTTTCATCAGAATATTCCGACGGAGCTGAACGAATAAAGTATTTCAGATCGCCAAAAACCCCTAAACGAGTAAAAATTCCTCGGAATTCATTTTACACTTATTAACTTGACGTCAAAATTCTCGAAAACTATTGAATTGAAACACAAAAGCGAGAAAAATTCCTATTTCGGACTGTTCCATATCTCCCGCTTTCGAAAATGTCGACGCTCTCGTTGAGCCTCGGGAGTTCCTGACCGAGAATGGACGTCGGGGCTTAAAATCGGGCCACAATGCGGGACGGGGATCGTCGGAATCGGCATCCGGGCCCGCATTACGAATCGGACGTGCGGAAAGAACCGATGACCGGCTTAAGCGCACTGCCGTGCACACACAAACGTATATAGAAAAGAAAGGAAAAAAATAAATGGTCTCACTGTCGATAAATGGATGAAATTAGACTAATCGGAGATGAACGGCCTTTGGAGCGTTCGCGGGAATATAATAGGGGAGATGTTTTTCTCTCGATTTCCTTTTCGAGTTTTGTTACAGAAATTATTTATTAGCACGATCCGAGTTTAATTCGTTCCTGTTCAAGTTATAAAGGGTGATATGTCCGAACTTCTATGAACCTCTCTCTAGTCCGAACTAGATTCTTTTGGTGCACATAATCGCCTAAGAGCCGGTTCTACAATGCAAGTATATACCAAATATAAACGGCGAACAGTTATACTCGGAATAAGTTATACCAGGTATTATTCTCAGGATATCTGGTATTGGCCTGTTGCCTACAACGCCTTCAGTTATACCTAAAATAAGGCTCTAGTAGTTCTAATACGGCAAAATAGTAGGTGAGATTTGGCCATCGTCGACAGTTGAAGATGTGGAAAATTATAGCATTTTATAAGCTTAACCTAACGTGAACGGTTTGGAAATTATAAAAATATTATTGATTGATTTGTCTGCTGCTTTGTGATAGTCCATTTTTTAAATCGAATAAAACAATTTTATAGTTTGTTATATATCACTCTTATTTTTAAATTTGCGTTACTATAGTTTCGTAAAACGATTTACAGTACAGCGCCAAAAAGCAAAAAATTAAACAATTTAGAAGCAATTGAAATTTGTAAATAAAATAAAGAACCGTCTAGGCATCTATTAAATGATCAGATAGATCTCCGGAATTTCCTACTATTTAAAATATTAAAAAAAAATAACCCCCAATAAAAGTTTAAAATTAGGTACATAGGAAAAACAGCTGTAATACCTTAGTTTTAAAGTAGTGTTTGAGAATGTAACATCGTTGTACGAAACTTTACTCACACAATTTAAAAATAGTGATAGATAACAAAGTATAAAATTGTTTTATTCGATTTATAAAAATATTGTTTCATCTTATTAAAATGGAGAAAAAGCGGTACAATAATTTCACGATTGACGAAATTGTTTTGTTAGTCGATTTGGTTGAGGCAAGTAAAGCCATTGTCGGTACGTATAAAGTTGTTTTACGTACTAACAGTGCCGGTGATCCTCGCATTATTCTATCCCAGAGTGCAAGAAAACAGACACCCTTTCGAATAATACCAAAGATATAGAATGGAGACTGATTGAGGAAAGGTTCATGGCAGTTTGTGGTACAGGAAGAACTGCCAAAATGTTGGGTAGGAAATGGGATTTATTAAAAAAAATCAATAAAGGAGGATTATGCGGAACATAAACAATATATGTACCAAACAGCTGGGGGCCCAACGAGAGAAATAAAGTTAGATGGTGTTGGAAATTGGGTGCTGGGTTTGATTGGTGTTGGGGCAAGGGCATTGTATTATTCTGATGTTGGTATGGATTATTTTATATGTTTTTATTTATTCAGTTGTTTTGTCTTGTGTATATATTTTCTAGTAAATACAGATTTGCCAGTTGCAAAAGAAACTGCAAGCCCCATCACTAAGGCTTTTGTAGAACAAAATATAAGGCAGTTGGAGATACTAAAGGGTATTCCATTAAGGGGTTTCGAATGTTGGTAACGAATAAAAGAAACGTTTCATAACATACCTGAAAATTACTTATGGCAGTGCGAAGCTGGATAGTCTACAATTATACGTGGAATAGAACATCTGTCAAATGGCCGCCACGACTTCTCTGGCAGCTCACAATTCTTTTGTTGAAATTCTTGATTACTGCTGAACACATTTGCGGAGTTATGTCACGAATTATTCGCCTAATTTCTTCTTTCAACTGTTGAACGGTTTGCGGATTATTTTCGTAAGCTTTGCTCATCACATAGCCCCACAAAAAATAGTCTAGCGGCGTCAAGTCGCATGACCTTGGTGGCCAATTTACGTTCCCATTCCGGGAGATCAGTCTCCCTCCAAACTGTGTACGCAATAAAGTCAATGTTTCACGTGCTGTATGACATGTCGCACCATCTTGTTGGAACCACATATTCTCTAAATCCATGTCCATTATTTGATCCCATAAAAAGACATCAATCATCGTTCGGTATCGTTTCATCAGGATTTCTAGGATGTCAGGCGTGTCTGAATGGAAAAAGACGACAAAAGTCATACTTAAATAGCGTGAGGAGACATATAGAGCGGGGGAGCTGCACGATAAAATAATCGCCAAAAAACTGTGCCCAAAAGGCTGGATCGCGGTTCACCAATTTTGTATCCTCCTGACCTTAAATGCCCAGAATGCGAAAGACCATGAGGATCTAAGCTGGGTTATTAAAGCCTCTCTAAAACCCTTAATCATTCAACAGTATCTCACTAAAACTAATAGCCATGGTTGAGATTATACTCGTATCGAGTCATCATCATCCTTACTTTTATTATAACTAAACGTGAAAAGTAGTCAAAAAAACTGCAACAGCTGCATTGAAAATATTTCCAGTAGCGAAATTACCCACTAACCAAAAAAAACATCGGCATTTTTATCGTCGAAACCCGACAATTTGCATAAAGCGCAATCCGTATGTTCATTTAAGACGTTATCTCACTCGCCCCATCTCCATAACAGTCTCCCATTTAGCCTCATATTGCGACCGTCTCGATCTTATCGCTCGCTAATCCACGGGCACTAATACCGGCCTATCGGCGGTCCAATCTGAGTGAATTCGGCAGGTCGATCTTGTCTCCGTTTCGTTTCGTTATTATTTTCATTCCCCGATCAACGAGGAGGGTTTGTTTCAGCTGTCGTTGGTGGGAATTTATGACGAGTTTTTTTTTAAAGAAAACGAACAAGAATGACCTGCTGCGTGGTGAATTATCTGCATTCGGGGAATGCGTTCCGTTGTCGCTCTCGGTTAATTGAATTTTTTAAATTTATGACTGTAGTTTTTTTTTCGGTGCCTACAAATTGAAAATTAACAGTAATGTTTTTAATATTATGTAAAAGTTCTAGGATTGATGTTACGCGGGTAGTCTGAAAACTTTCCAGCCTTAATTTGTAGATGGCGTTATGTATAAAAAATATTGTGGTAATATAATAGACCTTTTCAGGACTAGTTGCGCGCAAGGGCGTCTGCCATGTTAACAAGGCATTTATATGAAAGTTTCGGGCACTTTTTATAAATATGGCTGGATAACAGTCCTTATCCTTATTATCAGTGCAACTAAATGAAACATTAATTGATGGTGCTTTATTAGTGTATCCCACAATAGAAGCACCTAATTATATTAAATTACAACGATGGTTAAAATGCCATGGCCGTCCCCAACATGAAAATAAAGCAGAACTTGTTGAAAGGTTAGGATGACCATTATATTCAAATTAATTTTATATTTATTATATTTACAACATTATATTTATTATATTTATAACATTATATCTACATTTTTAACTTTATAATTATTTCATTGCATTTATTTTTATATTAAGTTTTGAGCAAATTTTAATTTCTTTTAATACTTTTATACTCTATATTAGAGCAATTAGCAGCAGTTAAAATAATTAATTTGGGCCATGAGTTTGTTTATATTTTTGAACCAAACAGGCACTTGTTACTTTTACCTACAAAAACATTTATCATTTGAGGCTATAGCATGCAAATATTTCGTCAAACTCGCATTTGGCATTTTCAAGTGTTGTCCGCTTCGACTGAAGAGTCCAACTGACGTGTACGGGTCATTGTGCTCGCTTTTATAGCCGGCCGGCGACTGCGCAGATTATATCGGGGTAGTTCGGGACTATTTGCGGCGCTCGGCAACGCTGTCGGACGTCCGGTTATCGATTTTTCTATCTCGCCGCCACGTTGCCGCGTTTCTTATTTTTTAGAAGGGATTTCCATACTTTTGGAATGTTGCGAGCGTCGTTTCGCGTATTTAGCTCACCTTTTTCTTCTATTTCAAGGGCTTCTCTGATTGTTCGGACCATGTAGTTTTCAATATTTGCTATTTCTTTGGCTCCTTCAAAATTGATTTTATGTCCTGTTTGTAGATGGTGCTGGAACAGAGTGGAAGCAGTTTGTTTGTTTTTTTAAGTAGTTTTTATGTTCCTGTATTCTGGCTGATATTCGTCTGTTTGTTTGTCCTATGTATGCTCTGTTGCAGTCGGAACAATATATAATATATACCCCATGATTTTCGAGTCTAACTTTGTTCTTGGGGTTTTTTAGGATGTTTGCAACAGTTTTGTGCGGCTCGTAAGCTGTTCTGATCTTATGTTTCCTTAGTAGTCTGTCTATTCTATCTGTGATTCCTTTTACGTATGGTAACAGGAGCTTTAGTGTATTTGGTTTATGATTTTCTATTGTTCTTCGTGTTTGGGTTTCCTGACGGCACTTTGAACAGAGCTTTCTCATAGTTAAATGCTTATGCAATATAAAGCCAACACGTTCTTTTGATATCTTTACGATGTCAGCTAACTCACGCAACTTCACTTTTCGATTATTCAAAACGATTTTGTGGATTTTTTTTATGTTTTCTGGTGTTACCGCCTCATTTGGACGTCCACTGCGTTCTACATCATCGGTGTCTCTACGACCACGTTTGAAGTCAGCAAACCAACGTTTTATTGTTGTTTCTGATGGAGCGGAGTCCCCATAACACTTTTCAAGCCATTGCTTCGCTTGAACGGTATTTTTTCCCATCAAGAAGCAGTGTAAAATTAAAACACGAAATTGTTTTTGATCCATTGTTTTGAAAATAACAAAAGTAGCGTCACTCTTAGCACAATAACTCACAAACTAATGAATAGAATATCATGAAATTTTAACAGCTGTCTTTTGAAGGTTAGTATTAACTGAAAAAAAGGTGACTGCAATAAAACTAGCGCCATCTATGTGTTAGGCCCGGGACTTTTCAGCCCATGTGTTAATTAACAGTAATAGTAAAATAACAGATAAAATAGTTATTAGTAAATAACTATTTTATCATCCATTATAGCAACAATTGAATATGAAATACGGACACCATTCCATTTTAAACGCCTTTTTTATCTCTGTTGGTCGAATTTTTCATCCCTCTGTTTTATATCTCGTCCTAGTTTTCCGATTATGGCCATGCTGACCATCTCTGGCGCCACCAAATGTCGGTTTATTCTTTTATCTTTGCTACCGAAACCGATATCGGCAATGCCGCAGTGACAAATTGCACCGTTTTACATTTTGAACGGTCGTGTTCGAACTTGTTTTCGACTCGTTAATGACGATTTATCGGATGGTCGAAAACCAATTAAAAAAAGGGAGAACAGCGCATGGAAAATTCATCTGTGGTTTTTGATTTATTATATTAGGTCTTAAAACTAATATCCTGCGAATCTCTTCAAAATATACGATCATTGGGGGATATTTTTTCAGGCATGGTAGTTCTAAGGTATTAAGTCTGGATAATAAGATGGGTGTGGCAACAAAATAAAGCCTAATTCATTATTTTTGAATTGTGTTGATTTTTACTTGATGGAAATTCATTATAAATAAAATGATATTAAATAAGAGCTATATAATTTTAATTTGGAATTAAATCAATAGAGTATAAATATTTTTTATTTTAAATATTGATTCATGGCATTCGTTAACCGAATGTTATATGCCTGGAAATGCAAATGTTTATGAAAAATATTCCATATAGTGTCATAATATAGCCCTTGAGAATGACGTGTAATTGATTGTTCTGAATTTTCATTCACACTTTAGTTTGCAGTTCCACGATAAATTTCACGTAAGGTGTGAAATGTAGCGCGAATAGATTCATTATTTTCGTAATACATTAGAGCAGTTTGTATACGTTGTGTAACTGTAAATGTTTTTACGATTTGCCAAGCAATAACAAATAGAAATGTCAATTTTGACACGAATAAGAAAAAAAAACGGCTGCTATAACGTTTTACAAAAATATATAGTACCAGTTTGTTAACTTTTTATTTAATAAAAATACTTTTTTGTTAAAATGTTCACTTAATTCTTAATGTTTGACGAGTTTGGTAGTGCTGTAGCTTCGTCGTAAATTTCTAACGAAAAATTAATTTCAGCGAAACAAAAGGTCTTTTTATCAAAACTAATTTTTTAATTTAAGCTATGATTTTTCTTTTCTAACTCGCGGACAATAAACATATACGTTGTTTGTTCTTTGTAGATATTCACTTCCTCCATTTCTCGGATATCTTCTCTCGATGATCTCTATATCGATCGCAATATATATATATATATATATATATATATATATATATATATATATATATATATATATATATATATATATATATCATCATCGTCATCATCATCATCATCATCATCATCATCATCATCATCATCAACCCGTATCAATCCACTGCAGAATGAAGGCCTCTTCAGCATGCTTCCAACTCTCGCCGTCGTGAGCTCTCCTCTGCCATTCGGGTTCAATATACTGAATAATGCCATCAGTCCATCGAGTTTTCGTTTGCGATCAAGCGGTATCCAGTCCAGGTCCTCCCTGATCCATTTTTCGTCCCATCGCCTCGCTACATGGCCTGCCCACTTCGTTTGTTCTCCGATCCATGTGCAGGTCTTTCTATCCCGTCTAGTAATGCCAAGCATACATCTTTCCATTCCCCTCTGTGCTCTCGAAGTTTTTGAACTGGCTGTGATGTGAGTATTCACCTCTCTCTTCCGTATGTCATAATGGGCAGGACACACTGATCAAAGCCTTTTCTTTTCAGGCAAAGTGGTAGTTTGCTCTTAAACACTATGTTGAGCCTGCCAGCCACACTTAACGCGTCGCTCCACCTCCCGAACCGTATCCCCTTCCATTGAAACCCTCTGTCCAAGATATATATAGTGATCCACAACTTCCAAATCCGTTCCTAAAAGAGAAATCCTTTTGCAAATTAGCAAATTTATTGAACATGACCTGACTCTTCTTCTGGTTTATCTTTAAGCCAAATGGTTCCCCAGCCCTTTGCAGCTCTTGTACGTGTCTTTGCAGCTCCTCTGGGTCTTGTGAAAGAAGAACGATATTATCTGCGATTCTAAAATGATTTAAGTATGCACCATTAATCCTTATTCCATCCTGTTTCCAATCCAGATTACAGAACATTTCATCCAAGCAGGCTGAGAAAAGAAGAGGCGATATTGCGTCACCCCGCCATATGCCCCGCTCTACATTTATTCCAACCTCAAGATCGTCAAGGTGGACTGTGGCTGTAGCTTCATCATATATTGATTGATTGATAGTTGATTTACATAGGCTTTCCCTACACCTTTATTAAGCAGTCCATCCATTATGGCCCGCTTTGAGATTGAATCAAATGCCTTTTCATAATCGACAAAAGCCAAGCACTAGTGGTAGTAGTGTATTCGTTGTGTCTTTCTATGATCTGCTGTAGAACCTGGATGTGATCCATTGTACTGAATCCACTTCTGAATCCTGCTTGCTCTCATGGTTGTGCGTTATTAAGTTTTCTTAGTATTTTTTTGGATATTATCTTGGTGAAAACTTTGTACACCACTGATAGGAGGCTTATTGGACGGTAGTTCTCTAAATCTTCCCGTGCTCCTGTCTTATGTAAAAGAATCACTTCTGCATTTTTCCATAAGCTGGGTACTTCTTGTTGTTTGAGACATTTTCAGTATAATTTTGCTAGTGTTTTATGTAAAGACCGACCACCAGCTTTTACCATCTCCACAGTTATACTATCCTTTCCTGGAGCCTTGCCATTTTTCATCGAGTCTATAGCCTTTATCACTTCATCTATCAGGATATTCGGCACTTGTTCTTCAGTGGGCATTGCTGTTCTTGCTTGATTCTAGTCCTCATACAACCCTGAATAAAATTTTTGGACAACCTCTAACATTTCCGTCCATATATATATATATATATATATATATATATATATATATATATATATATATATATATATATATATATATATATATATATATATATATATACAGGGGGTCTTATATATATATATATATATGTATGTAATAACGTAAAATAAATAAAAGTTGCAAAATAAAGAAGTTATTAACAGTTACAAAATTTGAAAACAGATCTGACTTTTTGATATTCTTGATCACTGCGTTGTAGAACTCGCTAAAGAGAAGTCAATTTAGCAAAAATCATTTATATAAAAGTTCCAGAATAACAAAAACAAAAATGTTACATGTTACAAAAATTGTTTAAAATTGTTCCACCATTTGTTCGGTTAGGCTCTTCTCTATTTTGAAGTCAAAATATCCCCAGCCTTATAGAGTAAAAATATGAGCTAGTTAATTCCTTACAAAGTAGGTTGCAAGCGTCCTCTAGGCACTAGGCTCAAACTGGTACCAAATTCAGACTTGTCACTTTTGAAAACCCAACTACTCCGATTTTGAACCTGATATCTTTAACCGTTTTTAAATTATCTCAATTTTTCGAAAATTTCCTTTCACTTTCAACACCCTATATCTTTTTAATAACAAAACATTTGCCAACACATTTATTGACTAAATCATCTTATTTTGATCTCTACTATCACCAGTTGCTCTATGGCCGATAAGTTATGGAACACCCTGTATGCGTATTTCGATTTAATTCAAATATGTATACTGGGTGTTAAACTTTTTTAATCTCCGAAGAATGAATTGAAAAAAAATCCGGAAATCGAACTCGTGGAACGAATTTTCCACCAGCTTCCTTTTGATTACCTGATATTTATATAGCTTTTTAATTTTCCTCACAGTTTGAATCAGGTCAAAGAGCAGGAACACAAAAAAACCTTTCGGAATTCTTTATGGACTTTGTCGAGGGCACGGGCTGCAAAAAAAAAACGGGGACAGTTTTCGCCCCGAAATCGGACGAAAAGTTTTTTAATTACGTGAGCCTTAATTGCATTCCGGTGGTCCGTATGAAAAAAACTCCACGATGGAAATTAATCGTGATCGTCTAACGTCCCGTTTCGGTGAAAATGACACTGAAAAAAACGTAGTTTTTTTCCTGACGCGAATGCCTGTTTTGCGCCATCGGTTTCTATAAGCCAATATGTATACAGGGTGGTGCAAAAGTAGGCATTTCAAATAAAAAAAAAATATATAAAACTGAAGTAAAGAATTATTAAATAAACAAACTAGCATTGCAAATACGAACTATATCGAACTAGCAGTAAGAAAAGTAATTATAACTAATAACGTAGTAAGTAACCAAACTGTCATGGACGTAGTAATACCATAATGACTGATAATTGAATGAATGACCGATTTTCTAAAACGAATTACGGGAATTCCAGACACAGATGGTTGTCTCTATGTTCGAAATTTTTCTAATTCAGGTGAATACAGAATATGTAAAATATTTAAACGTCAAAGAAAAACAAAATAAATTATTTGTTGAATTAGTATCAAGAAAATTGATAGTTAATTGTATAAAACGTAAAATCCTAATCGTTAATTATAAGTTTAGACTTAAAGTTAAGAATAAAATACCGCAGAATCATTGACAGAAATTGATTATACCGTAATCAATTTGTACTGTATTTCAATTAAATAAAAAAATAAAAAGGAAAAGTCGACCCACTCACCTTTGCATGGGAATATTTACAGAAAAAGTCAAACTTTTTTTTAAGCGAAATTAAAAATAAAAATTTCAGAATTCGAAAAATGACGGTTTTTCAAAAAATTGAAAAATTTCATAGAACGTGATTTCTGAAATTATGTTCGTGTTTTTTTTAAAGTGCATTTAAAAACAAAAATTTTAAAAAAAGTCTCAATAGGTCTCAAAAAACATCTCAAAAAGTTATGGCTATTTGAAAAAAAAAGAGCCATTTTTTCCAAAAACCCATAACTTTTTGGGGGTTGGGTTTAAAAATTGAAAAAATTCTGAGAAACGTCTTTGTGGGGAGAGGTAGGAAGGGAAACAAAAGTTTCAGCAAAATCGAAAATCATATATATTAAATTAATAGTTTTATTATATTAGTTTTTATTAATTATTTTATTTATAATATTTGCGTCGTATCCGTTATTTAAAGTGTTATGGTGTTATAGTGTTATCTGTTTTGATGACATTCAATTCTTTATTATAATTATTTATTGACAGTGGGATATTTAATCATCTGTATTTACATTTTTGTTATGTATATCTGAATCTGTATGAAACGGTTTATAATAAAATGCAAAATTATGTTTATTGTCTTTTTTAGTAATTGTTAAATCTAAAAAGTTTATACTATTATTTTGGTTTTCTTGAGCTGTGAATTTAATGTTCTTATATAAAGAATTTATGTAAGTTTCATTTGATTTATTTGATTTAATTGTATATCAGTACTTCTAAAGCAAATTATAATGCCATTAAAAAATCTGTACTAGTAAACAGATGAGTATACCACCAATAACATCATGGATTAAGACATTTTAGCTAAAGGGTGTCTCAGAATGTTTTTCGTTTTTGACACTTAAAATATAAAACACCAGAATTAATTCAAACTTGTTTAATTGCTGTTAAATTATAGAGTACTGTAAAATTTCATATTTCGGTCCAATTTCAGAACAAATAGCTCGCTCTTTGAAGAAACATAATTTGCAAATAGCATTTAAAGACACCCAGTCAACCAGTAATTTAATTTTAATGCCAAAGATAAAACATCAGCAAATACAAAATCTGGAGTTTATATGTTAAGTTGCAACGGGTACAGTAGCTGCTATGTTGGCCAAACCGGCCGAAATTTTCAGACCAGATACAAAAAACATATATCTGCATATATATTAAAAAAACAACACTCTAATTTTGCGAACCATTTTATAGATACCGGACATATATTTCCCGAGATTACAAATTTTACATACAGAGCCCAAAAGCAAAAAATTAAACATTTTAGAAGTTATTGAAATTTATAAATATAATAAAGATCCGTCTAGACAGCTATTAAACGATCAGACGAATCTCCGAAATTCCCCACTATTTAAAATATTGTAAAAAATTATCCCCAATAAAAGTATAAAATTTGGTACATAGAATAAATAAACAGCTGTAAAACCTTTGTTTTAAAGTAGTGTTTGAGAATGTAAAGTCGTTTTACGAAACTATGGTCACACAAATTTTGTTTAAAAATAAAAGTGATAGATGACAAAGTAAAAAATTGTTTTATTCCTTTTTAAAAAATGAAGTAACGGAGAAATCAATCAATAAATTATAGAGTAGTTTTTAAATTTTTATTGATGTTAAACAACCATCCATAAATGAGCACCATACGCTTCCTCACACTCATTTAGCCTGAAACTAAAATTTTCAGTCACTCGTTGGAGTATCGCTCTTGGAATCGCGTGGATTTCGCGCATTATTCTTTGTTTCAAAACATTTGGGTGGTAATGGGTTGAAAACCTTACTTTTTAAGTATCCTCATTGGAAAAAATCAGCAGGTTTGAAATCATTGTCATCATTTATTTTTTTTCCTTTATTTGGGTTTTTCGCCACTATCTAAAACTCAAAAAATATCAAAAATACCTGTTGTTATGTAAAGAAAGAATCACTGGGTAAAAAACAAAAAACCAAACGGAGACAAATTTCTCAGTGATTCTTTTTTGTGATAAATTTGCCTAACGAACAAAATTTTAAAGATATAAAAATGTTATAAAAAATTTTACAAACTTTTAACGTTGACGTTTGGGAGGGTACTCTCCCCCCGTTTTCAAAACTAAACTAAAAAATAAATTATATTCATTTGTAATATATAGAGTAACGAGTGAAAGTAAATATATTTTTTTCTGTATGTCAACGATACTTACACTGACAACAATAGATTTTCATGACAGTGACATACTACCAAAAATATATATAGGTAATGTTTACTGTGTGATTGTTTATTGTACTGATTGTGTATTTAAATATTTAAATGTGTTTAATTGTATTCTTAAGAATCGGGAACCACATTGAATTTAAATCTACCAAAGGCATAGCAATACAGTTATTTTTATTTAAATTAATTATAGCGGTTTCTTTTAATCTTCTGTATTTTGTTACCGATTCTTTTAATACCGTTTTGGAATTATTTCAATTGATTTTATGTCCCATTTCCCATGCACGTTGACAAATTCTAGATTTATTAAAATCGCCCTTTCTAAGAAGGTTTTTATGTTCTTTTATTTTAACATCTAACGGTCTGAATGTCTAACTTATATAGAATTTGCCACATTCGTAGGGAATTTTATAAACCACGTTTTTGGTATTCTATTGTGTGCTCCGAAACTTTAACGTTAACTTTGTATTTATTTTAGAACATTTTTATATTTTTAAAATTTTGTTCGTTAGGCAAATTTATTACAAAAAAGAATCACCGATGAATTTGTTTCCGTTTGGTTTTTTGGTTTTACCCACTGATTCTTTATTTTTATAACAACAGATATTTTTGATATTTTTTGAGTTTTAGATTGAGGCGAAAAACCCCCCAACTATTGACAGTGATTGTGCAGGGAAAAATAGAAGCGAAAAGAAGCGTGATAAGATGAAGAATGTCATGACTAAGGAATTTCGAAGAATGGTTCAACTGTACATCGAACCAGTTATTTAGAGTAGTTCTAAACAGGATGAAGATAGTTTTGATGGTCGCCAACCTTCGTCTGACGATAGAACGATAAGGCAGTTGTTGATGATATTTGGTAATTTTGCCAATTAAAATTACAACTCTTCAACGCACCCTTTTATATCATGCACCATTGTCATTAAATAATATCAAGCAATCCGTTTTACAAACTATTTCCGTAAATTTCAAATTAATATTCGTTCTACAGAATAAATCGGTTTAACACCAGCTCCCTCTAAATGACCCTCAACCCTTTTCTTATTTCCATCAGCGCCAAGCGCACGCCCACCCCCACGATACCCCATCTTTTATCTGTCAATGTGTCAATCACAAGACCGTGGTTCGAAATGTTATCGGAGGGCGTGAAGTTTTTGCCCATTATTGTTGTCGATGTATTGTTCCCATCACCTTTAATGGAATTTACGCTTAGGTCTTTTATTTATCCAGAAGAATTCTTATTGTTGATGCAGATGGAGCATTAGTTTGCAAAACGAAATGATAAAGGTTAGAATAACTCGTGAACAAAACTAGACCGTATGGCAAAATAACTGTTACTAAATTAATATTAACTGCTAAATTATTTTCAATTTTCCCCTACGGGTTGTCATCTTTTCCGATCCAAGTAACATCACCTGACTGATGACCGCTTGCTTAGTTCTCACAAGTTGTGTTGTTGAGATTCACACCTTTTTGCTAGTATTTTCTGCCAGCGCATCTAAAACACTCTTTAATACAGTTTTTAACAAAGTGTTGAAAATACACCGGCAAAAAAAGAGTTACCACCTAATAGCAGGTAATCTTCCTGAATTTGTACGATTTATAAACTGCTCCCTACACCACTGCCCATCTAATTATCTCCTTGTTTTCTGCCTTTTCGCATTTAATAGGTTTAAAGATGGTATTTTTCAACTAACCTCAACTGCAGCGGAAAAGAGACGGACCCAGAAAAAAAAGAAAAAGGAGGAGCGAAAAAGGGTTTTCGACGGGTTCTTTGTACGCGAGCAAATTAGTTCGCTAAGTGGTTTGCATGTCGAAACCGAGACGTCGAAAATGACGTAAGCTTTAACACCTCCTTTTTACGATTCGGATGAGAAATGTGTAGATTGGTTTCAGTCCTTGCGCTTCGTTTTACCATTTAGTACAAGAATTTTATGCTTTTTTTTTTCGAGCAAAAATTAAGGCTTTAAAAGGACAGATCAGGCATATATTCGAATTCCCTACTATGCAAAAAAGTTTTTCTAAAATTCTTGTGAATGTTTCTAGGTAAGAGTGTAAAATCTGACAAGGAATCACCCCTCAGTCACGCCAGTTCGAGGGTGGGTAAGACCGGATGCCTTCTGAGAGGTTTTCTACGTTGGTCACTCGCCAGTCAGTAGGCTTCTCAAGATACTTTCGGTTAAGCACAAAACTAAGGGTTGACAGCCCGAGGGCGGTGCTGACCGGGATTTTCAATAACTGACGACTGTGGTGCGGAACTCACGTTAAGCTGTAGGTCCAGTCGCTAAATAGCCTTTTCAATTGCTGAGGCGTTTCTAACACCAAAACTTTACTTTACATGTCACATATATTCTAAAAGCATATCGCCATTTTACAATGGCATTTGTAGCTGCTTGAAGTTTACTTACCGCAAATAGTTTGTTCTTTGATTAGAATAGTTGTGTCATCTGCAAACACAAGGAAAGAGTGTGTATATGTAAGAGAGATTAGTCCAAAACCGATTATGAGGGTAAAACCGGGACATGGCACTGAGGTTTTCTAGTACGTTTCAAATTTTCGCGCGCTTTGTTCAGTGCAGTCAGCCATCTTGAATAGCTTGTCAAGAAAAGTTAGATAACGTGCATGCGCACCCATAGAAAATATTTAATAAAAACGTTTTTACGAAGGTTTGATGTAATATTCGACGGATTTCAAAGGTGTACTATAATTTTGTACGTAATGTAAGTGGATTTGCTTTTATTGCAAATATTAAGTATGTACTAAGCTCAAACGAACATTGGTTGAATCTTTATTGCGGCATGTTTTTAGATTAAAACACTTGGTATTTGTTTCACAATATATTCAAGATATTCTCTAACATGTTTCGGCCTCGCGACCATTCTCAAAGAGAGTTATGTATAAACTAAACTAAAGTTTCAAAGTGCTGTCTAATGGAAGTCGGTTTTTTCATCTCGTTAAATTTATTACACTATCAATAATTGGAGTATTTCCGAAGTCTAGCTGGGTGTTTGTTAGGTTTTTGCCGTCGTATATGGCTTTTTTAATTTCGAAAATTTCCAGGTAATTTAACAGCCTACTTTTATTGCAGCTATGTATTAATTTGGTATTATTAATGTTAAAAAAATGGTTCTGGTCTATACAATGTTCGGCAAAGCCCGTCTTTCTCTGATTGTGTAAAATTGAATATTTATGTTCTTTTAGCCTATCATTGAGCGATCGGCCCGTTTGGCCTATATAAATAGCGTCACACATATTACATTTAATTTCGTATACTCCAGATTTGTCACAAAATTTTGCTCTTTCTTTGTTATTGTTTAACATCGATGTAAGATTATTCTTATTAACAGAGATAATATTAATATTTTCGTTCTTTAACTGATTTGTGATTCTTGAACTTAATTTGTGAATATAGTTTATAGCTTGCCAATTTTTAGAATCTTTTTCGGGTGTTGCGGCATAAAAATGTTTGGTGTTGTTTTTCTTAATCTTGTTTTTTATCATTTTATCTATGATGCTTGGCTGATATCCATTATTCCTTGCGATATTTTTGATAATATTAAGTTCTTTTTCATAGCTGTCTTTTTTAAGTGGAATCGTTAGAAGTCTGTGGGTCATACTATGAAAAGTGGACATTTTTACATTCCATAACTGATTTGAACTTGCGTGAATAATTGTATCGGTATACGTGGGTTTTCTAAATATTTCGAATTCTAATTTATTCGGTGTTCTTATTATTTTTAAATCTAAGAAATTTAATGAATTATCCGTCTCTGTTTCTATTGTGAACTGGATTTTTGAGTTTACACTGTTTAAATATTCAAGAAATTGACCCAATAGTCTTTCTGTACCGGTCCATATGCAAATAATATCATCGACATACCTGGCCCAAAAATGTATGTTTCTTGTATAATTAGTGTCATTGTTACTATGTTTCACCAAGAGCCAACCGCGCAATCAATCAAAAGTATTGTTTTTAGGTTATTTGATTACTTTGTTTCTCTTTGATGCGCTTGGGATAAAACCGCATGGGATAATACCGGGTGGTACCCGGTTTTGTACATTTATCAGGTTAATCTTTTATTTTTATTTAACGTTATTTTGTATGATATATTGTTTCAGTTCACAACAAAATGCCATGGAATTATGAGTGAAGAATCTATGGAAAATGCCATTTTGAAAGTAATACATGGAAAATGTGGATATTGTGTCACTTTTCGAAAATTCTCGGTACCACAATCGACCCTGGAAGACAGAATAAAGGAGTACCAAATAAATAACAATGCCGAAAACGCTTCAAAAAAGGCCTAGGACGTTTTATGACAGTTTTTACAGCTGAGCAAGGAAATTTAATGTACCAGCACATAAAAGATTTTGAACCTCAATTATTCGGACTAACGTACAGGGATTTTCGACATCTTGCTTTTCAAATGGCAAAAAAATTCTATAGGTCACAATTTTAACTTGACTTCACGGATTTTTACGACGTCATCCAGAGTTATCGTTAGGCTTTCCAGAGACTACTTGAGTTGCATGTGCAATGGAATTCAACAGGGTAAATGTCTGAAAATTTTTCTATGACTGAATTGCAAGAAAAATTCAATTTTGGAGCAACCAAGATATTTAATGTCGATGAAACTGGGATTACGACTGTCTCCAAGAAGAAATCTAAAGTTCTTGCTCGAAAAGGTTAGAATCAAGTAGGTCTTATCTCTTCAGCTGAAAGGGGCCAATTGACGACGGCAGTTTTGTGTGTGTCAGCTGCAGGTGCTTATGTTCTACGACTTTTAATTTTCCCGAGAGTCCAAAGGCTGATTTGTTAGATGGTGTATCCCCTAGAACTATCGCTATATCTCATTCCAGTGGATGGATACAAAGTGATATATTTGTTTACTGGCTTAGTCACTTCATCGCAAATGTCAAACCTACTATGAACCTGTACTGCTTTTGCTTGAGGGACACGTGACCCATACCAAAGATATTGCCTTGATAGAAAAAGCACGGGAGAATGGAGTCATCATAGTCAGTTTTCCTCCACACTGCACACATCGTCTACAACCTCTCGATGTTAGCATCATGGGCCCATTAAGCACCTATTACAGCCAAGAAGTGATGACATGACTGCGTCATAATCCAGGTCATATTGTAACTCAGTTTCTACTTCTATACGCAAAAACAGCGATTCTACAAAATGATATGATTGGTTTTTTAAAAACAGGTATATGCCCACTGAATCCTAATATCTTTTTAGATCATGATTTGATTTCTGATACTACAACGGATAATGATGTCACATGTACTGACCGTACGACGAACTCTTTTGAACAAGTTACAGTTGAAACTCAAGAAAAAAGTATTGTTGTTAACACAAACGTTGCAAAAGTTAAGCCTGTGCTTGCACAGCAACATCAACTTTTAGAAGTTTTACCAATAAATACCCAACTTACTCTATCGAAGCGATCAGCAGGTAGTCCACAACCAAGCACTTCACGGCAATTGGCATCGTCGTCTTTAGCTTTTTCACCAGCTGATATTTTACCTAAGCCTTATGTGGCAAGAAAAACAACTACAAATGCTCGTCGAGGTAAAAGTGCTGTTATTACTTCATCACCTTTTAAATTAAAACTCGAAGAAAATGACGGCAGAAAAAAAACGAACAAAAAAATGTTCCGAAACTTAGTGGTAACATAACAAATCCTAAAAATTCCAAAAAGAAAAAAGTTTCGGACGATGCGTGAATTTATTGCACTGAAATATACGGAAATACGCGATCAAGTGGTGATTGGGTGCAATGTTTTAAATGTAAGAAATGGGTCCATAAAGGCTGTACTGGATGGGAACAAGATGAACTGGATGAGTTCCATTGCTTCCGTTGTTAAGAGGCAATGTCGGGTATAAGATGAGAGTATACCCGGTTTTGGACCAGATATGGGGCAAAACCGTAAAAAGTTTACTTTTGAAAATTATTATTTTTTATTACTTATAATACTGAAACCTATGATCTCGTAAACCAAATATGTGATTAATAAGTTAAACTAAATAAAGGGTAATAAAGTTAATCAATAATGTTTGAAATATTTTTTTATTTAATATTTCCCTTTGCGTCCCGATTTTACCCCACTTTACCGTACTAAAAAGAATTGGGCCAAGTATACTCCCCTGTGTCATGTCGATTTTGATTTTTCTAATAGTTGATGTTGCGTTGTATATGGATATAAACGAAAAAAGGATTGCTTTTAAATATTCTGGTATCTTAACCGATGTTATTTTATGTTTTAATTCGTAACGCTATTAAAGGCTTGGGCCAAGTCTAAGAAAGTGGTTAGTTGAAGTTGATAACACGTAGAATGCCTTTGAAATCAAATTGGAAGGCTGGAATTGTGTTCTCGTTGACAATCGTTTGGTTCAATCTGTCGTATATAATTTTTTTCAAAGAGTTTAGCCATTGTAGAAAGGAGGATTATTGGCTTATAACTTGAAATGAATCTCTGATTTTGTCGTGGTTTTGGGAAAAGCAAAATGTATGAGTGCTTCCATGTTTATGGAAAATATCCCAGTTTTAGACAAGAGTTAAAAAGTGAAGTTAGGTAAGCAATCAGCTTCTCGCTTGCATTTTTAAGTATTATATTCGGTGTTTGGTCATGGCCCGGTGTTTTTTTAATTGATATGGTTTTAATTACTGTCATTATCTCCTGTGGCGATGTAGGTTTCATATCTACACCAGTTGGTGGTGTGTGGGCTTTCAGTTCATTTTGTATCAAATTTGCAAAATGTTGTGTGGCAAGACGGATTGTTGTAATGCTGGACCCAGGTGTTCTTGATGTCCGGTTTCACAGAGATAAGCCTTTTTCAAAGTTTTCCAAGAACTTCTCGTTATAAAGGCTGGTACCATGAGCCTCGAGGCTCAAATTTCTTACGAACGATTCCCTGATTATCAAAAAACAGTATATCGACACGTTTTTGAACTTTGATTGGCTTGTTCTGGCCATTTTTAACCGTGCTTAGGTTTGATTGGGCCGTTCCTAGCTCTGGCGCTTCGTTTCCAAGCCATATTCGAAAATGCAAGACTCGTCACCAGTCAATGAGGATCATTGATTAATTGTCATATAGTCTTAATCTACGATATTCAGCTGATAATATCAAATCGTACTTTTGATTAAGTACAATTAAGAAAAAGATAAGAAAGTTTTCAAATCTAATACGAGGGTTGCTATTTATGTATCCAGAATTAGCAACAATGGTGTTGCTAGTCGCCATCTGACATATACATTGTAAAGTTTGACATTATTGACTGTATACGTACTCAGAGCGTTTTGTCATACGGACGTTTGTGTTGTTTAGTTACTTGAAAATGTCATCTCAGTAAAAACATGCAATTAACTCGTGAGAATTTTCGTGCGATGATTTACTGCGACTTTTGACGTGGAATATGTCTAAAACCACTGTATATCACTGGTTTAGTGAATTGAATCGTGACCGTCGATCGCTCACGGACAAATTTAAAGAAGGTCGTCCAAAATCGGTTGGTGTGCCAGAAAAGATCCATACTGTGCGCGAACTGATAAAGCAAGATCGTCATGTGACATATCGTGGAATTAAGGCAGCCTTGGGCATTAATATGACAAGCATATACAAGATTTCACATAAACATTTAGCTGTGAAAAAGATTTGTGCGCGATGGATCCCCCATAATTTGACAATGAAGTGCAAAGAAATGTTCAAAAATACAATTGTGCTGCGTCAAAAGCCGTGTGTAATATCTACGCAGGTGACGAATCTTGGATCTATCAGCCCGAAAGTTAACAGCAGTCGACTGCATGGGTCTTTCAAAATGAGCCAAACCCAACAAAAGTTATTCGCGCAAGAAGCACTTCGAAGCAAATAGTCGCCTGTTTATTTAGGATAAATGGGCATGTGACTACCATGCAACTCGAAAATCGTAGAATGGTCAATTCTGAATGGTACACAACGATTTGTTTGCCAAAAGTATTTCAAGAAATAAGAAAAAACAACCAAAGACGCAGAATCATTATTCACAATAATAACGCGAGCTCTGACACATCGGACCGAACGACTCAATAATTGACCGGCCAAAATATCGAATTGATGGGTCGTTTGCCGTACAGTTCTGATTTGGCACCCAATGATTTCTTTTTGTTCCCATTCGTGAACAATAAACTACGTGGTCAACGATTTTCGGAATGGAATGGATTCAATCGGAATGGTTCAAACGATTGAGAATGATTCAAACGCAAAATCGTATCGACCATCGCTGAGAATATTTTGAAATGATAAAATCATTTTTAATGATTAAAATTTTTGTTTCTGAACGGATTTTCATAAACTTACTTAGATTTTCGAGAAGTACTGTTAGGGCTTTTTTTTAGAGAAAAACTAACAACGGATTCTTGACCAGCACCACCTTAAGTCAAAATCTACCGATTCTTATGGTTCTAAATTACTGGGTTTCCTTGATATTATTTTTTGATATTTTTATAATAATAATTAATAATTAATAATTTTTCTAATAATTACAGACTATTTTTTAACGAAAGACTTCCTATATTTACAGGTCGATTCAAATTGGCACTATAAAACTTAAATACTAAACATTTCTATCATTCCGCCATTTTTCAATACGTTGTCGGGTATTGTTCACTACTTTTCTCAGTTGTTGTTTCACAATCATAAAGATCGTCTCGAGTTTGGAGCTTTGAAACGTAAGCTTTATTTTTAATTGTCCCCCAGAGAAAACAATCAAGAGGAGTAAGGTTCGGGGATCTCGGCGGCCAATTAAATACAGGACTATTTCGCCCATCTAACAATTTGGAAAATTATTATTTAACTAGTTTCTTACGTTAATTGCACGATGAATGGGTGCCTCGTCAAATTGTAAGTGTAAATTGTACCGATAATTAAGAGGCACGCATCAATTTCATCATCAAACTCATTTTGTAAAAATCTAAGAAAACTAGCTGCATTCAAATTTCCATAAAAAAAATATGGTCCAATAATATGTCATGTATATATATATATATATATATATATATATATATATATATATATATATATATATATATATATATATATATATATATATATATTATTATTCACGTATGGGCCCTGATAGACCAGGCGAAGTACAAATAGAGGCGTTTGTTGTCGTTAGCCTTCCTTTGCGCCCATACTAATTCAATTCTTTCGCTATGAACTTTTTTCCTTTCGTCAGACAAAATTGTTCCAGTCTTCCTACATTTTTCTCTCTGGCCAACCTCCCAAACGTTCACCTTGTGTCTGAAACAGCCTCTATCCTGAATTTCACATTGTGTAATATTTGCTGATCTTAGATCCTCTTTAATTGCAACAATCCATTTAATTATTTCTACTTTGGCTCTACTCCTATTTTCAAAAAATTCGACTATTTGTCTAGTTAATCTACTCGGATTCATCCGTTTTATGTGTCCGTAAAACCTAAGTCTTCTTTTTCTCATATCGCTATGTATATCAGTGATATCAGTATATGATTTCTTGATTTTCTCGAAGTTGGTATGTTGTGCCATTTATTTGTTTGGGGCCTAAGATTTTTCTTATGATTTTTCTTTCCTTCTTTTTAATGTCCTCGATGTCTCTCTTTCTATTCATAATAAGCTTTTCTGCCCCATGTAGACATTCTGGTGTAATAACTGTGTTGTAATGTCTCAATTTCGTGTTTTTAGATATGCATTTTTTGTTGTAAATATTTTGTGTAAGTCTTAATGCCGTTTCCATTTTTTGACATCTACCCTTATTAGCTGCTTTTTCCAAACCATTTTCCATAATTATTTCACCCAAATATTTGAATTGGGAGACTTGTCTGATGTTGCCATATTTTGTTTTTAGAAATGGTGTTCTTAGTCTATTGCAGGTCATGTATTGTGTCTTGTCAAAGGAAATTTGGAGTCCTACCTTTTCTGCTGTTTCTTTTAGGATTAAAATCTGTTTTTGTGCCGTTAATATATCTTGAGTCAAAATTGCTAGATCATCAGTAAACGCCAGACAATCTACTTTTATGTTGGTTCTCCCCAGTTTAATGGGCTGGTCAATATTCAGGGCCGACTTTTTGTCACGCCACTCCTGTATAACTTTTCCTAGAACACAGTTAAATAAGAGTGGCGAGAGTCCATCCCCTTGTCTCACTCCAGTTTTAATTTCGAAGGACTCTGAGATGTGACCCATGAATTTAACTTTTGACCTTGTGTTAGTTAATGTTGCTTTAATAATTGCCAGCGTTTTCAGATCTAGTCCTTGTTCTTTCAAGATTTGGAATAAAGATTCGCGGTCAATAGAATCATATGCTTTTTTGAAATCCACAAATGTACAGACGAGATTTTTATTGTACTGTTTTTGATGTCTTAGGATCAACTTTAGATTCACGATCCGTTCAGGGCAGGATCTGCTCGGTCGAAAACCTGCTTGATATTCACCAATTTTAGATTCTAACTGTCCCTGTGCTCTGTCTAGTAGACATTGAGATAGAATCTTGTAACAAACTGGGAGAAGAGATATCCCTCTGTAGTTGTTTACATCCGTTCTATCTCCTTTTTTGTGTAGTTGATGGATTAGAGCATCTTTCCAATCTTCCGGAATACGTTCGGTTCGCCAAACTTCTTGTAGAATTTTGGTTATTTCCTTAATTGTACCTGGGCCAGCGGATTTCAAAATTTCAGCAGTGATTCCATCTTCACCAGAAAATTAACCTTAATTATTTCATCCTCATTCGATGGTAATGAATCTGCGTTTGTTTGTTTAGGGTTTAGTGTTGGTAATTTGTTTAAGGGCTCAGGACAGTTTAGTAGTTGTTCAAAATATTTCGCAAGTTCTTCGCAATTGTCTTTGTTATTTAGAGCTTATTGTCCGTTTTCCTTTCGGAAGCAAAGGCTTTGGGGTTGATAGCCTGTTAATTTAGTTTTAAATGTTTTGTAAAAGTTTCGGGTGTTATTTTTTTGGAAATCTTTTTCTATTTCATTGAGTTGATTGTTTTCATATTTTCTTTTAGTTTGTCTAATTAGTTTCGATGTTTCTTTTCTTACTTCCAAAAAGATGTTATAATTTATTGCTGTTTTTTGACTGTTCCAATCTGTGAATGCTTTACTTCGGCTTAATATTGATGGCTCGCAAACTTCATTCCACCACGGATGTATTCTACGTTTTTGTAAAGGGGCCAACTTTAAGGCTGTTTTAATAATTTTTTGTTTCAATTCTTGCCAGTTCTGTGCTGGTTGTTTATCAAGCTCTTCTGTTAGGGTTGGTTTTATTTTCGTAGGGTCGAACTTTGATATTAGCAGTCTCTTTTGAATAAGTTTTTGAGGTTTTAAGCTAAGTTTAATTCTAGTAAAGTAGTGATCCGTGTCTATGTTAGCTCCTTTCCTGACTTGAACATTCAAAATCTCTTAATAATTGGGGTACGAAATGGCAACATGGTCAATTTGAAATTCACCCATGTACGTGTTTGCGCACCTCCAGGTCTTGTTTGTTATTTTCTTCTTAAAATGTGTTTACATTATTTTTAGGTAAAACTGCGAACATAGTTCAAACAATCTTCTACTGTTATCGTTAGTCCATTTATGAGCAGGAAAACAGTCGACTGTTTTCCTGTACTTTCTTTCCTTCCCTAGTTGGGCGTTGGAATCACCCAATAGAATTTTTACATGTTTAGAGGGAATTTTAGAGATAGTCTTTTCCAGAATTTCCCAGGACTTATTTGCTTTTTCAGGATTAGATTTATTTTCTTCGTTAACTGGGAGGTGTGCATTGATTAATGTATAGTTTTTGTTAGCACACTTGAGGGATAGTGTCATAAGTCAATTATTTTCTGGCGAGACATTAGTTATAGAACCAAGAATGTTTCTTGAGACAGCGAAAGCAACACCGAGATGTGGTGTATTTTTGAGTATTCTTTTGTCCGTTTTACTTTTAAAAAGTCTGTAGTTGCCGAATTCCAGGGTGTTATCATCTGTCAATCTGGTTTCTTGCAAAGCTAAGATTTGGATTTTCTGCTGATTCAATGTTCGCACCAATTCGTGTAGTTTTCCTGGGCGCAGGAGAGAATTGATATTTACCGTTCCAAAGAAAGTTTTTGTTTTCGGTTTCAGAGGTTGGCCAGAGGCCTCAGACTCCCTCTGAAAGATTTTGCGTTTAAGCCCAGACGCCCCAGAATCCGAAAGTCCGGTTGTATCAGCAAAACTGGCAGAGGATTGTCTACCTCCTGGGGTAATTTTGTAATTACTAGAACGCTTCATCTTGTAGTTAATTAAAAATTTGAACCATGACGGTTCAGCGGTTAAGACTGGCGGGGTTAGTTCCAGAATTTAAATATCAGCCGCACCACTGGTGAACAAACGCTGACCACTCAGCCGCTTGATACAAGTCAGACGCAAAGTGGATTTAGCTTTCTTTTTGCCTTGGTTCGGGGCTGCTTATTTTGAGATGTTCGCAGCTGTCCGTTAATATCTAATGGAACTTTCACTATCCAGCACTCGTGACCCGTCCAGCACCTTAGGCGAAGTACACTGGAATATATATATATATATATATATATATATATATATATATATATATATATATATATATATATATATATATATATATATATATATATATATATATATATATTATATTTATTGATTTATTTCTTTTTTACTCTGTATATATAAAAAGCAGTTTCGTAGTGCACTATATTATTGAACAAAATAAAAATAGATATAGAGTAGATAAAGCACGATTTTTCAAGTGAACAATATTTTTCTCGGTGATATTTGACAAATCGAGCTCTAAAGAGACAAATAAATTTTCATAAAGATAAAATGGGAGCGACCTGAAAAAAGAAAAGAGGAAGAAAAATTGAGGGGAAGGGTGATGAGGTGATTTCCCTTCATTTATACAAACCGCAAGAAAAACTTGTCCTTAAGTAACTGAGCGTGGCGCGTAATAGATCCCTAACCGAGGAAAAGTGTCGGGAAAACTACGCGAGAAAATAAGGAAAATAACCGAGATTCATGGATGGTTTCCTTTTGGAAACTGCAAAGTGGGGTCTTTAAAGGCTTCTCCTTACAGTGGCGTCCTGATTCCATTTAAGAAAAAAAAATGCCCAAATATTTTATTTTGTACACGAATATAACACATTACCCCTTGTCATTTTCATTAATTTTATTAATTTACAACCACTGTCAAGAGATTGAAAGGTCACTAACAATAATAATAAAATACCAGGTGTAAAAGAAAATACTTCATTTCCTACTGTTTGTTCTTCTTTGGTCTAAACTTATGCAAAGAATCACGCAAGATTAGATCTATAAATCACTCATTCGGCCTGTAGTCACTTATGGATGCGAGACTTGCTCCGTCACAAAGAAAACAGAAAAAATGCATGTAGTATTTGAAAGGAGAGTACTCACAAGAGTTTTTGATAATGATAATGGAGTTTGCTAATGGAGATAATGATAATGAGATAATGATAATGGAGGAATGATAATGGAGTTTGCTGGATCAGGTATAACTTTGAGCTAAAACAATTATTCAGAGATGTGGATATTGTAGACTATGTGAGATTCAGCGACTCAGATGGGCGGGACATGAAAATGCAAGAAAGATGAATCCTAAGAAGTATCATAGAGGGACGAATAGGGGGTAGCAGAAAGAGAGAAAAGCCAAAGACACTGTGTCAGGACAAAGTAAGAGGGTGATATTGAAAAACTATTGCATATCAAAAATTAGAATCGTTGGGGATCGGTTGGGTTGGAGGCAATTTATAGGGATTTTTACTGAAAAAATAAAAATAGGTTTGAAAATTGAAACATTTTTTATTGTTAAACTAGAAACTTTTTGATTGCAAGTCCATCAATTTCTACAGATTTCCCTGATAGAAAAAAACTTGGTTCTGTCGGGACGAAAATGCGAAGGGGCTAACTCTGGGGAATAAGTAGGACGATGTAAAATATTAAAACTCGTGACATAGCATTTTTTCTTTAACATAATCGATATTACATAAGCTATACGACATTTTTATACAAACTAAATATATCGACATACTAACTAAAGACCTTCACGCGAAAGAGTTAGAATCTTTTTAGTTGGTAGAAAAAGGGAAATGAAAAAATTTCAATTCTACTTCACTGTACTGGTCTGTCCACGATTTTTCCTCTATAAAAAGCTTTTCCTCCCGGCTAATTTCCATTATCATTTGTCTTCGAGGAGCTGGTCTTGAGACGACATCGGACCATCGTCGGAAAAACTGCGTGGCCAAACGTGAAACGACAGGATTTTCCTTTTTGCGTCCGCCTCCGTTTCTGAGTTCGTTGTCGTTAATTTGTACGGTTCTCCTTCATCTCGGCCGGTTTCGTCAATTTTTCCACGACGTTTTGTACCTTAAAATGGATGCAGCTATCGATGGGCGTTTATCACCAATCAGAATCAATCCATTTATCGAATTGTGAAAGAGAACATAAATTTCTTGATTGAGTCATATTTGGAAATTGAAAAAAAAATATAAATTAGGTGTTAAAATTAGTTAATAAGTATTATTATATATATTATTATATTAGTAATATATATATATATATATATATATATATATATATATATATATATATATATATATATATATATATATATATATATCATCATCATCATCATCATCATCAGCCCGTATCGATCCACTGCAGGATGAAGGCCTCTTCAGCATGCTTCCAACCTTCACGGTCCTGGGCTTTCCTCTGCCACTCGGGTCCAATATACTTAACGATGTCATCAATCCATCGTGCTTTCGGTCTTCTTCGCGGACGTTTGCAATCAAGCGGTATCCACTCCAGGATTGCCTTGGTCCATCTGTCGTCCCATCGCCTCGCTATATGGCCTGCCCATCTCCATTTCAACTGTTTTACTCTTCCAATGATGTCACAGACTTTTGTTTGTTCCCTGATCCATGGGCAGGACTTTCTGTCTCGTCTGGTAATGCCAAGCATACATCTTTCCATTCCCCTCTGTGCCACCCGAAGTTTTTGAATTGATTGCGATGTGAGTGTCCAGGTTTCACTTCCGTATGTCATAACGGGTAGAACGCACTGATCGAATACTTTTCTTTTCAGGCAAAGTGGGAGTCTGCTCTGAAACACTATGTTGAGCCTACCAAATGCCTGCCAGCCACATTTAACACGCCGTTCCACCTCCCGGGCGGTATTCCCCTCCATGGAAATCCTCTGCCCAAGATATATAAAGCTGTCAACAATCTCTAAATCCCTTCCTAGAACTGAAATTCTTCTGTCCTGAGCGAAGTTATTGAACATAACCTGACTCTTTTTCAGGTTTATTTTCAAGCCAAATGGTTCGCCAGCCCTTTGCAGTTCTTGTATGCGTCTTTGCAGCTCCTCTGGGTCTTGTGAAATGAGAATAATATCATCTGCAAATCTAAGATGGTTTAAGTTTGCACCATTGATCTTTACACCATCCTGTTCCCAATCCAGTTTACGGAATACTTCTTCAAGGCCAGCCGAGAAAAGAATAGGCGATATTGCGTCACCCTGCCGTACACCTCGTTCTATATTAATTCCCACTTCAAGATCATCAAGGTGAATTGTGGCTGTAGCTCCATCATATATCGATCCTAATAGGTTTACATAGGCTCTCTCTACACCTTGGCTAAGCAGTGCATCCATTATCGCATGCTTTGAGATGGAATCAAATGCTTTTTCGTAGTCGATAAAAGCCAAGCACAGTGGCATGGTGTATTCGTTGTGCCTTTCTATGACCTGCTGTACAACCTGGATGTGATCCATTGTACTGAATCCACTTCTGAATCCTGCTTGTTCTCTTGGTTGTGCGTCATTCAGTTTTTTTAATATTCTTTTAGAAATTATCTTAGTGAAAACTTTGTACATCACTGATAGGAGGCTTATTGGACGGTAGTTCTTTAAATCTTCCTGTGCTCCTTTTTTATGTAAAAGGATCACTTCCGCATTTCCGGTACTTTTTGTTCTTTGAGGCATTTTGAGTATAATTTTGCCAGTGTTTTATGTAACGTCCGACCACCAGCTTTTAGCATTTCGACAGTTACACTATCCTTTCCTGGAGCCTTGCCGTTCTTCATCAATTCTATAGCATTTGTTACTTCCTCCACTAGGATATCTGGCATTATATATTGTTCTTCCGTGGGTATTGCTGTCCCTGACTGGCTCTGATCTTCATATAACTGGGAATAAAACCTTCTGACAATCTCTAACATTTGGGTACGCGTCCTGCACACTGTGCCATCCTCACGCTTTAAAGCATATATTTGCATTCTTTTGTTTCTCAGCTTCTGTTTAGCTTTGTTAATTCCTTTGTTTTCTTCCAGGGTTTTTTGCACTAGCTGCATATTGAATCGGCGCGTGTCCTCTCTGATATATATATATATATATATATATATATATATATATATATATATATATATATATATATATATATATATATATATATATATATATCGCTATTCTGCTATTGATCGCAAAAGTAGCTGAATTTTCTCTGAAACTGTTAATGTCTGATGGATTTATGATTACAAAATAAAAAAAAGAAACTAATTTAAAAAACAAAAACCGTTTTTACCAAACATTAATAAAAACCCGACAAGTTACAATAAGAACCAATAAAATAAAGTGTAAAACATTTAATAATAACTTTAAATAAACTCTGAAAAACCGAAATGTAAAACCGCGCATCATTCATCGAGGAAAAAATGTAATAATTTTTTTTTTCGTCGGGAAGTTTTCGTATAAAAATTCTTTATGGACCTAATAAAAATTTCATAAAGGGTCGATGTATTCGCCTACTGAAACAACGCAGCTCGGATTTTTATTAGGAAGATACTAAAAATATATGTTTCTATCGGACGTGAAAGTTTTTTATGAAACAGATTTAACGGGTTCTTTTTTCGGAAGGGAACAGGTGCGTTAATGGAAAATAATAGCCGATAATATTACCAAATTGGGACCCAAGTAAATAAGAGAAATATCTTCACTATTATTAACTTTTTAGTTGTAATATTATGGCATATATGGCTCGTTTTCTATTCTTTAATTTTTTCTGAATTTAATATATATGTGTATATATATATATATATATATATATATATATATATATATATATATATATATATATATATATATATATACACATATATATTAAATTCAGAAAAAATTAAAGAATAGAAAACGAGCCATATATGCCATAATATTACAACTAAAAAGTTAATAATAGTGAAGATATTTCTCTTATTTATGTGTATATATATATATATATATATATATATATATATATATATATATATATATATATATATATATATATATATATATATATATATATATATCATCATCATCATCATCATCAGCCCGTATCGATCCACTGCAGGATGAAGGCCTCTTCAGCATGTTTCCAACTTTCACGGTCCTGGGCCTTCCTCTGCCACTCGGGTCCAATATACTTAACGATGTCATCAGTCCATCGTGCTTTCGGTCTTCTTCGCGGACGTTTGCGATCAAGCGGTATCCACTCCAGGATTGCCTTGGTCCATCTGTCGTCCCATCGCCTCGCTATATGGCCTGCCCATCTCCATTTCAACTGTTTTACTCTTCCAATGATGTCACAAACTTTTGTTTGTTCCCTGATCCATGCGCAGGACTTTCTGTCTCGTCTTGTAATGCCAAGCATACATCTTTCCATTCCCCTCTGTGCCACCCGAAGTTTTTGAATTGATTGCGATGTGAGTGTCCAGGTTTCACTTCCGTATGTCATAACGGGTAGAACGCACTGATCGAATACTTTTCTTTTCAGGCAAAGTGGGAGTCTGCTCTTAAACACTATGTTGAGCCTACCAAATGCCTGCCAGCCACATTTAACACGCCGTTCCACCTCCCGGGCGGTATTCCCCTCCATGGAAATCCTCTGCCCAAGATATACAAAGCTGTCCACAATCTCTAAATCCCTTCCTAAAACTGAAATTCTTCTGTCCTGAGCGAAGTTATTGAACATAACCTGACTCTTTTTCAGGTTTATTTTCAAGCCAAATGGTTCGCCAGCCCTTTGCAGTTCTTGTATGCGTCTTTGCAGCTCCTCTGGGTCTTGTGAAATGAGAATAATATCATCTGCAAATCTAAGATGGTTTAAGTTTGCACCATTGATCTTTACCCCATCCTGTTCCCAATCCAGTTTACGGAATACTTCTTCAAGGCCAGCCGAGAAAAGAATAGGCGATATTGCGTCACCTTGCCGTACACCTCGTTCTATATTAATTCCCACTTCAAGATCATCAAGGTGAATTGTGGCTGTAGCTCCATCATATATCGATTCTAATAGGTTTACATAGGCTCTCTCTACACCTTGGCTAAGCAGTGCATCCATTATCGCATGCTTTGAGATGGAATCAAATGCTTTTTCATAGTCGATAAAAGCCAAGCACAGTGGCATGGTGTATTCGTTGTGCCTTTCTATGACCTGCTGTACAACCTGGATGTGATCCATTGTACTGAATCCACTTCTGAATCCTGCTTGTTCTCTTGGTTGTGCGTCATTCAGTTTTTTTAATATTCTTTTAGAAATTATCTTAGTGAAAACTTTGTACATCACTGATAGGAGGCTTATTGGACGGTAGTTCTTTAAATCTTCCTGTGCTCCTTTTTTATGTAAAAGGATCACTTCTGCATTTTTCCATAAGTCAGGTACTTTTTGTTCTTTGAGGCATTTTGAGTATAATTTTGCCAGTGTTTTATGTAACGTCCGACCACCAGCTTTTAGCATTTCGACAGTTACACCATCCTTTCCTGGAGCCTTGCCGTTCTTCATCAATTCTATATATATTCTAATATATATATATTTTTCTAATATATATATATATATTCTAATATATATATATATATATATATATATATATATATATATATATATATATATATATATATATATATATATATATATATATATATATATATATATATTCTAATATATATATATATATATATATATATATATATATATATATATATATATATATATATATATATATATATATATATGGGTCATTCCATGCCAAATTGACCGCTTTTGAACCCGACCCCTTTCGATTTTTTATCTTTTTTCTACCCCATTAAAAACTTTTCTCAGAATTTTTTATATTTATTAATCTAACCGAAAAAAAGTTACGAATTTTTCAAATACTCATAACTTTTTCAAATGACTAAATGGGACTTTTTTTTAGATGTTTTGTTTTTGAATGCATTTTTTAGAAAAAAAGATAATTAAATTTAAGAAATAAGATAACTTATTTTTCATTGAAAAAAATTGTTATATTTTTTCCCAATCGTTTATTGTTTATATTATAAAAGCTTTGTTTTTATAATAAAATAAATTCAAGTAAATGGTTCTATGATATTTTATACTTAATTTATAATCTAACATAATGACTAATGATTAGGATTACACGGATAATTCGACTAACAATAAATATTTTTATATCAATTTAACAAACGATTATTCAACCTGAAATATGAACCATTTTTACAATTTTTCCATCCTGAAAATTTGCGATTTTTGGCCATTTTTATTTTTTTTTTACATTGAGCAAAATTTAGATATCACAATGAAAATATCAGCCAAATATAAAATTTTACACCAAATCGAATGGTCTAAGAATTATTGTGAGCAAAAGTCATTTTGATATATTTAATGCTTTACGAAATATCCCTGTCAAGAGAAACTGCATCCAAATCTCATATCCCAATTTTCTAAGCATATCTTTAATACATTAAAACTAATTTTTCGTTATTTTTACTCTTAAAAACACTAGAACACTTGAACCCGTTGCGATTTGAACCATTTTTACAATTTTTTCTTGTATATAGTAGTAAAAAATTGCGATTTTTGTCGAATTTCGGAATTATTTTCTGATACAGAAGATGTTACAGTGAAAATATCAGTTTTGTACCGAATTTTACACTAAATCGAATGGTTTAAGAACGAGTTTGATATATTCAATGCTTGGCGAAATGGCGATGCGAAAAAAAAAATGTCTATAAATCTCAATATCTCAATTTCCTAAGTACATCTTTAGAATACTCGATCATACATTAAATCTAAGATGTTTTTTATTATTTTCACCCTTATAAACATTGGTTTTCAAAGTTTGAACCCAATCTGAGATATGAACCATTTTTGTCATTTTTCCATGTATATAAAAGTCAAAAATTGCGATTTTTTACCATTTTCAAAATGTTTTCCCTAACTTTAGATAAAATCGAGACATTGCAATGAAAATATCAGCCCTTGTACAGAATTTCAGTGTCATTTTCGTAACTTTGGTTAAAATCAAAATATTACAGTGAAAATATGCGAAATTTTAGGCCAAATCGAATGTTTTAAGATTTATTTTCATATATTCAATGGTTGGCGAAATGGCAATGCAAAAGAAAATTGCCTATTAATATTAATATCTTAATTTTCTAATTATTTTCATCCTTATAAATATTGGTGTTCAAAGTTTGGACCCAATCTGAGATATGAACCATTTTTGCAGTTTTTCCATGAATATAGTCGTGAAAAATTGCGTTTTTGACAATTTTCGGATTTTTTTCCCTAAGTTTAGTTAAAATCAAGATATTATAATGAAAATATTTGTCCTTGTATATAATTTTACTCCAAATTGAATGGTGTAAAAATCATTTTGATATATTTAATGGTTTCTGAAATGGTGACGCGAAAAAAATTGTCTACAAAACTTAATATCTCAATTTCCTAAATACATCTTCAAAATATTCAATCATACATTAACACTAAGATGATTTTCATTATTTTCACCCTTATAAACATTGGTTACCAAAGTTTGAACCCAATCTGAGATATGAACCATTTTTGCAGTTCTTCCATGTATATAGTCGTGAAAAATTGCAATTTTTGACTGTTATCAGAATTTTTTCCTACCTTTGGTTAAACTCAAAATAACACAATAAAAATATCAGCGGTTGTACAGAATTTTACATCAATTCGAATGGTGTAAGACTCATTTTGATGTATTCAACGGTTTCCGAAATGATGTTGTGAAAAAAAAAATGGTAACAAATCATATCTTACATCTTATTACATCATATCTTAAACAAGTACATCTTTAAAATTCATAATCATACATTAAATCTAAGATAGTTTTTATCCTTATAACATTGATTTCCAAAGTTTGAACCCAATCTGAGATATCAACCATTTTTGCAATTTTTCCATGTATATAGTCGTAAAAAATTAAAATTTTTGGACATTTTCAGAGTTATTTTCTAATATTGGTTAAAATCACAATGAAAATATTAGCACTTGTAACGAATTGTACGCCAAATCGAATAGTGCAAAAATCATTTTATTCTATTTATTAGTTTATGAAATATTTTTTTCCTTTATTTGGGTTTTTCGCCAAGTAATATCTTTATGGAGGAACTCGAGAATGACATATTAAATAAATCTCTTAAAAAACCATTAATATGGCTTAGGTATGTTGATGATATTTTTGCTATATGGCAACATAGCATTGACGATCTAAATATTTTTTTACAAGAAATAAAGTCTCGAGAGCCTACAATTAAGTTTACTTTAGAGATGGAGAAGGAGAATAAATTGCCATTCCTTGGCACTTTAATGTTAAAACAAAACAACACATTAAAAACTACAGTTTACAGAAAACCGACAAACACAGATAGGTATCTCAATTTCTTTTCAAATCACTCAAAATCTATACTCACTATATGACAGAGCAAAACTTATTTGTACCGACAGTGTTACACTACAAAAAGAAACAAATCATATAAAAGACATTTTAATAAAAAAAACAATTACCCAAAAAATTTTATAAATAAATCGTTTAAAAATTTTGATACTAGACAAAACAGACACATTATTAATAACAATAATAATAACTCTCAAGCAATTAACCTCACAATTCCTTATATCCGCGGTATTTCTGACACAATTATAAGAGTAGGAAATAAATACAACATAAGAACGACATTTAAAACAAAAAATACTCTTAGATCTCTATTTACAAAGACTAAACCAAACAATATACAACAAAATACCAAAAATGTGGTTTATAAAATTCCCTGCGAATGTGGCAAATTCTATATAGGTGAGACATCTAGACCGTTAGATGTTAGAGTAAAAGAGCATAAAAACCTTCTTAGAAAGGGCGATTTTAATAAATCTAGAATTTGTCAACACGCATGGGAATCGGGTCATAAAATCAATTGGAATAATTCCAAAAAGGTATTAAAAGAATCGGTAACAAAATACAGAAGATTAAAAGAAACCGCTATAATTAATTTAAATAAAAATAACTGTATCGCTAAGCCTTCGGTAGATTTAAATTCAATATGGTTCCCGATTTTAAAGAATACAATTAAACACATTTAAATATTTGAATACACAATCAGTACAATAAACAATCACACAGTAAACATTACCTATATATATTTTTTGGTAGTATGTCACTGTCATGAAAATCCATTGTTGTCAATGTATCGTTGACATATACAAAAAAATATATTTACTTTGACTCGTTAGTTTATATATTACAAATTAATATAATTTATTTTTTAGTTTAGTTTTGAAAACGGGGAAGAGTACCCTCCGAAACGTTAACGTTAAAAGTTTGTAAAAATTTTTATAACATTTTTATATCTTTAAAATTTTGTTCGTTAGGCAAATTTATTACAAAAAAGAATCACTGGGAACTTTGTCTCCGTTTTGTTTTTACCCAGTGATTCTTTCTTTAAATAAGAACAGGTATTTTTGATATTTTTTGTTTTAGATAGTGGTTGAAAACCCCAAATAAAGGAAAAAAATATATGAACACGCCACAATTATTCAGACATTACTTAGTTTATGAAATGTCGACGCGAAAAAAAAATTTGAAATCTCAACATGTTTTTGACCAGAAACAAAGACGAACAAATGAAAACAAAGACCCAAAGACAAACAAACCGAAACAGTTGGACTGACAACGTAGAAAAGGATTCAGTAGACTTTCTGAGAGCTCGGAACTGAAGAGAGACCAGAAGTTCAAATGGATAAGTGTGAAAATAAGAAGAGAAAATTACGTTCTAGCTATTAAGACAAGTAAAGTAATAAATAATATATTGCCTGGTAGTAAATTAAACAAATTATACACTTATCCACTACGTTTATCTTAATTTCTATTTATCTGCTCATAAACTACTGCCACTTTAGGTAAATGGTCAATAAACAATAAACGATAGGCAATGGGCGGAATGAAAACCAAAAAAATTCACATGCAACGTCTCAGTAATTAGCAAAAATCATCACTTAACATCCATGTTGCAGAACTGTTTCTGATTTCTTAGAATACCGCAAATGATTTGGCTATTAAAACCACCAAGCTGATATTTCAATGGTTCTCTAATGGTTGTTAAGCTGTGGTAAATCGAATATAGTATGATAGTGTAATGTAAATAATTTTCTTACTCCAGAACAAACTGTTTTTTGTATATATATATATATATATATATATATATATATATATATATATATATATATATATATATATATATATATATATATATATATATATATAATTTATAATATATACCGTGTGTCCCACCCAATTAGAATAAATTCGTTAATAAATAAATGGAGGCGTGTTCGAAAAAACGCTCGAACACGTCGATTGGTATTTTTAGATGCGCATTTTTTTTCAACAAATTTTTTTTATACAGGGTGTGTCATGTAACAGTGGCCAATACCAACTTTCTTATTTTAAATACAATACCCTGTATATTATTTAATTTTTGGATTCTTCAGGAAATTCTAGACATATTTCATGTAAAATATCCTAGACTTATATTCAACTGTTTCGGAAATATTAAGTAATTCTTCGAACATTATCAGCAAATAGGCAAAGATAAAAAATCAGGTTTTCAAAGGTAGGTATTTGTTGTATGAAACGTCAAAAAAATCAACGTGCCTTTTAAATTAGTTTTCTTTGACGTGTGTGATTCATTTGATTTAAACATGGTGTATTTATCAGAGAGTCATAAAATAACTATCTTAATGATGATAGGTAGTGGAGATAGGACACGAACTCAAGCCGAAGTTATTCGTCTCTTTAGGGAAAAATATCCTGACTTACCACCTATATCCCAAGGTACAGTAAGTAAAGTTGAAAAACAATTTAGAGAACTGGGACACGTGAGACAAATTAAGAAGGAAGCAGTGTCGTTGACCAATAACAAAAAAATGGATGTAATGCTTGCATTCCAAGACAATTCGCATACCTCAACTCGACAAGTTGCCTTGGAAAACAATGTTGGTCGCTCTTTGATTGTCAGAATATTGAAAGAGAATAAAATGCATCCGTATAAGCTACAGCCTCCTCAAGAGCTTAGTGAAGACGACTTCGACAGGAGAATGGAGTTTTGCGAACAAATGATGGACAGAATAGACAACAACCTTCTGAGAGTGGAAAACGTTTTATTTTCTGATGAATCTACTCTTACTCTTCATGGGCATGTCAATCGCCAGAAGTTCTCGTTATTGGTCGAGAGAAAATCGTCACTGGATGCGGGAAATTCACACACAAAGACCTGAAAAGATTAATGTCTGGGCAGGTATTATAGAAAATCAAATAATTGGTCCAATATTTTTCGATCAAAATTTAAATGGGGTAAATTACTTAGACTTTCTCCAAAATCAACTCATTCCAAATTTTATAAATTTGTACCCTAATAGAAGAAAAAATAATAAAATTGCTAGCCGACACAATTTGGTTCCAACAAGATGGAGCACCCCCTCATTATCAAGTTAATGTGAGGCAGTACCTCGATAATGTGTTATTAATTTTTAAATTAATTATTAATTAATTAATTAATTAAATTTTATTAATTACCAAATCGATGGATTGGGAGGAGAGGGCCACTAGAATGGCCACCAAGGTCCCCGGACCTCAGGGGATATCTCAAAAGCGTCGTATACAAAACCAAGCCACAAAATCTGAATGATTTAAGAGGACGCATTACCGACAGCATTAGGTCAATTACGCCACAAACATTAAATAATGTCAGGAATCAGTTTTACTTGAGGTTGGGGTGTTGCCAGGACGTCCAGGGTTCACAATTCGAGCATTTGTTACATTAAATGTTTTAAATAAAAAATTTATACAAAAACTAAATAGTCTTAAAATTTGAACAATTTTGTTTACAGCGTTAAAAAAAAGTGTAGTTGCGCATTTTTTCCAACAAAAACCTTTTATACAGGGTGTGTCATGTAACAGAGGCTAATACCATCTTTCTATTGTGTGTTGTAGCGAATTTCTGTAATCAAATAATTTTCAAAAAAAACAAAAAATCAGTTAATTTTTGAAACACTTAATATTTCCGAAACAGTTGAAGTCTAGGATATTTTACATGAAATATGTCTGTTCCTGAAGAATCCAAAAATTAAATAATATACAGGGTGTTGTATTTAAAATAAGAGAGTTGGTATTGGCCACTGTTACATGACACACCCTGTATAAAAAAATTTTGTTGATAAAATGCGCATCTAAAAATACCAATCGACGTGTTCGAGCGTTTTTTCGAACACGCTCCCATTTATTTATTAACGAATTTATTCCATTTGGCTGGGACACACGGTATATATAAGTTTTAATAAATTGTACTAATTATAAGATTTAAAAAAAATTACATTAATTAATTGATTTTAGTTATTAAAAAACGTCTGGTCAAGCTTCTGTTTGTCCGATTTTATTACATTTAAATTATATATATATTAAATATATATTTAAATATATATATATATATATATATATATATATATATATATATATATATATATATATATATATATATATATATATATATATATATATATATATATATATATATATATATATATATATATATATATATATATATATATATATATATATATATATATATCTTCCTTGTTTTTCATACTCGTCCTACCACACGAGAAAACATGATTGAAAGAATTCAAAATTCAATAACCAGCATTTCAAGAGCGGAAATTGAAGCTGCCGTTTTTAGCACTCGTCGAAAAATAAATCTTTGCATTTCTAAGGATGGAAGGCATTTTGAACATTTAGAAAGGAGTCAAAGTTCAGATTCTGTTAATTATTAGACTGTTGTGCTGTTAATTTTATCTGACTGTTGTTATTATTATTATCTTCGTTGTTGGCCCGTCGGCCTTTAAACACGCTCCAAATTAATATAGCACGAAGAATTTGGACCAGTCCTAAGCCTGGGTAAAGTGTGAAGGAAGGCAAACATTAGGTTAATATTTTTTTAACTTAATGCAGGTAGTAGTGAAATAATAACTGATTTTTTCAGAAAAATCAAAATATCTCTTGACATGTCAGAGATGTCGATTTCGGGTTTTCACTGGATGATTCCTATTAAAATTACCTTTCTAGCCGTGCAATAAAAGCTGTACCATTCCATTTGAAAAAACTGAACAAAACTTCAAAAAATCTATTGTTGAATGTAACGCCACCTCGCGGTTTCATTTATAAACTAAATAATTTATATCCCAGATTATCTGATTGTCCCAGCAATTGCCTTTTAAATGAATCCAAATTGAGGAAAATCGGTTAAGGCAAACGGACATTAGACGACTTTTTATCTCAATAGGTAAAACTCCCCCAACTTCTTTATTCGCGAAGTTACGACTAAATGTCATAAAACAAAGTTGTAGGAGACAGTTTGCTAATTATAACTGAGAATTTTTCTTACTCGGTTAACACTTGAAAATACACAAAAAAAATGATTTTTAAAAATGTTTAGGTCGTCACACCCTCTTGCGATAATGATAATTTTTAGTAGAATTTTTTTTCCCCAAAGTTGTGGGATAAATAGTTTTCAAGATACGGTCGCGATCCATCTTTAATGGGACACCTGGTATACATACCTGGTATACGGGTTGATGATGATGATGATGATGATGATGATGATGATGATGATGATGATGATGATGATATATATATATATATATATATATATATATATATATATATATATATATATATATATATATATATATATATATATATATATATATATACCCATCTTTAATTACAAATCCAATTAAAATTCAGCCTTCTATTTGTGGAAATCAAGAGTATTCTCCGAATAAATTGATAACATCAAAAATACGCCGTGTGGAAGATCAAAAGCCGCGAAAAATTACTCAATCTCTAACGTCTTAGTCATGGCGAATGCGTAGCAGTAAAATTTTATTTTGAACCAGATAATCAGCCTTAATTTAAGACGCGTTGGCCGGGTCACGATAGTAATATCGAAAAGCTAAGTGGTCTCAACTTTGTAGAAGAGATTTAGAACGGGCGTTTTAAGGCCATTGGGGCCGTAAAACTGGAAAACGTTGTGATAAGGTGCCATCGTTACCGCCTATAAAAGAAGACTTTGCTTAAAATAATATTTGCCTTGGTAGGTTTTAATGCGTTCTGTTGGCCCAACACTTAAGTACATGCTCTTTACTGCTGTTGATATAGTTACTTTGTGTTTTTTTTAACAGACGACTCGTTTTCGATATTGTATCTAATGTTTACATGGAACGACTGAAGATTCACGTCCGTGAAAAAAAATAACATATATATATATATATATATATATATATATATATATATATATATATATATATATATATATATATATATATATATATATATATATATATATATATATATATATATATATATATATATATATATATATATATATATATATATATATATATATATATATATATATATAAATTATAATTAACAGAACTTGACGGGCAAAAGATACTTGGTGCTTGCCCTACAAGAATCACGGATGAGGACACAGTAGACTATGGGAACTATCGCATATTCAAAAACAGGACAGACAAACCAGTCGCCAGGAGCGCTCCGCTTCTGAGCATCGCCTTTGTGGTACATAAAGGTATAGTTAACTTTATTAAGGAACTCACGCCCATAAATAATAGACTAATGACAATGCGCCAATAAAAAATACATCATGATCAACGTACATGCCCCCACAAACGGAGACAACAAAAAAAACCCCAAGTATACAGAGAAATTCTGGGCAACACTAGAGAAGGTAATGGCAAAAGTCCCAAAGGATGACGTCAAAATTTTACTGGGCGACTTTAACGCACAAATCAGCAGGGAAAAACTCCATCAGAAAACACTAGGCAAATTCCCCGGTCACAAATCTACCAATAAGAACGGCACAAGATTAATCGAACTATGCCAACAGAATAACCTTAAAATCATGTCAACATCCCTCCACGAATCTCCACGAAAATAGAAGACATGGAGATCGTCTATACAACAGATCGAAGAATTCCAGATAGACCACGTTGCAATCTCATACCCACAATCAAGAGAGATCCAAGATGTCCAAGTCCGCAGGGGGGCGAACATTGACTCAGACCACTACCTAACACGAATTAAAGTCAAGTTCACCCCAAGGAGAATTCATCACAAGAAAGTACATCTACAGAAATTCGACACAAAAAAGATCAAGGAATCCAAGGATCAATAATAGAGGAATGGGAAAATAAACAGGCAAATACATGGGAAAATTTACACAAAAAGCACAGGAACTAATCTCATTGAAAAAGAACACAAAACACCCTTGGTGGGACTCAGAATGCGAAAGTGCATTGTAGCGACGCAAACGAGCATTTCAGGGGTACAATACTAAAAAATCCCCAGAAAGTCAACAGATTTTTGACGTGACTAGAAAACAGACCGCAAAGGTTATCAGGCAAACTAAGAGGAAGTACATGAAGGAACAACTAGACTCTATAGAGGAGAATTTCCGCAATTATAACACGAGAGCCTTTTATAGAACTTTTGCAAGAGAAATCCGTGGATACACACCACAAAATATTTGCTTCAGAAAGCGGAATAGGAGATTAGCGCTAACCAATCAGGAGAATTGTCAGGAGCTGGAACACTATTTCTCTGATCTCCGCAATTGCCCCGAACGCGACACAAGATTTCCCAAGGAAAATTGTATCCATATCCACTCAGAATCACCACCACCAACACAGGAAGTAATCTACAGGCACATACGCAAACTAAAGAATAACAGGTCATCCAGTGAAGATGCTATCACCGCGGAACTATTGAAAACCTCGGACCAAATTCACTGCAGGAACTTACGCAAATTATCACGAACATTTGGCTAACAGAAAAATCACCAGATGAATGGAAATGTGCTCTTATGCACCCACTGCACAAGAAGGGAGACAGAACAGATGTGAACAACTACGGAGGAATCTCCTTACTGCAATTCACTTTCAAAATCCTCTCAGCATGCCTTCTCCAGAGAACACAAGAACAATTAGAACACAAAATTGGCGAGTACCAGGCAGGCTTTCGCCCTGGTCGCTCATGCACTGAACAAATATTTAACTTAAAAACAATACTGAAATACAAAGCTATCAGAAACGTCCCAATCATCTTCACGTTCGTGGACTTCCAGAAAGCTTACGACTGCATCGACCTAAAATGTCTGTTCAACATCCTAGAAGAACAAGGACTCGACCCCAAAACAGTACGATTGATTAAGCAGACACTGACTGACACAACCTCTAAAGTGAAATTTATGGGAGAAATTTCCGAACCCTTCCTGATTAAAACTGGAGTACGCCAAGGAGATGGGTTATCCCCACTCCTCTTCAACCTAGTCCTAGTCTTCAATCAAGAACAATGGAAACCAATACGACTCGGACGATCCAAAAACAACATAGAAATATCATGCCTGGCCTTTGCAGACGACCTAGCCATACTGGCAGACAATGAAACAAGGGCAACCAAACAGATAGAAGTCCTCAAGGAATGTGCAGAGAAGGTCGGCCTAGAAAACCTCTCCTTTCAAAAAATCGAATTCTTTTGCTCAAAATTAGATGTCCAAAATTTGAACACCAAATACGGCAAAATAAATAGGGTCGCTCACTTTAAATACCTGGGCGAGATCCTCGAACCCACAGGAATAGAGAAGATAGCATAGAAGACTCGATTACAGAAGATGAAGAGAGCATACGGCAAGACACACAATATCTACAATAAGAAATGCATATCCACACACCCAAAAATAAGACACTACAACACAGTAATCAAACCAGAGGTACTATACGCAAGCGAGGCACTTACACTTCATAGAAAAAGCGGCATAGAAAACATACTAAAAAAAGAACGTAAAATTATGAGGTAAATTCTCGGCCCAAAACTGACAGAGGAAGGATACAGACTACATTCTCGAAAGACCACACATTCTTGTACGATATTTCTTTTAAGTGCGATGCTCGATTTTACCAGTGGTAATAATTCCTTAATAATGTGTATTTAATTTTCGGGTACTTTATGCGATTAAAACCCCACACGTTTATGAAAACAATGAACTAGTAGACATAATATTAACTTACGGGAAGGGCCAATCAAATGCAGTCGCAGCATGTTGTTTGTGAGCGGAAAGGTTTTCTTTAGGAAATTATCCGGCTTCGCGGATGTTTGTAAATTTAGTTACAAAACTTCACGACTCAGGGTATTTAAAGGCACAACGAAGAGGTCACGCTGGAAGACCTTCACACGAAATGGTAAAGATTGAGGAAGAAATTCTAGAAATTGTCGAAAACGAGCCAACAACGAGCACAGTTAGTTTTAATTTTTACCGTAATATTAAGTTAAAAATTGGTCTTAATATGGTACAGCTTTTATTACATGGCTAGAAAGGTAATTTAAAGAGGAATCATCCAGTGAAAACCCGAAATCGATATCTCTGACATGTCAAGAGATATTTCGATTTTTCGTAAAGTGTGAAGGAAGGCAAACATTAGGTTAATATTTTTTTAACTTAATGCAGGTAGTAGTGAAATAATAACTGATTTTTTTCAGAAAAATCGAAATATCTCTTGACATGTCAGAGATATCGATTTCGGGTTTTCACTGGATGATTCCTCTTTAAATTACCTTTCTAGCCATGTAATAAAAGCTGTAGCATTCCATTTGAAAAAACTGAACTAAACTTCAAAAAAACTATTGTCGAATGTAACGCCACCTCGCGGTTTCATTTATAAACTAAATAATTTATCCCCCAGATTATCTGATTGTCCCAGCAATTGCCTTTTAAATGAATCCAAATTGAGAAAAATCGGTTTAGGCAAACGGACATTAGACGACTTTTTATCTCAATAGGTAAAACTCCCCCTAACTTCTTTATTCGCGAAGTTACGACAAAATGTCATAAAACAAAGTTGTAGGAGACAGTTTGCTAATTATAACTCAGAATTTTTCTTACTCGGTTAACACTTGAAAATACACAAAAAAAATGATTTTTAAAAATGTTTAGCTCGTCACACCCTCTTGCGGTCATTTTAGAAGCTTAAAAATATTTTTGGTGAATTTCTCACAGTCAGTTTTAGTATAATATTTTTTTCCGCAAAGCAGTGGGATAAATAGTTTTCAAGAAACGGCCGCGATCCATCCTTAATGGGACACCTGGTACATAGACTTTCCTTAAAAAAAAAAGTTATTTTTATTCTTTCTGTAACGAGACTGTCATTTTGCTTTCTCACTGTCCTTTTTATCATTAACTTCCAGATGTCTCTGTAGACTTTTGTTTTCTATTATGCCACAACAACAATGTTCCAAAATCGAAAGATACCCTTACCACAATCCCACCCCTTCTTTACAATCTTTTATTTTTCCTGATTTTCTCGTTCCTGCTTCCGTCTTCCGTTTGGCCTTTTTTTTCTCCCCCCTCCCTTCAGCCATCGCCAGCAGTTTTTTGCGGTCTTCCCCCATAGGAATATTTCGGGCGTCTTTCCCGAGGTCGTAAATAATAAAACTTGCTATTTATGGAATGTTCAGTTCGCTATTTTGAGTCAATTCGAGAGGGCTATTGCCATCGATGTCCTTCGTTTTTCTTTTCTTTTTATCGAGGGGAGAATGGAATGGATTGCGATGGTAAACTGGCACTGATTTTTTTCAAAGTGAATTATACAGAACATAGGGGAAATGGAGTAGAAAGCAGGGGGGGGATTTTTATTGACAGCATAATTTCAGTTTACTAAGGACTCTCTTAAAGTAACTTAAAGAGATAGATAATAAAGGCATTAAAAGTACAAAATTTGTTTTATTATTAGGTCCTCGATCTCCCTCATTCTACATACACTTTTGCCACTTTTCAAGCAACTATCGAATCCTAGATCGAAAAAACCTGGAGATTTTGTGTGATAAAGTTTGAGGTTTTTTTCGAATTCTTCAAGAAATAGGAAGCGGTTATTAACCAGGTGAGGATGCAGGGATCGGAGAAATAAAAACCCGAAGCGGCTAATTCTGGAGAATACGACGGATGCGATAAAATCTCCCAGTCTAATTTTGTGATCGGTTCCAGAGCCTTTTTTAGAAATGTAGCCGTGCGTTATCCTGAAGCAAAATCACTTCTTATTGTCTCTTGGCATAATGACGCTTTTTTTCCTTCAGAGCGTTACTAACACGATTTAGTTGCTGCTGATAATGGTCATCTAACATTTACTAATTTACTTAGAAGACGGTAATATGAGTTGAAAACACAAACACAGAGAGACACAGATAGTTGTCGCCCATGCTATTCACTACCTATTCTGAAGCAATCATGAGGAAAGCGATAGCGGACAAAGAAGAAGAAAAGGGAGTAAATTTCAATGGAGATGCTGCTAATAATAAATGATATGCCGATGACACGGCTTTAATTATCTATAGCAGCTTTGCAATGTATTCTAGATAAGGTAGTCGAGTCTGGAGCAGATAGTGTTTTTTTTCAGGTTATATCCACACTAAGTTTATATATTATACCTCGTTATGAAGCTGATAGATGGCGCTTTAAAATAACTATACAACGATAACAAATTCTAATTGGAATAGGTTCCTCAGTCGATGAAACTTAGGGGCTCATAATTCGGCTGAGTACCTAATAAAAATTTTTTAAACAACAGCGAGGCCTCGATAAGACGCTGTGATTAGCAATATCCTTGTATATTCAACGTCTAAAAATTATGCTAACGCTAAGAAGATTACATATATTTTACTATATTTTACAGATATGGTAACGAAACGAACTAATCATAATATAAGTCTACTCCATTCTGTCACGCGAATACTTAGTAATATATACAATTTGTTCTTTTTCGGCCAGAGGAAATCAAATGGCGTGCAAAAACACCATTAAATAGGTAACAAAACGCTCGAAGAAAAGAATATTGCGAAAATAATTGTGTTAATACTTTCTCAGTGTGAATAAATATACATCTCATATAAATAGTTAGCAAAAAATATAGTTAGACTGTTTGGAATGAATCAAGTACTTAAGTTAAGCTTCAAATTACACGCATAGATTAAGAAACATTTGATATCCGGCCTTATACGGCCTGGTTACCAGCATGTGAAACTATTATATAGCTATTATAAAAGGTAATAAAATATATTTTTTATAATATAATATTTTCTCAAAAATTGTAAATTTTATTTAAATACGAAATCCCGAAGTATCTATTGGGACACCCTTTATATCCTGGTTTAATAAATTATGGTTATTTTGCCAGAATTACATTATTTTATTAACTTATCTAAATTTATTTTTAACCCAACTATCTCTAATTCTTCTTAGAGCCCTTAGTTTTTCTGCACTATAACTTATGATGATAATATAATAGGTGAATCTGGCATGGAACCGCGTTCTTCCCCTCCACAGCTAAATAAACGATATTTCTTTGCTTAACCCCTCGTTTAATCCTCCTTCATTCAGTGTGTTGTTAGCGTTTTTGTTTGTTGTTTAGTTATAACATTGCATTTTCATATATTTGATTCTAGAGGTTTTTATATCTGGTATCAATCTTTGCATTATTCATATAGAATACAACCCAGTGATCTATGGAAAGCAACTTTTATAATAGTAGACAAATTCCAGGAAGTTATATTCATATCATTTATCTCTAAGGCTACTAATTTAAGTTTTCTGTACATAAAAGAAACGCATATCAAATATAAAAATAAATATATTTTAAAATAAATTTTACTTGCTAAAAAAGAACTCAATTCTTTACTGAATCCGCTCAATACTGAATCCACTTCTGAATCCTGCTTGTTCTCTTGGTTGTGCATCATTTAGTTTTCTTTGTACATTACTGATAATTTATTCCATAAGTAAGGTACTTTTTGTTCTTTGAGGCATTATGAGAATAATTTTGCCAGTGTCTTATATAACATCCGACCACCAGCTTTTAGCATTTCGACAGTTATACTGTCCTTTTCTGGAGCCTTACCGTTTTTCATTGATTCTATAGCATTTTTTACTTCCTCCACTAGGATATCTGGCATTTGTTCTTCCGTGGGCATTGTTGTTTTTGATTGGTTCTGATCTTCATATAACTGGGAATAAAATTTTCTGATAACTCTAGGATTTGCGTACGTGCCCTGTACATTGTAACATCCTCACGCATGAAGGCATAAATTTGCGTTCCTTTCTTTCTCAGCTTGTGTTTAGCCTTGTTAATTCCTTTGCTTTCTTCCAGCGTTTTTTGCAGTACCTGCATGTTGAACCGGCGCTTGTCCTTTCTGATACGTTTTCTTATAGTTTTACAGAGCTCAGCGTACTGGACTCTGTCATAAGGACTCCCTGCATTTCTCGTTGTCCTTCGTTAAATCTCGTTTCTTCATTAAATCAATGATTTCACTAGAGATTTTTGTCTGGTTGCGACATTTTTCTGCACATTGTTGATGATTGAACTGATATTTCCATCTCCTAAAACAACAAAGCGGGTCCAGCAATTTCCCAGCATCAACTTTGCCTTTGCCCTTCTTTGACTTCACCATTCTTTAGCGCTCCCTTCGACAGTTAATCCCAACTTTTACTTCTACCATTCTGTGGTCACTTCCAACATTAAAATTGTTAAGGACAGTACAATTGCAAAATATTGTTTTATCGTTGGTCATGATGTAATCAATTTCACTTGTGAGTCCAGATGAACTTTTCCAAGTCCGTTTTCTGCTGATATATTTTTCTTATAGAATGAATTCATAATATAAAGTTCTTGTTCTTCAGCAAAATTAATCAATCTGTCACCTCTATTCTTATTGTTCCAATTCTGGCATTAAAATCACCCATTGTATCTACATTTCTCCTTTTATATATATATATATATATATATATATATATATATATATATATATATATATATATATATATATATATATATATATATATATATATATATATATATATATATATATATATATATATATATATATATATATATATATATATATATATATATATATATATATATATATATATATATATATATATATATATATATATATATATATATATATATATATATATATATATATATATATGCCCACAAAGTAGCGTAACGGAACCGTGGAGGGACGTGGAGGGAAATATTACAGAAATCTTTCACCCTTTCTCCACGTGGTGCCACCGATCGCCTTCGCCGAACTGTCAACCATGCGACGTCACGTGTCTCTCGGGACCGGTTTCTAGCCTTTCAACCGTCATCAGCCGAGCTCTAGACGAACGCAAGGAAAGCAGTTCGGAGAGACGATCGGGGCCAGACCAGATTAACTGGCCATTTTAAGAAGGCGATTACCGAAGGCGATCGGTGGCACCACGTGGAGAAAGGGAGAAAGATTTCTGTAATATTTCCCTCCACGGTTCCGTTACGCTACTTTGTGGGCATACCTGGTACTATACCCGAGGTTCCAGGCAGAATGTTACGAGCGGTCCTAACTGCTACGAGCATTCGCCGTATGATGGCGTGAGTTGTGTGCGATCACGACCCGTCATTAAAATGGCCAGTTAATCTGGTCTGGCCCCGATCGTCTCTCCGAACGGCTTTCCTTGCGTTCGTCTAGAGCTCGGCTGATGACGGCTGAAAGGCTAGAAACCGGTCCCGAGAGACACGTGACGTCGCATGGTTGACAGTTCGGCGAACGCGATCGGTGGCACCACGTGGAGAAAGGGTGAAAGATTTCTGTAATATATATATATATATATATATATATATATATATATATATATATATATATATATATATATATATTATTTTTGCGGGTTTCCAGGTGGTGGAGAACTCGTATCGTCTGAGATGTATTCCTTTTTATTTACCGTTTTAATGATAATTTCTTTGGATTCTCCTTGGCTGTGGTTCAAGTCTGTTAGGTTGTTGGTTTCAGGTTTATTGTCTTTGTAACCAAATGATTTAAATGACTGATAATTGGCGATGAAAATAATATTCAACATAAAAGAACGCGGAACAAAAGTGATGACCCAGATCAAATGAAATACTACGTTGGTGTTCATCAGAAGAAGGTTATGTTGAGAATTTGTAAGTGGGACATTTTCTATTTTGAACTGCATGTAAAGCTCTAGTGGTCCATCGCAATAATGCTCGACCATAGACATATTTGCTTATTCACCAAAAATTATTAAAGCGAGACATTCACCATACAGAACTTTTATTTACTTCAAAACTCTCTGTCATATAAAATGTTTCTTTCCTGACAACCCCATATTATTCAAAATATTTCAAAGAAAGTCAATGACCCATAAAGGCACAAGTTTTGGGTTTACTCGTGACCTTTGACGAATTTTCATTCCAGTAAATCTTTTTTCTCCTCGCAAAAGAAAGAAAAAATGAGGGTAAGAGGTAACGACGCATATTTACCTAACCATTGGTGCGGATCATCTGTTTAAATTCCTCGATGCGTCCCAAAAAAAACTACCCATATTTATATACTACCTGACATAGAAATTGTAAGGCCCAGAAAGGGGTTTTTGATTTTATTAATTGTTTCATAAAACAGAAAGATCCACAAGAAATCAAAAAAATCAAATTTGTTTGATAAATATAGCAGGAGTGGTGGTTAATAATTATTTCTTTTAAAAGATGGCGCTAAAAACAAGGGTCAGTTCACTGTCTAGTATCTTATATTATTTTGTTGCTCGATATAAACGATTTCGAGTGTTGCATGTCGTTAGTTCAAGTTTTTGTCGCTATATGACATCTCGTGTAATATATTTTTTATCCACATTCTTAGTAATGTCTTTGCGTATATTTAACACGTATTTCATGTTTATATTAAATAAATATTAGATTGTAAATGTTTACAATCTAATATCCTTTTTTTTCTTCATCACCGACACCCTGTAACAAAAAAACTATATGTTACAGTAATTAGCTTATCATTTTCGGATTTAAGACTACTAAATACTTCATATGCAGTTCCATCGCGCTGGAGCGCGCATTAAAGAATACTCGATTTTATTGCTTATTTTTGGCTTCCAATGATGTTAATAAACATAGTACAGTAATTTTTTTTCTACTGTCAGTAATTATGCAGGAAATATAATAGATATTATATTGTTCAAGGCAGTAAGTATTGATAATAATACGAAAAATAGGAATGAAATTAGTGCTAAATTGTTTGTAGTTTATTCAGTCACAAGATTTTTTTACTATATTTATGTAAATAAATATCGGTTAAAATCGACAATAACGAAGTTGTCGGAAAACACGACCCTACCCAGAAACTACAAATAATAATAATGTTTGTAGTGGTAGGCATATATTTGTAGTGACTGTTAAACTCTTATTATAACTGCAAACAAAATAATCAACTGATCAAAAAATGATTATGATTAAAAAGGTTAAAGACAAAGAAATAAAACCGTTTGTAGCTTCTTGAACTAGTATACACACACACACACACACACACACATATATATATATATATATATATATATATATATATATATATATATATATATATATATATATATATATATATATATATATATCGCAAATATATGCCTTAAGGCGTGAGGATGGCACGGTGTGCAGGGCGTGCACGCAAATGTTAAAGGTTGTCAGAAAATTTTATTCCCAGTTATATGAAGATCAGAACCAAAGACAATACCTACGGAAGAACAAATGCCAGATATCCTAGTGGAGGAAGTAACAAATGCTATAGAATCAATGAAAACGGCAAGGCTCCAGGAAAGGACAGTGTAACTGTCGAAATGCTAAAAGCTGGTGGTCGGACGTTACATAAAACACTGGCAATTACACTACAATTATACTCAAAATGCCCCAAAGAACAAAAAGTGCCTGACTTATGGAAAAATACAGAAGTGATCCTTTTGCATAAAAAAGGATCACAGGAAGATTTAAAGGACTACCGTCCACTAAGCCTCCTATTAGTAATGTACAAAGTTTTCACTAAGATAATTTCTAAAAAATATTAAAAAAACTGAACGACGCAGGATTCAGAAATGGATTCAGTACAATGGATTACATCCAGATTGTACAGCAGGCCGTAGAAAGGCACAACGCCATGCCACTGTGCTTGGCTTTAATCGACTAAGAAAAAGAATTTGACTCCATCTTAAAGCATGCGATAATGGATGCACTGCTTAGCCAAGGGGTAGATAAAGCATATGCAAACCTATTAGGATCGATATATGATGGAGCTACAGCCACAATTCACCTTGATGATCTTGATGTGGGACTTAATATAAAACGAGGTGTACGGCAGGGTGACGCAATATCACCTATCCTTTTCTCGGCTGGCCTTGAAGAAGTATTCCATAAACTGGATTGGGAACAGCATGGTGTAAAGATCAATGGTGCAAATTTAAATCATCTTAGATTTGCAGATGATATCGTTCTCCATTCAGGAGCCGCAAAGACACATACAAGAACTGCAAAGGGCCGGCGAACCATATGGCTTAAAAATAAACCTGAAAAAGAGCCAGGTGATGTTCAATAACTTCGTCCAGGGCAGAATTTCAGTTTTAGGATGGGCTTTGGAGATTGTGGACAACTTTATATATCTTAGGCAGAAGATTTCAATGGAGGGGACTACCGCCCGGGAGGTTTTTTTTTGGTTAATTTTCATGGGTTTATTGGTCCGTATACATTTTAACAAATAAAAGATAGATGTTCAGGTTTTTTGTTTTCTTGTTTTTATTTAACGCTTCGGTCATGACACGACGTTCATCAGAAAACTGTTTTCTAAGAAAATATTATTGCTGTTGTATTTTAACGTTGTTACATTTTATTTTTTTAAACTTACCTATTGCAGATATTCCATATAAAATGTTTGTCAATATATTTTAAAAAATTGTTTCTAGGTTTTTATCACTTTATAAACACTTATAACGTTAGCTTTATAAACATAGTGTCATTAGAGTTATTATTATTATCGACGTTACTCTCCTTATAACAACCAAAAGAGCTGAAAAACATTTATTTGTAAATTTGTTTATAATTTTTTGGATAAACTTAGGGGTATTATATATACATACATATACATACGTATACATATATACATACATATATACATACATATATACATACATATATACATACATATGTACATACATATATACATACATATATACATACATATATACATACATATATACATACATATACATACAAATACATACACATACATACACATACATACACATACATACACATACATACACATACATACACATACATACACATACATATTAATGCATACACATACATACACATACATACACATACATACACATACATACACATACATACACATACATACACACACATACACACACATACATACACATACATACACGTACATACACTTACATACACAAACATACACACACATACACACACATACATACACATACATACACATACATACACATACATACACATACATACACATACATACACATACATACACATACATACACATACATACACATACATACACATACATACACATACATACACATACATACACATACATACACACACATACACATACATACACATACATACACATACATACACATACATACACATACATACACATACATACACACACATACACATACATACACATACATACACATCCATACACATACATACACATACATATACATACATATACATACATATACATACATATACATACATATACATACATATACATACATATACATACATATACATACATATACATACATGTATATGTATGTATATATACATATACATACATATACATACATATACATACATATACATACATATACATACATATACATACATATACATACATATACATACATATACATACATATACATACATATACATACATATACATACATATACATACATATACATACATATACATACATATACATACATATACATACATATACATACATATACATACATATACATACATATACATACATATACATACATATACATACATATACATACATATACATACATATACATACATATACATACATATACATACATATACATACATATACATACATATACATACATAGATGCACATATGTATCTCAGTAAATAGGACTTATAAGGCTTCCTAAAGCAAGAAACACCAAAGCATAAACTATACATGTTTTATGGGGCAACTATTTCCATCCAAAATCGAGGATAGTATAGAAAATGAACCTCGAAATTCAGTTGATTGCTGGCCTGGGTTTGTCGGAAGCTGATGACCGTGGTTCGGAACCGACGTTAAGCTGTAGGTCCAGTCGCTAAATAGCCTTCTCAGTTGCTGATGCGCCTCTAACTCTAATACTTTACCTTAGTTGATTCTTTAGGGAAATAACATAATCTTCAAAAGGGTAACAACACCCCTTTTGACAAGAATTCGATCGAATGATTATTAACAATTTATAAACTAGAAACGATTATATTGAATGTAGATCCTTCTGTCCATTTTTCTGTCCAAATTTTATAGAACATATGCTACTGAAACAATAGTACTTGTATCACCGAGTTTATTATAGGTGACGTGTCGATTCAATCGTTTCTTAATGGAAATTGACTGTAGTTTTATGTAGTTACAAAAAAAAATAAACCTACAAACCATGGTACTGATTATGTCTGGGAAGCACCGAAATTTCAGAAGCTTATTACAAACGATTAGATTGAGCGTAGATTCTTCTGACAATCTTCAAATGTCATAGAACATGTGCTACTGAAACGATTATACTTGTTAAAGGAATAAAACATTTTTTTTTTACTTTTTTATCTATCACCTCTATCAGTTTTAAAGTAATGTTTGAGAATGTAAATCGTTTTACGAAACTATAGTCGCACAAATTTTATTTAAAAATAAAAGTAATAGATAACAAAGCAAAAAAAAAATGTTTTATTCTTTTTTTAAAAAATTAACCATCACAAAGTAACGAACAAATCAATCAATAATTTGATTATACTTGTAGTCGAACGTGTTATTCGTGTAGTCAATCGTTTCTTAATGGTAAAAAACAAAACGGAGACAAATTTTTCAGTGATTCTTTTTCTGTAATAAATAAATGTGCCGAAACGAACAAAACTTTAAAAATACGCAAAATTTTCTAAAATAAATACAAACTTTTGAACGTTAAAGTTTCGGGACGTTCGTCCTCTTCCCATTTTCAAAATAAATCAAAAAATAATTTATATTAACTTCTATATAATACTTTAAAAAATAGTAAGTAAATATATTGTGAATATGTCAATAATATTTTTTACTGACAGTGACATACTACCAAAAATTATATAGGTGTGATTATTGTGTAGTGAAATAATTAAACGTTTTTAATTGTATTATTTGGAATCGGGAACCATATTGAATTTAAATCTACCGAAGGCATAGCAATACAGTTATTTTTATTTGAATTAATTATAGTTGTTTCTTATAATCTTCTCTATTAGTTAACGATTCTTTTAATACCGTTTTGGAATTATTCCAATTGATTTTATGTCCCGATTTGCATGCGTGTTGGCAAATTCTAGATTTATTAAAATCACTTTTTTTAAGAAGGTCTTTATATTGTTTTATTCTACCATCTAAGGATCAAGAAGTCTCGCCTATATAGAATTTGCGACATTCGCAAGGAATTTTATAAACCACAATTTTGGTATTCTGTTGTGTGTTGTTTGGTTTGGTTTTTGTTAATATAGATCTAAGAGTATTTTTTTGTTTGTCTGTTCGTTCTTATCTTGTATTTATTTTCTACTCTTTTAACTGTGTTAGAAATACCGCGGATGCAAGGAATTGTTGGAGAGTTATTATTGTTTTATTAATAAGTTGTCTGTTTTGTCTGGTATCAAACGTTTTAAAAGATTTATCTATGATATTTTTTTGGTAATTGTTTTTTTTATTAAAATGTCTTTAATGTAATTTGTTTCTTTTTGTAGTGTATCACTGTCCGTACTTTATTTAAATCTTGTGTATTTAGTTACCGATTCTTTTAATACTGTTTTGGAATTATTTACATAAGAATAGATATTCTTGATTTTTTTGTGAGTTTTAGTTCGTAGGGAAAAACCGAAAAAAAGAAAAAAATACAATTATACTTATGTTTGTATTTATGTTTGTATTTATGTTGATTATGACTGGTGTATTTGGAGAGTAATAAGAAAAATGCCTCATATGAGTAATTAAATAAGAACACATTGTCAAATATGGTTAATGAAGCCAAAGGTACATTGAAATCTATAACAGTACCTCCCCTGTACACATTAGCATTGAATTTCTATGCCATGTAGTATATTTCATACAAAGCCGAAATCCATTGTAGAAGATAATAAATTGTCTCATTTTTTTTCATTATTTCTCATCCGGGTTTTTCTGCTCGAGACATTTTACATGTAATTTGCCGAATCAGACTTGACGGCAGCGGTATGCGAATCCTGTCTACGACCCTTTGACTGGAAAAAAAGGGCTGCCGTATCGATAGATTAGCCCCGGCTGTTCGGGAAAAGCACCGACCCATACCGTACAGTTCTGCATGGCGGTGATTTACTCAGTCGTGGAAAAGTTTTCCTTGATCTTCGGAAACTTTTTTCTTCGTTCGTTCGATTGTGTTTTATTGGCTGTTTATGGCAACGTGAAGCGGTCGTTTGAGGACGATTTTTGCCTTTGTGCCGTTTCCTTTTTCCCCAGAACTGACCCTTTCAATATTTGCATTACAGATGTTATGTGAGGATGCTTAAAAATAGTATCTCTTCCTACTCCTTTTTTTTTTCTTTACCATCATATTTTTCTTTATCGTCATCATATATTTTCTCTCCGTGCTCTTCTAAAAGGGTCTATAGGTTAATTTTTAATAAAAGACATACTATTTAGAGTGCTTTAAACTTGAACAATATCAAAGAAAAAATATTTAAAACGTTAAAAAAATAAACAAGACATTATGGGTTATTTGTGACCCCACAGAAAATAAAATGCATGGAAATATAGGTAGAATTTTCAGAAGAAAACACCTATGTGTAATTTACATCAGAACCAATAGGATGCCAGAATAAATGACTGTAAAGATATTGTATCAGGGGAGGAAATGTCTTCCAAAGCATCACGACTGTCTTATGCTATTCGAACACACGTGCACGGGATGAGCAATCGTCACCACAAACGTTTTTCATCAATTCAAATGTATCTGTAGAAAATTGACAGAGCTTGAAACAAAAATTTTTATTGACTCTTTGCTCCATTGTGTTTTTGGGTTTTGGGTTTTTGGGTTACTACATGTTACATGTAATATTTTCACAGATGGTAGATAATGTTTCTAAATTATTCCGGGTGTCGATCCGTTGATTCTGTGAAGAGTAACGACGTTTCGCCAAAATCTCATTTGACATTTTCAAGTGTTGTCCGCTTCAACTGAAGAGTCCAACTGACATATATACATACATACATACACACATGCCCTTACTGTTTGTCACTAAATAGAGCTTATAAGGCTTCCTAAAGCAAGGAATACTAAAGCATAAACTATACATGTTTTATGGAACAACTGTTTTCATCCAAAATCGTGTACAGCACAGAAAAATCACCGCGAAATTCAGTTGGTTCTTTAGGGAAGTAACAATCTTCAAAAGTGTAACAACACCATTTTCAAGAAGAGTAGGATTGAATGATTATTAACAATTTATAAACCACAAACGATACTTTCTACTGATATATTTATTGATTTTTCTATTTTTTCTACTTTTTCAACTGAATATTTAGCTTTTCTACATCCATATACACACATATACACACACAGACACACACACACACATATATATATATATATATATATATATATATATATATATATATATATATATATATATATATATATACATATATATATATATATATATATATATATATATATATATATATATATATATATATATATATATATATATATATATATATATATATATATATATATATATATATATATGTATATATATATTATATACTATTAGTCCGAGAATACATTTGATCGTTTTTTAGGAACATGCAAACGTTGCGCCATCATCATCATCTTCCAAATCATCTTCTTAAAACCAATAATGAATATCTTCACATCTACACATATGTCCAGAAATGTGGAATATTCAAAACTTTTCATCTATTTATTGATATTACATTTTTCTTTTACTCGTGTACGTAATCATCATTTTATTACAACTGTTACTGGTACCAAATAAAACTCGACACCAAATGACCAATGGGCTCTAAATTGCCTTATTATTTTGGAATCAAAAAATTACAATTTTCAGTTGCCTTCAAAAACAATTTTAAAATGAAAAGAACAAATTTCAGTCAAACTAATAAGCAATATTTTCTCCAAGAATCTGTATGTATGTCTGTAGGCGATTTGGCATACTGTCGATTAAATGATCAATTCGAGCTTGTGAAATTCTTCACGAGCACCATCTTTTAGTTTTTGCAGGATAAGAGGAGGATAATTTCGTTTCTTGATGCGTGTTTTCAGAATGTCCCAAGCAAGTTCAATGACATTCATGTCAAGAAAATTTGCTGGCCACCCTAACTGCGTTATGCCCTCCTCTTCAAGAACATTTTGTACTGCTACTGTTCGATGAGGAGGTGAATTGTCATCCATGAAAACAAATCCGTCGGCAAATGCGCATCGGAACAGACTCACAACATGATTTTAAACTTCCACGATATACACAGCACCAGTGACTCTTTTCTCTAGGACCAGTAGAGACATTCGTGTACCCCTCATAATACCAGTCCAAAACATCACGCTCCCATCTTCAAATGGTATACGTGTTTGAGCTGTTTCTAGTCGGACATGTCGACCTGGGACTCTCCAAATTAATGTTCTAAAAGCGTCTAGCCTCAGTGCTTTTACTCGCGTTTTTCTTTTGGTTGAACAAGAAAAACGGTAAGTACCGCAAATTCTCTTTATTTGGCTCGACATTCGACATGTTTACCACACGAAAAAAATACGACGCTAACTCGAAATCGTTTAAACCGAACTGTGAACCGATCCTTGTTTTCATCGCCATCTCTTAAAGAAAATAAGAATTATGGCGGCTCGTGTTTCTTTCCCTTAACTCATTTTCATACTTCACTTCCTGTATAGGATTTCAATAGCACGAAAAGTAAAAAGAAGGAAGGGGAAAAAATCCTCAGCAGCACTATTTTCTTCTACGCCCTCCCATTTTAAAAACCCACAAACCGCCACTGGAATTACTAACCGTCACACCTTGTACCTCATGTTTTTATTTTGAAACTCGATTGGGAATCATGCTCTCCCTTTTCATATTTCAGACTGTATTTCCGAACTAAGGTTGAAGTCAAATTCTAATTTTCCAGCTTTCAAACTTTTCCAATTTAAATTCTCATTTTATTTCTAAAATAATTCTAACTATTTGAATTTATGTATAGATCTTTTTTTAATATATATATTCGGATAAAACTTTAACAAAATGAGACAAAACGGAAATACATGCGGACTAAAATTCCGTTCTGGTTCGCGTCTGTTTGTTTCGCCTCATTAAAAGCGGTCAAAGTTCAAACATTTCGCAGTTTGTCGGGCGAACTTTTTCATTTCGTTCGATTCGTCGAAAGTCTCTCTACACACTCCATTTCGTGACTTTTCAATTAAACGCGCAACGATATTTATGCTCTACTCTCTCTCCTCGCCATTCGTATCGACCCGCTCGTATCAAACGTTACCAAACAAAAGGCCCAGAAAACTTTTAATGTCCTCCCGTTATTTATAGCGAAAAGTTTTTTTCAACAAGTTTGTTTCTGAATTCGACGATTTACGTTTTTTTAAAAAATTTTAATAATAAAACTAGTACATTTGCAGCACTAATACTACAAATTGTCGACACTATTTTACATCGGTGTGAGACACTAAATTCGAAGACATTTATCACTAAATAATAATAAAATATTATTAAAAATAACTAAATAATCATTAAATATTTTTTTTCAATCTTTTCGGTCCACGTTTCGCTAACTATATTAGCGTCATCAGAAGATCAATTAATTTCTGATTATGAAAGTACGAGCGGTAGTTCGTACAGTGGGTCAAAATGATATTTTTTTTCCGTAAAACTTAAAATAGTTACAGAAATTCGCAGTTTTTATTTTTAATACTAAAACAAACTTTATAATTATTAATAAATTATTATTTATTTATAAAAACTAACGAACTGACTTCGTTATTATTAATACATACGGTTTGACTAAAAAGATGTGGAACCAGCGCAGAACCCGCAAGTATGTATGAATTATTATTATTATTATTCACGTATGGACCCTGGTGGACCACGCGAAGTACAATTAGAAGCGTTTGTTGTTGTTAGCCTTACCGCTTGTGCGCCCATACTAATTTCATTCTTTCGCTATGAGCTTTTTTCCTTTCGTCAGACCAAGTTGTTCCAGTCTTCCTACATTTTTCTCTCTGGCCAACCTTCCAAACGTTAACCTTGTGTCTGAAACAGCCTCTATCCTGAATCCCACTTTGTGTAATATTAGCTGATCTTAGTTCCTCTTTAATTGCAGCAATCCATTTAATTATTTTTACTTTAGCTCTACTCCTATTTTCATAAAATTCGACTATTTGTCTAGTTAGACTACTCGGATTCATCCATTTTATGTGTCCATAAAACTTAAGTCTTCTTATTCTCATATCGCATATATGAATATTTGTGTAGTGTTTGATTTCTTGGTTTTCTCAAAGTCGGTATGTTGGGCTATTTATTTGTTTGGGGCGTAAGATTTTTCTTATGATTTTTCTTTCCTTCTTTTCAATGCCCTCGATGTCTCTTTCTATTCACAATGAGCGTTTCTGCCCCATATAGACATTCTGGCTAGGCCTCATAAAGACAAACAAACTCGGGTCAAAGATTTTTTCTTCTCAAGCAAAATGTCTTCAAAAGCACGTTAATGATTTTTTACTCCTTGTTTTGTAATTGAAACGCGCTCTTCATTGGAGCCTATGTTTTGTAATAATTCTAACCCTTTTTTAATTGAACTGAGGGCTTTCGTCAGGTTTGCAACCGTCATTTGATCTTCAAATTGAACTGGCCCAAAATAATCAGGTTCTTCAATGTTTTGATCAAACATTTCTATGAACTCATCAAGTATCAACTCCTGATTATATGAATGTAGCCGTTCTTGTACGACCTCGCTATTCACTTCTAAATTTAATTGTCTAGCAAGATCGACAACCTCTTCATTAAAATCCAAAATTCCTAAATTCCAAATGTACCTATTGGGACGCCCAATACCTAACTGTGCGAATAGTTCAAACTATAAAGTATTCCTACATATACAGGGAAAATCTTCTTTTTTATGTGAATTTTACAAATCTAAAAAACTTTGAAAATAGTTGTTTTTTTCGTCAACATTAAGGAACATTTCAATAAATCTTCCCCGTACGGTTGGAAAAATCCTAGGAAATACGCGCATATCGATTAGGGCTAACAAATAGTCAGTTTCCCGAAGAGACAGTGAAGATGAATCCGGGATCTGGCCCGGAATTCCGGAATACAATTTCCGGACGAGAGGGGAACGAAAGAGTCTCTTTCGCTGAAACCGAGGACAAGAGATTTTGTGATGATAATTTAGATACTACAGAACTGTAAATAAAGGAAAAAGATCAGGAAGAGAAGAATATCCTCGGTTTGATCTTTTTACAATAGTCTTTTTGTTTATATATATATATATATATATATATATATATATATATATATATATATATATATATATATATATATATATATATATATATATATATATATTTATATATATTCCAGACAGTTTTTAATATTAATATTTTTTTAAGTAACATGCAAAAATTTAAAACTAGTTCCAAAATTTTTACCATATCGAAACGAAAATTTCAATTTTTACAAAAATGAAAATAAAGCTAAAGGCACAAAAATTATATTATCAACTATTAATTTTATAATCAACTATTATATAATCAGCTATTAATTATCTGTATCAGTGATTGTTTCTCAAAAATAAACTCATTTAATAAAATACTAATAGAAACCAAAATAAAACTAACTACTAAATATGAAAATATATGGTTAAGTAATTTTTATATAAAACATAAAACAAAATATTATTTATTAAATTATTTAAACTTGATTTTTTTATTTATTACATTATTTAACAAAATGAAAACAGGCACACAAATAAAATCAATAACTTAATAAAAAACAAAACATATAACTAAAGAGTAATACATAATTAATCAAAATTGGATAACAAACTTAACTAGTATATATATATATATATATATATATATATATATATATATATATATATATATATATATATATATATATATATACCTGCCCATAAAAATTAAACCCAAATAAATTGAGCATATAATAACAAATATAGAAGCGGATATAGAAAAACTAGACATAAATGAAAAAGAAACAATCAGAAATAAAATCACAAACATTCTTTGCAATTTCAAAAATAAACTGTTAAACTCAAGTAAAAAAAAATGCATTTATAATTATTATTTAAAAGAAGCTAAATCTTTCTTATCACAACACCCCTCACTATATATACTTTTAGTTGACAAAAGCAATTATTCTAATGGAAAAATAAGAATATAACCAAAAAATGATAAATCTACTTAACGATTGTGCAACCTATAAAAAAGAAACACATGACCTTACTAGTAAAATACAAATTAAAATTAATATTTTAAATAAATGGGTAAAAAAGTATATTGACAAAAAATTAACTAATATACCACAACGGTCATCCACCATACATATATGATTACCAAAACTACACAAAGAAAATATTAGATTACGACCTATTTTAAGTACAATTAAATCTCCCACATACGAAATATGAAAATATTTATCAAACATTATATCAAACATAGTAGGCAAAACAGAATATCATATTTAAGACTCATGGGAATTTTGTAATAACATAAAAAACAAAAAAATACCAGAAAAATACTCGTATCATTTGATGTCATCTCCTTATATACAAATATTCCAATTGAATTGGATATTAACAGGATTAAAGAAAAATGGGAAATAATTAAAACATTTTCAGCCATCCCTGAAAACAAATTTATTGATACCACAAAAATATGTCTTGCATCCACATTTTTAAAATATGATAAAAAATTTTACTTTGCGCTGTAGCAATGGGCTCACCAATATCAGCCACTATTGTTAATCTAGTTATGGAATATGCTGAAACAAAAGTAATTTTTTTCTTTTTTTGGGTTTTTTTTGCCACGATCTAAAACTAAAACTTTCAACATTAACGTTTCGGAGAGTCTTCTCCCCCCGTTTTTAAAAGGAATCTAAAAAAATAAATTATATTAATTTCTATATTTAAAGTAAAGATAGGAAGTTAATATAATTTTGTGGATGTTTTGTGGAACGATACTTACATTGACAATAATTAATAAGAATCGTTGACATTCACAAAAAATATTTACTTCCTATCTTTACTTTATATATAGAAATTAATATAATTTATTTTTTAGATTCGTTTTGAAAACGGGGGTAGAAGACCCTCCGAAATGTTAACGTTAAAAGTTTGTATTTATTTTAGAACATTTTTATATTTGTAAAAATTCGTAAGGCAAATTTATTACAGAAAAGAATTACTCCTTTTGGTTTTTGTTTTTACCTAGTGATTCTTTATTTACATAAAAACAGATATTTTTTGAGTTTTAGATCGTGGCGAAAAACTCAAAAAAAGAAAAAATATATGAACACACCACAATCATTCAGACATTACAATACCCTCGATTTTAAGCCTTATTTTTATAAAAGATTTGTAGATGATTGTATACTATACATACCTAAAAATAAAATACAATACAATACCTTAAATAAATTCAATACATTCCACAATAAATTAAAATTTGCTCACGAGAATTGGGATCTTATGTTCGTAATTGTTCCAGTTATGTTGACTTCCAAGGCGTCGTTAATGGCGTTAAATCACATGACCATTAACAGGTCTGGAACTCTCTTCCAGACCAATACTATTCAAATTCGGAATTAAATAATCATTGGTCATTGCTCTTTAAAGAAATGCGGCCCAATGATGCCACCAGTGTACAATTTGCACCACAATTGTTGGATCATTTGTGGATTATTTTTACGCTAAAGGCAAAATTGATCTTCGTCGCTGAACAAAATTTTGCGGATAAATTCTAGGTCAAGTTGCAATTGATTTTCAGTTCATTCACTGAAAGTACGACGTAAAGGATGGTCTTGCGGCTTGAGTTCTCGGACAAGCTGGATCTTGTAAGGTATCAGATAAGATCTTTACGCAAAATTTTCCGCATAGTCGAATATCAAAGCCCAACTTATTGCAAATGTCGACAAACTGGTAAATTTGGATCTTTATGAACACTGCCAGCAACAGGAACGATATTTTCTTCGTAAGGTGCAGGTTTTTGTCTTGTTTTTGTTTTAATATCGAGCGGCGTGAAAGGCACCATAAAAAATTCTATAAGTTTGGTGCACAGAATAGTGATTTTTATAATAAATTTCGACAATTTGCAATTGTTGCTCTGATGTTAAACATTCCACGAAGACATCATGGGCTTGCTGAGTTAAGCAACATATCATTTACAAATTATTTACGTATTATTATATTTATATATTGAGGTCTTCCATTAACAAAATTTAGGCGTAAATTTTCCTTGGTCCAAATAAATGCATGCATACTAATCTGCTTCTTTTATTTTTCAGGTAAGTGTTCGTTGCTTTAAAGATTGATCTATCATGTAGGTAAGTTTTTACAGCTCGTTGCTAATTAAATATAGCGCAAATATTATGTTACAAGACAGTGGGATTATCTAAAAAGAAACCAACTTTTTTGTCATTTAAGAAAAAACTACAAAAAAGTATTGTTTTGTAATGAAGAAGAATTATTTGAATACACTAAATGATAATGTTCGCTTAAATAGTTCGCGGAGCGACACCTATAGAGCAGTAAAAGAACTATATAATCTACTGCATTTTGAAGTTTGATCTTTCGTATGAACATATGTGAAGTTTCAAATCGATCTGTCAATTCATTCGTAAAAAAACAGCAGTCTTAAGTAAACGTATCAGTGTTATTTTTTAAAATGGATTGATTATTGATTAAAATAGATTAAATTAATTTGTAACAAAAAGTTTAAAGGCAATAGAAATTTATAGCGAAATGGTAAATGTATTAGGGGAGTCTGCTTGTTTTAAAACAATGGTTTGTAAGTGGGTAGGCATTGTCCAGTAAGCCTGGATGATGATTCTCGTTCTGGACGTCCAATAAGTGCACTACTGAATAAATAATTAATTCTTTACATGATATGGTTACGGATGACAGCCAATTGACTTTGAGTGAAATTACTAATGCCACGGACATCTCAACTGAATGGGTGTTTTATATTTTGAAAAAGGAATTGGACTTGAGAAAGCTATGCGCTTTGTTAAGTTCTGACCAAAACGACTTCGAGTAAAACTTTCTAATCAACAATTGGATCTTTTTCGAACGAATAAGATATATTTTAAACATCGTTTTGTAACTATGGATGAGACTTAGGTTTACCACTATGATCCTGAACTGTGACAACAAACCGCAAAGTGGACAAAGAATTCTTTGTCACCCATCCGATGAACCTACAGTGTAGCGAAACGCGTTATGTTTTAGAGAAAAATATAAGTGGAAATTAGACAAATTTGTTTTATTTATACAATTTAGTATGAATTTCCATCAAGGAAATGTCGCAACCATCCACAGTTATAAAAGAGACTTATAAATAGTTTTGGCAAGTAAAAATGGATCACCTGACACGGTGGTCAGGTCTAAACTCTCCTGGCAATCCAAGGTCTCGGTTTTCAATTCTGGTTTGGGTTTTTACATTCTACCCAACTTTAATGGGGCACATGTTACATTATTGGTTAGAAAAGTCACTAACTAACTGTAAAATAGTTTTACTCTGTAAAATAATGGGTAAAATCACTCACATTAAAATAACTGTAAAGTCATTGTTCTTATTTAAACTGTAAACGAATTAGAATTAACTAAGATGCATTATATACATTAAGGAGATAATAAAGGTTAGAAGGACCAAATTTTTTTTGAACATTATCACGCCGAATAAAGCCTTTAACTGAAATAACGAGATTGCTGCTGTTACATTTAGTGGAAGAATCATTTTTCTGGCGGCGTTCGCCAACTAAAAAACATTTTTTAGAGCGCTCCGTCCGAATTTAAAGTTTAATAAATGTTCCGGAAAATCCACAGGCTCCGGAGCAATTAACATAAATTTTTCCGAGAAAAAGCCGGTTTTTGTAACGTGTCCGTCCGTGGGGAAAACGTACGACGCGACAGCGAAAAGAACGCACTGAAGAGAGTTTTTCCATCAAAATATAATAAAAAAAAAAACAAACAGGGCATTACATGAGTTGCCTGTAGGGCGATACAAGATCTTTAGTAAATTATAGAAGACACTATTTATGTAATCAAATTAGACACAAAGACGGTAAATAATATGACAGTAAGGATTATTATTATTGAGGTTATGATTTTTGCCTCAGTTTTTTTTACTAGTCTAAACGATGGTCGCTCGAAAATCTTTCGACTTGACGCAGAGATAATGCCAGTATGACCATAACATTTGTAAAATATGATTCATTAGATATACTTAATTAAAATCAGTGCCCTCTCCCCTCCTCATTTAACACCCAAAAAGGATTAGTACAGGGTAATGCGCTGGGAGATAGGTGCTACTCCTTAAGCTGGCACTTGAGAGAGTGGTTTGTGATGTTGACCTCAGCGTAAGAGGGGCTATATTCAACAAGTCAGTACAGATAATAGCTTATACTGATGATCTGGACATTGTAAGAAGAAACGGCAAGGTTGAGAGTATTCATGAATATCCAAGATGCTGCCAATACAGTGGGCTTAACTATGTACAACTAACTAGGTTTCTCATTTCTCGAATCAGGACCTTACTCAAATACTTTCGTCTGTCTGAAAGAAATAAACTACTTCACCAAGTCATTCAAAGCAATAATTGCTTCAATACCTGTGATTTTAGCATAAGCAAACCAGTCCAAATATCTGTGATAACTACACCTGTGATATAACTAATCTGTGGTATCGTAATGTACTGTACATCGTATATTTGTTCCTTAATTTGCAAACGGCAAATATTTTACCGCAAATTTTCGTTGGTAGATGGGTTTAGGCGATACGCTTCGCCATGCTTTCCTGCACTTGGTGAATATAAATTTACATTCCTGTAGTTCCTATAGTTTTTTTTTTAAATAATTTTTAAATGAATACAGAATTAGGTTAAAACTTATCTTAGAAAAACAATTTAAAATCAAATCAAATTTATACCATGAGGAAAGGTTAGCTATAGATAAATTAAAAAAAGACACATCTATTAAAATATTGCCATCAGACAAAGGTAACGCCACAGTTATTCTGGACACTACAGAATATAATAAAAAAATTAAAACTTTAATTGATGAGGGAAATTACACTAAAATACCTACAGATCCAACATTAAAATTAGAGAGACAAATTTACAATACATTATATAAACACAAACGTGAATTTACAGATCTAGAAAGATCACAACTTACACCACATTATAGTAAACCACCTCATGTCTATGGTCTACCAAAAATACACAAAACTAATATACCACTTCGCCCTATAGTTAGTAGTATAGATTCCCCATGTTATAAACTAGCAAAATTTTTATTAAACACTTTAAATCCATTTTCGGGTAGAACAAATTCATATATTAAAAATACTTCAGATTTTTTAGATAAAATTTCGAACATTAATATTACAAACCAAAATTTAATGGTTAGTTTTGACGTGGTGAGTTTATTTACTAATTTACCAGTTGATAAATCACTATTAATAGTTAGAAAGAGATTAGAACATGATACAACATTAAAAGACCGCACTAAACTAAACATAAATACAATTTTGGAATTATTAACTCTGTCCTTAAAAACCACATATTTTCAATTAGAAAATGATTATTATCAACAAAATTTCGGAATGGCAATGGGTTCTTCTATTTCTCCTTTGATGAGTAATATCTTTATGGAGGAACTCGAGAATGACATATTAAATAAATCTCTTAAAAAGCCATTAATATGGCTTAGGTACGTTGATGATATTTTTGCTATATGGCAACATAGCATTAACGATCTAAATATTTTTTAACAAGATATAAATTCTCGAGAGCCTACAATTAAGTTTACTTTAGAGATGGAGAGGGAGAATAAATTGCCATTCCTCGATACTTTAATAATAAAACAAAACAACAAATTAAAAACTACATTTTACAGAAAACCGACAAACACAGATAGGTATCTCAATTTCTTTTCAAATCACTCAAAATCGGTCAAAATAGGAGTAATTAAAAGTTTATATGACAGAGCAAAACTTGTTTGTACCGACAGTGATACACTACAAAAAGAAACAAATCACATAAAAGACATTTTAATAAAAAACAATTACCCAAAAAATTTTATAGATAAATCGTTTAAAATTTTTGATACTAGACAAAACAGACAAGTTATTAATAACAATAATAATAACTCTCAAACAATCAACCTCACAATCCCTTATATCCGCGGTATTTCTGACACAATTAAAAGAGTAGGAAATAAATACAACATAAGAACGACATTTAAAACAAAAAATACTCTTAGAAGCTGTCAATGTAAGTATCCTTGACATACAAAAAATATATTTACTTTTACTCGTTACTTTATATATTACAAATTAATATAATTTATTTTTTAGTTCAGTTTTGAAAACGGAGGGAGATTACCCTCCGAAACGTTAACGTTAAAAGTTTGTAAATTTTTATAACATTTTTATATCTTTAAAAATATTGTTCGTTAGGCAAATTTATTACAAAAAAGAATCACTGAGAAATTTGTCTCCGTTTGGTTTTTTGTTTTTACCCAGTGATTCTTTCTTTAAATAAGAACAGGTATTTTTGATATTTTTTGAGTTTTAGACAGTGGCGAAAAACCCAAATAAAAGAGAAAAAATATATGAACACGCCACAATCATTCAGACATTACTTAGTTCCTATAGTTACCGCCAGGAGAAATTATCAACATTGCACCCAAGTAAAGCAGGGATAAAAATATTTGAATATTACTAGGGCATTATTTAAAATGTGACTAGACCAAAAACAGTAAGACTGTACTAGACTAACAGCTAACATAACTTTGAAAAATGATGTCTTACAAAGAAAAATAGTCAAGGTACGACGTGAAAATAAATCACCAAAAAAACAAGAACATTTTCTATCGAGTCGAGATCTACATTTTTAATATAAAGAGTTCAGATTTCAGGGCTTGGTTTTATTAAAAAAGAGCGAGTGGGGGGTGGTAGGTTTAGTCTGGAAAAGCGGAGCTTTAAGCTTTATATAAATTTTATCCGTTGCTATGAAGTTTTTCAGAGTTGTATAGTTTTAGATTTTTTTACTGCAAAACGGATTTTAGATTTGAGCCTGATAAATTTAAACGTAGACGTTTATATCTAAGAATAATTGAAAGCGGGATTATGAACAGGAGAAACATGAGTACAGAAAGAAAATTAACTTTTAAAAAATTGAACTACCCCCTGAAATATGAGATTTTTAAATTCTAAATTAAGAAGTAAATTTACTGAATTATTGAAGAGTGGTGGTTTTTGAGGATTGGAGTAATGATGAATTCGACGTTTTCGGTATACCTTATTCAAACTAGACACCTTGTGAATTAATACAAACCTGTCAACGAAACAAATCGTAAACTTTTTTGAGAATATCCAGATGTTCATTTTTGGGAATCCCCTCCCCAATAATCTCTAAAAGAACTTCGAAATTGTCTTTTCAGTTTTCGAAATAGATACATGCATATATTTGTAATCTTTTTTATTTTAAAGTTCAGATTAGTTTAGTATCTTAAAAAATGTGACCCATTAACTTGTATGGCAGTACAAAAATTCAAATCTGTATTCCTTCAAATGACGAAAATATGGGAGTATCTTCATTTCAAATTATATATATATATATATATATATATATATATATATATATATATATATATATAGATATATATATATATATATAGATATATATATATATATATATATATATATATATATATATATATATATATATATATATATATATATATATATATATATATATATATATATATATGGTGGATCAAACCGTTGCGTGGTAATGAAAAGGTAACCCATGGCGGACAGGTCAAATCAGAGACCTCAGACAAATTTGATCCAAAATCTGCCAACCTACATTGGAGCAGCGTGGCAAATTAAGGTCCAACCACCTAACATGGCTTTGCAATTTTAAACACAGCCCTCATTCCCCGGAGGGCAGAGGGTGCTAAGAATCACCGGGTTAGATCAGGCTGCCATTGGACTTTGGACATTACAACTCTTTATATTCAGACAATGAAAACAAATGAACGACTGCAAGGACTGTTGATCGAGCTTGACACATTGGGATATCATAGTGTTATATGAAATTCGAATAAAAAACGAAGAGCTAATCAAACTCCAAACAACTGTACACCTACTCTACACTCAACGTACGGAGAATTGACGATGTGGTGAAATTGGATTCCTAATTAACAAAAAGTTGAAGGATAATGTCGTAAAATTTGAAAGCACATCTGACCGATGCGTCATTCAGTTGAATAAAAAGTATAAGCTTCAAATCGTCCAAGCTTATGCACCAACTATAAGTTATGGTGATGAGGAAATTGAGATATTTTATGATGATGTGGCCGAGCTTTTAGATACAAACGAGAGAGACAACGAAAAATGCAGATACAAAATCTTGATGGGTGACTTTAATGCTAGAATTGGAAAAGCAAGAACTGGTGAAACTGTAACTAGCCCATATGGAAGTGGCGAGCGGGACAATAGAAATGACAGACTGGTTGATTTTGCTGAAAGAGAAGAATTGTACATTATGAACTCGTTCTATAAGAAAAATATCAGCAGAAAATGGACATGGGAAAGTCCATCTGACCTCACAAATGAAATTGACTACATCATGTTAAACGATAAAACAATATTTTGCAATTGTATTGTCTTTAACCGTTTTAATTTTGGAAGTGACCATAGAATGGTACGAGCAAAGGTTAGGATAAACTGTCGAAGAGAGCGTAGAAGAATAGTAATAGTAAGATAGTAAGTAAGATAGTAAGAGAGTAAGATAGTAAGAGAGTAAGATAGTAAGAATAAGAATAGTAAGATCGAAGGGCAAAGTGAATTTTGGGGAGCTGCTGCAGAGGGCAACAATTTTGAGATTGCTTTGTCGAACCGCTTTGCTGTGTTGCAAACAATCACAGACATTTAGGTATAGATATGTGTGGGCGTGTGTGTGTAATGTGAGTGTAGGGTAGGAAGTAAGACGGATAGAAGAATTAAAAGAAAACACCCATCCGAGCGCTGGAATCGAACCAGCTACCTTTGGATTGCCAGGCAGGCTACTAACCCACCAGACCACCGCGGCCGGCAGACAATGTAACGGTTGAAATGTTAAAAGCAGGTGCAATGAGGGTTGCTATTTATGTATCCGGAATAATAAATAAAAACAAATATTCATCATTGACAATGGTTATCTTGTTTTTCAAAATATTCTCCACGATGAGCGATACCCTTTAGTATACGTTTGAACCAATTTTCATAGCACTTTTTATTTTAAAAATTCCTTTATTTTTCCACCATACTGTTTATGTATAGAATAGATTAAAAATAAAGAATGACTACATGCAGGATGACAGTATACCTTCATTGATATTGAAGCGTTGGACTGAGTACTACGTTGATTGAAGGAACCAGGAGTAAACAACGAATTTACACATGTAGTTTAACAATTTCGACAGATTATTAGCATTGAAAGGGAAAATTGCAGATTTGAGTATAAACAAGTATATTTTAAATTTTAATTTCTTGGCTTAAAATTGCAAAGTTTCTAATACTTTAAAATTCTTTTAAAACGAAGCGGAGCTTTACATTTTTAATATAAGTAGTTCGGTTGGTGGATACCATTCTATTAAAAACTAGTTAAAGTAAGAGGCAAGGTTCAAACAGAAGCGCTCTTATACTTTATATTAAATTAATCCAACATTATGAAGTTTTTTAGTGTCGTGTAGTTTTAAACTGGGACGTTGCAGTTAATGTTTAGTTCCTTTTATTTAAAAAATAACTGATATATAATATTTTTATAATCGCTATCAACATTAGGTTTTATTAGAGTAATTTTTAAATTTTTTGTACCCTCACACTAAGGTGTTATACAGAGGCAAACAAAAATTAACTTTTGTAAATTTATTCAACGATTCTTCGCGTCATTTTAAAGAAAATAGGGGAAAAAAAAAGCCAAATCATTAAATCACAAATGACATAAGATTTCAAACAAATGAAAATAAATATCATATAATATATCATATCAGTCAAAATCATTGATGTTATTTCAAAATGGAAACAAAAATAATTTCAGTGTTTGCCAGTGCGTGTATTTAAGTTCCATTTAAAACCAAAAATGTATTCGGTACACGAATATCACGATATAATTTTAATTTACGCAGTATTAAGGGTCGAATTAAGAAGAAGGCATTTGCTACTGCTGCCAGATTGGTGTAGTGACTTGCGGGGACTCAAATGGTAGACATTTGGAACATTTAATTTAATAAAACAATTAATGTGACGCAAATCGTTTAAAACATATTATGATGTGCCAAATTGGTGCTAGTGATTTCTACTTTTACATTAAACGACAATAATGTGTAAGTTTTCCTTTTTTTAATTATTGTATTTTGGATATATTTTTTTGTATACGCGAAAAAAACTATAGTGATTTGTTCGAATTTTCAAACGCCCATATGTTGAAATTTTGGTACGCGACAGAGAAATTGATTGGGAATTGCATGGCAATAACATCAATTCTATTTTTTGGACGTTTTTCAGGATATTCATAAAAACCCCTCGAGGGATTTCGAAAAATTAAATCTTGAAAACTAAAAGGGGTAAAGCAAAATGACTGCTAGACTAGTGACCCGGATAGTTTGGATAAGTCTAATAGGTGTTTCGGTTAATAATATCGATTTTTTCGCAAAATTTGAGCGTTAATTTTCATAACAAAATAAAGTACCTTCATAATCAAAGTATTGGCCATCGTTAGCTATTACTTTTTCACATCTTTCTGTCAAAGTTTGGATTCCGCGCCGAAAGAACTTTTGGTTTTTTGAGGCTAACCATTCATCAAGCCAAATTTTGAATTGTTTATTGGTAAAAATTCAGAACATATAGTTCTGAATTTTTAATTTAGTGTTATTTGCATTAGGAACTTTATTTTTTTGTCCATTACAATTACGCTTTCCTTAGGCACATTGGGCAAAAGGTTATTTATAAACCAATCTTCAAAAAGTTCTTCTGTGGTGTCGTCATGATAGTCCAAAGATGAATGTTTAATATTTTTGGAGGGCAACCGTAAACAATTTGGAACCCATCCATCCTCGGAACCAGCATGTAAAATTGTAATTCTTTTTCCCTTGTTTGCTGGGGCTTTGGTTTGGCATTTTCTTGATGCATCTACCCATCCTTTTGCTGGCGTCTCATTTGCATCGAACCATGTTTCATCAGGGTAGATAATGGGACGATTTTCTAATCTGTATTAGTTAGTTTAAGTAGTCAAATCGCCATCGTCGCAATCGTTGTGATTCCATCAATATTTATCTTTTATTAATGGTCCGATATGCAAAACCCATTAGAGATAATATTCTCCGGAGGCTAGTTCTGCTGCAAAGAATGTTAGTTTCATCTTTCCTTAGTCGCTGTTGCAATGAATGCATTGCAGGCACAGTTTGCTCTTCATACATAGCATAAACTTTGCTTCGAATTAAGTCTTTGTCGCTTGCGTCAACATATTTGCTTTTACCAGAATCACTACGATTTTTTTTTACTTTAACTGGCTTCATCACAATATCTTTAACTGTAGACCACGGCGTTTTCGTTAATGAAGACGTTACATTTAGCCCTCTATTAAATAAAGAAACATACCCATTTTTAACAATTTGCTTAGTATCGGACGATAAATGTTTTCTTTTAAAATTAGCACTACCGGAGGCACTATGATTATTATCTTGCCAAGAACGCCACATTTTTAGCACATTTGGAATAATAAAAATACGATCGAAATTATAGAACTGCACTGTTTAAGAAAAGAATGCGAACTAAATTAAAATATTTCGAAACTACTAAACCTGTTATTTTATTAGGCCCGGCCCTGTTTACGTTTTTTTGCAACTTTGCCGGATGTCGTTACGACAGGGGTTGTTAAAAGTTTATTGCAGGCATTTGGTCAACGATATATCTTGAACAGCACTATAACCATGAATGTGTTGTTCTTAAAGTCTTTGTAAGAATGTAAACGTCCGTGCTGCATCGATCAAAATAAGTGATAGTCCAAAGGGACTAAGTCCTGTAAATACGACGGGTGGGAAAGGATGTCCCATTTAATGTTTTCCTAATAGTATTTTACACATTTTGCTTTATAGGGCCGAGCATTGTCATGTTGAAAAATACTTTACCGTGTGTTTGAACGTATTCTGGCCATTTTCCCTTCAATGTTCGGTTTAATTTTATCAATTCTTGCTGGTATTGATCACCAGTAATCGTTTCACCAGGTTTCAACATTTCGTAATACACAGCTCTCCGATTATACTACTAAATACACAGAAGAATACATTGAAGGCTGGCCTGGCTGTACCCATGATTTTTTGCGCTTTGGGTTCTGAAAATAGATACACTTTTCATTACCGGTCCCAACTCGATCCAAAAAATCTTTTCTTTTCTGTCTGGCAAGTAAAATTTCTCAAGTGGTTTTTCGCCTTTCAATGTCTCTGTTCTTCAATTCATCTGGAACCCATTTTCCCAATGTGTGTCCGAAAATGGTGGATTGGGCAACATTCAATGCTACTGCCAATTGTTTCAACGTATGAGTTGAATCTTTATTCAATAACGCTTGCAAATCTGCATCTTCAAACTTTTCGACAGTTCTGGACGCTCTTTATTTTTTGTATTATAATAACCAGTTTTAAAGTGTTTAAACCATCGTTCACAAGTTTTTTGGGTTAGAGCATGTTCGCCATAAGCTTCAACCCATTTTAAGCAACCGTTTCCTTCAAATGAAAGAAAGTATTCAAAGCTATGAAAAACTTTGTTTTTTGCATGCAGAATTAATAAGGAACTGACTTTTGATGGCAACAAATGCCATTATTAACCAAATCGCCAATATTAAATTATAAATGTGCGATACGAAAAGTTTCGAAAACGGAAAACCAGTTAATTTCTTTGAAAAAATACTACTGGAAAATTTAGAAAACTAATAACGATAAATGAGGTTCGTTATATTGAGCGGTTTTCGAGATACTCGCAATTCGATGAATATAATTATCGTAAAATTTTCAATTTTTCAAAAGTCATATCTCGAAAATTAAAATAGTTAAAAAAATAATATCAAAATAACGGGTCTCCTTTTTTTTTCAACTGAGTCTAAGCTGAGAGAGTTAGCTACGGTTACGAGAGCTAAGTTACGGTTATATTTGCTTACCAGGTTTGGTTGTATTGTGTTGGAATTTCAGTTACTTAGACTTTCCATATTTTGCCATTTTGGCGAAGCTACTGAAAAGGAAATGGAGTACATTTTGCGTCGAGCCTGGTGCGTGGTTATTTTGCATATCCGGTACTGCGTAGTAAGTCAGGATACAGGGCCGTACTTTGTTGCGACCGTATCGAGAATTCGTAAGAGTTGATTAGGTATTTTCTTGCTCATATTTGATTAAGCTTTGGCAGAGGGTCGGTACCATGTTTCGTTAGTTTATCTTTATTTTAGATTAGTTTATCTTCCTGGAATCACTACAAAACACTTTTCACTCACTTTCATTCATCTCAATCCGGTACTGGTAGTTTGGTTGATTGGCAGTACTCTAGCGGAGAACTACAAAATTACTTCGCGGGCTTGATTTTGGAAGGAACCATTTTTGGTCTTCTCCTATCTCTTCTCCTTCCGACCACCTTCGAGAGCAGTCGACAGTGCAGCAATAGGCCTTGACCCAGTGCAGAATTTCCGCTGATTAGAATATTGGAGTTCGGGATATTTTGGGAAAAGTGCCGAGTTTATTTGTCAGCTTTGCTGGATTTTTATTGCTAACACACTGCGAGCTGCCCCCGAAACCTATCGAGGTATATTTTGGACCATCGTAGTTAGAGAACCCTCGTGGCCGTACGATTATTTGTCGTCCGACGAATAATTCTTTTTTAACCCAGATAGGGGTAAGAATAATTTAACCTATTTAAAATATTTGTCACAATATTTATAAAACCTCTTTCTAGTTTTTTTTGGTAGTGGATTGATTCCCTCCCTTGGTAGTGGATTGATTCATATTTTCCTCCCTCCCTTGGTAGTGGATTGATTCATATTTTCCTGTACACGTGGTTAATTCGGGTGAATCTTTGGGTGTCACGTCTTTGGGTGTCCTCGAAGTCCTCACGACCCACAGGAGCAGACCCACGGGATATCGGAAACCGTAAGGGGTAGACAGACCAACGTTCCGTCTCACTTGGCCCGTGCGACACTCATCGGGGAGTTTCGTGGATTGACTGACCAAAGATAAGTTATCATCTTACTAGTCATATTATATTAAGTTTATTACTGTTTCTTATCTATAAGACATCTTTACTAAAGTGCCTGCATTTTACTAACATAGTTAATTTCTGATTATAACCAAAAATCCCTCTCCTATTCTTTGGCTTCCACGATATTTTTTTAAATGATGATAATAAATGTCTAAGTACCGAATAATGTTTTCTTTTATCGCCTGAGAATCTCATGTTCTCTGAGCAGTAATTAGCCCTGGGAAATATTCACCATATTAATATATATTGTATTTTTTTTGAAGGGTACTTTTCTTTGAAGCCCCAAAACGGGTAACAACTGGCCTCTCTCCATATATTCTATCCATCACAATCTTGCGCCTTTCTCATTCAATTTGTTAATACACGCCTGATATCATCGATCATCGCTATCGTGTTCTGTTTCTGAAAGCATCAGATCTTGGACATTCTAGGATACGCTTAGGGCCGGTTCTACAATGCAGGTATATACCTGATATAAGCTGTACTTGGAATAAAGTCTGAAACGCCCCTTCTACAATCGCCGAACAAAGCTATTCTCGGTAGAAATCGACAGATATAAGTTATCGCATTGAATTTGGGCGGGTATACTCCGAATATAGTTATTCTTGCTTTCTATTGGCCAGCTTCAGTTGTCAGTATTAATAAACATAACCTGTCCTTTCTTTATATTCGGCAGTTTTATGCATTTTTAATTATAATAGTGAAATCATTAATTTATATGGATCTCATAAATTTAAACATCGGTATGAAAATACATAAATATATAGTTATACGATTTTTAATGTAAAATGCATTTTTTGAGTCTGATTATTTCGTGGAGTTTGACGACCTGCAGTTTTTTAAACGTTTTCGGTAACAAAAACGAAATTGTGCAATGTTTCTGTGTTTTATTGAAGATGAAATTAAATTTTCAACAGATCGTAATCGTGCGATAAAACCCGCAACAAAATTGTTTTTGATATTGCGTTTTTACGCTACGTATAATGGATATTTTCATATGCCATACAATATTTTAATTTCCAACTGATGTTTTTACTTACAAGCATTTTTCTTTCCTTTCTGATTCCTCCAGAAGTGCCATTTGAAAATCAATGAACTCAATCTTTTTTCTGGCCAACTCTACACTTTCCCACTGCATCACTGCATCCTTGCTGCAACTTGGAAGAAACTGATTCGGTTTGATCTATGTAGGTGTTACACCTATCTTAATGTAGGTGCTGCAGTTGTTTATATATATATATATATATATATATATATATATATATATATATATATATATATATATATATATATATATATATATATATATATATATATATTAGACTATTAGTCCGGGAGTACATCCGATCGTTTGTGTCCCGTTTGTTGGGAACGTGCAGACGTTTCGCCAAGGTGGTCACACTTGGCATTCTCAATGCTTGTCTGAAGACTGTCTTCAGACACACATATATATATATATATATATATATATATATATATATATATATATAAATTAGGCTGTCTCAACTGGTGTGAATTCCATGAACTCCAGTTACAATTTACCTATAATTATTAATTACTTTTATTTTATTACAAATCTTTTTCATTTGAGTATACATACAAATTCTATATTGGCGCTAGAAGATTCATCTGTAGTACCTCCAACTGCCTTATATTTTCTTCTACAAAAACATCAATGATGGGGTTTGCAGTGTCTTTTGCAACTGTATTTACCATACCACAAACTGCATTGAACCTTCCTTCAATCAGTCTCCATTCCATATCTTTGGTATTATTGGAAAGGGTGTCTGTTTTCTTGCACTCTGGAATAGAATAATGCGAAGATCACCGGCACTGTAACTACGTAAAACAACTTTATACGTACCGACAATTTCTTTACTTGCCTCAACCAAATCGACTAACAGAACAATTTCGTCAATCGTGAAATTATTGTACCGCTTTTTCTCCATTTTAATAAGATGAAATAATATTTTTATAAATCGAATAAAACAATTTTATACTTTGTTATATATCACTTTTTTTAAATTGTGTGAGTACAGTTTCGTAAAACGATGTTACATTCTCAAACACTACTTTGAAACTAAGATATTACAGCTGTTTATCCTATGTACCTAATTTTACACTTTTATTGGGGTTAATTTTTTTACAATATTTTAAATAGAAGTGAATTCCGGAGATCTATCCGATCATTTAATAGCTGTCTAGACGGGTCTTTACGAAACTATAGTCACACAAATTTAAAAATAAAAGTGATAGATAACAAAGTAAAAAATTGTTTTTTCGATTCGTTTAAAAAATGACAAAGTGACGGTACAAATTAATCAATATATTTTTATAATTTCCAAACCGTTCACGTTAGGTTAGGCTTATAAAATGCTATAATTTTCCACATCTTCAACTGTCGACGATGACCAAATCTCACCTACTATTTTGCCGTATTAGAACTACTAGAGCCTTATTTTAGGTATAACTGAAGGCGTTGTAGGCAACAGGCCAATACCAGATATTCTGAGAATAATACCTGGTATTACTTATTCCGAGTATAACTGTTCGCCGTTTATACTTGGTTTATACTTGCATTGTAGAACCGGCCCTTAGTCTCTCTTCAGTAGCCCAGTTCCCCTTAAAATACATAATTCTGTCCACAGCATGCACAACACTTACTGTTTGTCTGATGATTTTGAATCCCCTTTCTCAATGTTATTCCTATCATTAAGCGCCCTATAGCTCCGCTGTGTATTTTGAATTTTGATTATTATTTTCAAACAAAACTTTCTCAAATTAGTCGAGTATATATGACAACCTAATTCTAATCATTTCCGAGTTATTTTGCAAAGGAAATCTCATCAGATTTTATCAAAACTACGAAGAAAAGAAAAGCTTTTAATCGGGTTAGAAATTGTTTTCTTTTTTTTTTCCTCCGATTTCTTTTTCGCTTCCTTCGAAATTTCCACTGTGTTGTCCTGGTGATAATAACCTGATTAGCATCTAAACGAGATCGGAAACTTTTTAATAACGTTTCTGTCTCGGATGAACGACTTTCCGGGGCGTTTTTTTTTTCACCCTCCCGGAAAAATTATTTCGTTACCTTTTCGTTCGACGGTTTCGCATAACAGAAAGTTAGTTGTTTTGTCAGATTTTTTTTTTGTTCAAATTATGCTTTTCTAATAAACATTATTTCCAAACAGCCTCCCACATTTGTTTTTTTTAGGCAGATGGTTTTTGGCGCTTTTTTAAAAGGTAATTTTACTAGAGGAACAAGAAAATGTATGCTAAAAGTAAAAAAACATCTAATATATTTCTTTTTCTTCTTCCTATGGTAATACAGCCCGTCAATATTCAGCATCCCATTACCAATTTTGATATGCAGTACTACTTCAGCATCTATTCTTACATTGTTCTACCATCGATTTCGATATACCTTTTTTTCTGCTACCCCCTATTCACCTCTCCATTATTTTCCTTGGTATTCTTGGTATTCCCGCCCATCTAAACAGCTGAACTCTTACGCAGCCTACAATATCCAGATCTTTGTACAAATGCTTGAGTTTGCACAGTACCAAAAATTATTTTCTTTGTGAGGATCCACGTCTCGCAGCCATAAGTGACTACTGGCCAAATGAGTGTTTTATAGATCCTAAATTTCGTGTTTCTTTGAATAAGTTTAGATCTTGTTAAAGCTTTGTTAAGGATATATCGGAGGTACAATCGGAGGCAAAAGTACTATAAATCATAAATTCGTTAATATATTTGCTTTGTAGAATACAGAAAAGGAAGATTGATAAAGACAATGCTAGAAAATAATGTATAATTAAAAAAGAAAGAGCAAAATTTCACGTATAATCTAGAACAGGGATCGACAAACCGTTTATCGCGAGCTACCGGTCGCTCGCTTGGACAATTTCGGTAGCTCACGCCTACAAGCAATCTCTGGACGTCAAACTCCTAGTTTTTATAAACGAACATATCGAAGTTATAATACTGTTACGAATTACGGCTTGATCAGCTCATCGTAGGCGCTGAAGATGAGCCGCTGACGTCACCACGCTAGAATCCGCGAAACCGTCGAGAGAATTGTAGCGAGTAGCGACCAATCGATCATTTATAAAGACCTGTGCGACGACGCCGCGTTCAGTATTCAGTTACAATTACAATTACAAGTATGGCAAGCAGTGATAAAAAAGTTAAAACATACCATTTCCATTCTGAGTACTAAAGAATAAATCTAAGAGTTTTTGTTTGTTGGTTTGGTCTATATTTTTAAGTAAATTTTCTGAGGAAGTAAATTTTCTTAGATACTGAATAAAACTTTTACAAACCGAGTTTCTAATAATGTTGTAATGAGAAAACCCGGGTAGATTTTCCATTTTAAAACGGTTATTGAGTTTGGTTGGCGGCAAAGCAACATCTCCGATGTCGATTTTACCGAATATAATGAAATTGCGCTAAAATAACATAAACCCAGATAGAAAATTGGCTTCCAGAGAGACCATAATAGCGTAACGATAAATCGCAAGTTCGATAGGCGACCTGTTTTATATTTAACGGTGGCAGTTTTCTCGTTTTCCGCCACTTGAAACAAGATTTCGTCTGTAATCAAACGTTTCCCGGTATTTTCGTTCTTTTTTTATTTTTATCTCTTTTCATTTTGATACAAAAATAAATTATTTGAGTCAATACCGAATACTTTATTATTAGGATATCAACTTAATTACGTTTCAAGGACTGCAGAATCTATTCGAATTAGATTTTTTCCTGTCGTATAGTTATCTTAAAGCGCCATCTGTCAGCTTCAAAACCTGGTACAATATTTGGGCTTACTACGAACATAACCTGAAATATCAGTGGTAAACGTGATGTAGTTCAAACCTGCCTTTTTTCACCTCAGAACACGATATGTGCAGATTTAGAAGAAAATGCCGCATCGTTCAGTACCTGGTTCCAGCCTTTGGAACTTTCCAAACTGGAAATTTCGACTTAACTGATGCAAAATGGGGAAACCTTTTCAGTCGAGATCTTAGTTATTAATAATTAATATTATCACAATTATTTCAATATTTTACATAAATATTTTACATGAATTATTTTTTTTAAATTGAATGATTTGAATGAACCTAGAAGTAAACTGGTTTTTATCATAAACATTTTTTACTTTGGGATTAAAATTTATAATTGATTTCGTCGGATGTATACGTTTAGTAGGATAGTTAGCTGTTAAAATATTAGCAATGTTAGCATCATCAGGAGATTATTTAATCTCCTGATGATGACCCTGAGACCAATTTTTAGAAGGAAACGTACAAGACACTGGAATAGGTAGATGGAGTGATTTAAAGCGTTGTTGTTTCTCTTCTAAACATTTACCGTATCAATTCCAATAAACATTTTTTTATCATTACCATTCGCGATACATTATTCAACTCTTAAAACGAAAAAAAAATGCAAAATATTGAAATAATCGTTACAGTCCTGTCAACAAAAAAAATATATCAGCAACTAACCTCTCGACTAAAATGTTTTTATTACTAGAAACGTTCTAAATTGTCTAAATCCCGGACAACATGGTCTTGGAACTTTGAACATTTTAATTTAGCATCAGGCACATAATCCTTTGTTAATTCTATTTTGAAAATATGCTTTTAACATTACGTTAGCTAGCGGAATTAAAATGTTTGTGCCCCCTACCCGTGCTGCCTTTAGCGGTATTTTTTCATACATTCCGAGGAAAAAGGCTAATTCGAGATATTAATATTCGCACACTCTATCTCTACGACCTCATTGACAAGAACAATAAGCGAACGGATCGTGCAAAAATCACCTATCCAGCCATAACTGTACAGGACCAATAAGTCAGGGTTCAGCGGCAATTAACATCAATACAAAGCATATAATTGCGACCCTATAAAGTCGTAAATACGACACGATAGTCTGCTTAGCTGCCAGCCATCGCACTTATTTCCTAGCGAACCTTTTGTGATCGATTGTTACGGGCAGACGACCGAAACAGGTGGAGATGAACGACGACCCGCTTTCGAGTCGGAGTAAATAGACGTTCTTGATTTAAGTGTATAATAGTTAAGAACAGATAAGAATATATAGAAAAATATATTTTAATAGGGATACTCCATTATATGACGATAGTCATTGCTGTCAACCTGATTCGATTATGACCTCAGACATGGCTATTAGTTTTGCTGTGCCATTGTTGAATAATTATGGGTTTTATAGTGGCTCAGATAACCCAGCCTATATTTGCATAGTCTTCCGCATGTTGGGCATTTAAGATCAGGATGATGCAGAATTATTACAAGCATTGCATTTTTATTTTTGGCGATTATGTTCCTCTTGGAGTTGCACCGCTCTGTGTGTCTCATGGTAATACATCAAAATGATCTGGAGAAAATGACGAATGGGAAAAAAATGTCTAGTCCAAATTAATGTAAATTTCCAAAGTGGTTTAAAAAAAAAGGTAAAGTGTTAGGGTTAGAGGCGCATCAGCAACTGAGAAGGCTATTTAGCGACTGGACCTACAGCTTAACGAGGGTTTCGAACCACGGTTATCAGCTTCCGACAAACCCAGGCCAGCACCTCCCTCGGACTATAAACCCTTGGTTATGTGCCTACCCATTACTGAATTAAATTAGTAACTAAGAATATTTGTTTCACAATAATTTTGACAGTATATAAATAGGAAAAAGTCGTTGACGGTACTTACGTGAAAACACTTTAATATAATGACCTCACAAACATGGCAGCCAATCTTGGCACTTTCCTAGTTACGTGATTTTATTTTAAATTTTAATTAATTGCAAATAATTTTTTTTAAGTTTTGCGCATCGATTATCACTATTATTTACGATAAAGTTTTAAAATAAAGTAATTATTGCCCATAATCATTTCCAACTTTCTCTCGGCATTTGTCAGTCACGGTATTCAGACTCAATTTCAACGGTATTCACTTGTAATTTTTTTCAACTCCTTTATCTATCCTTGATCCTGCGTCTCCACTCTGTTATCTGTTGCTCCTCCAGGTCGTCTAGCCTCTTTCCCTTTTTTTCTGGGTTTTATTTTTTCTATATTGGTATATGATAATTGGTTTTTATTTAACAAATAAAGTAATAAATACTGTTAAAACATTTTTTTTCTAAATAATGAATCACGTCATAAATCAGCCAACATGGCAACGTTCCTTTAACCCTTTCGCCTCGAGTGGGACATATATGTCCATCCACCAACATTTCAAATCTAACTGGTGGGACAACCATGTCCCAGAAACCCACTGTTTGAGTGTATTTCAGTAGATTACACTCTTCCACAAGAAAACGAAGTGGCAACACTGTTTTGATCGACGCTGATAAGCACTGATAATATTATAACCTTTATGATTTTTCTTTGTCGTTGGTTTGCACTTGTTTAGTTGTCATTTTTAGTCATTGTTTTGGTGAATTTTATTCTATAATTTACAAAAAAGTGTGTGAAAATAACAAACTAATCATTTCTGAAAACATAATGGATAAAAGGTATGTTTTTTATTGTTTTTATTTTAATTTTTTGTACATGGGACAATCATCATGGGACAACAGTACATGGACCATAGTGTCCCATTAGTATCCAAACTAAGTTATTTGTAATTTTTACAGATTGACTGAATCTGAGTTGATAGCCATGCTATGTGATTCTGATGATGACAATGATGGGGACTTATCGTCTGACAACTCTGATGATAACTATGATAACTATGATGAAAAATGAGAATTTAAATGCTCTTGAGGATGATAGTGAGGACAGTAATGGGGGCGACATACAAGAACCAACAACAACAAGTACACCAACACCTCCTTTTCCAGTCGTTCAAGCAACTAATATTTGGAGAGAACAACGTGTAGACGATATACATGTCCATCGATTCCAAGTCCCAAAGTATACACCTGGCCAAGTACTCTTGAATTTAGATCGGAGAGCATCCGAACTCGATGTGTTTTTCAAACTTTTTCCTAAAAGTTTATTTATGTTTATTTCACATTGCATAAACGAGAGAATAAAAATGATGGATAAAAGGCACAATGAAACGGACATGTATGAGATAATGGTGGTCCTAGGTTGTGTAATGATTATGTCATATAATCGTGTTCCAGCATTTGCCCATTATTGGTCAAATAATGAATCATTAGCAAATGTCGCTATAGAAAAAGCAATTAGCAGAGATAGGTGCACATTTCTTTTATCGAAATTATATTTCAGTCCGCCAGATAAGCCTGATAATGCTTCTAAAACTTATTATATTGATGAGCTCTTAAATTGTTTGAAATAAAAATTTCAATCTGCTCGATCAGAGAGTTCCATCCAGAGCATAGATGAAGCTATGGCAAAAATCAAAGGTCGTTCAGCTATGAAGCAATACCTACCACTAAAACCCATAAATCGGGGAATAATACTTTGGGAAAGAGCAGATTCCAAGACTGGCTATCTTTATGATGTGAATGTGTATTCGGGAAAGGAATCAACTCAACTTCAAAACACAGACTTTACTTTGGGTGAATGTGTCGTCAGACTTCTGGCGAGTACGATGCGATCAATGGATGCAACACTGTGTTTTGACAGATATTTTACTACTGTAAATTTGATGAACACAGCTCCTTTCCCTTATGTAGGTACTGTTATGGCAAACAGAAAGGATCTACCTAGTTTTGGAACACTACAAAATAAAGGAGACTGTATCCAAATGTTCAATGAACTAGGATCCTTAGCTGTAATGTGGATAGATACCAAAAATGTATTGCTTCTTTCAAACTGCCACTTGAATAACACCCAAACCATTATGCGAAAAAGGAAAGATGGTTCTAAAATTGAAATTTCATGTCCTGAAGGATTTGTTTTTTACAATGAATTCATGGGGGGTGTAGACCTGGCCAAGCAAAAAGTATCCACTTATGATTTGGATCGAAGGTCTACTAAGTGGTGGCGAAAAGTATTTTACAAACTTATGCTGAGTGCAGTGGTAAACAGCTGGGTAATATTTCAAGACTTGAAGCATAAAAAAACGTCTCTCTTGTCTTTTCTTGTACCATTAGCCGAAAACTTAATTGCCTTCGGAAAACAGCGGTGTAAACAAAAAAGAAGAAGTTGTGGCCAATTTGGACCAAGGCCAAAAAAACAAAGCTGATGAATGTGGGAGATCACCTACCGAAAGAAGGGCCAACAAGAAGGCGGTGTTATAGATGTAGCACAGAAGGGAAAGAAACAAGAACAAAGACTTTTTGTACAGCTTGCGAATTCGCCCTTTGCAAAAAATGTTTTTTATTGCACCATACTTGACTTTTTAAATTTTTTATGCAGCTTTTTTCATTCATACACTTATTTTTAACTTTTATATTTTAGTAGTTACCATTCTAAAAGTCTGTTCTTATTTTCGTGTCAAGGAAAGTTACTTTCGCAAAAATGGGTAAGTGTGCTAAACCAACCTGGACAGTATTGTCCCACCAATAAATACTAATGGGACACATGGGTTCCATTAATAATTAATTATATGCGCTAATTATTAATTTTTTTAAATATTTTTCCCGTTTTAAGGATCGATAAATTGATTATAAAATCTGTTTTATTTTAAATTTTACAAGAACAAAAAGTGCCGGGGCGAAAGGGTTAAGTAATTGAGATAGATAATTTCCATGACAAAGTGCGTTGGCGACAAAAATATTTCAGATTTATATATATTTTGATTTTATTTAAATCCTAAATTGTATTCTGTACAGGAATATCACGATATGCTTCTTATTTACCGAGAAGCTGCTGCCAACCAGATTATAAATATACTAGGACAACTTCAACGTGTTCGAAAAGAGAAGTTAAAACGGTGTCAGGCTTGCTTAGACTGAGATAATGGACATTTTGAATATTTAATTAAAAAAAAACAATAATTTATTTCTATAGGAGTATTTTGAAATAAGGTCCGTTTGTAAATGAGAGTGGGAATGACGCGCTTGCGTGTCTGCTCCCAGCATGCTTTGCGCGCGTTTAGGCGCCATTTACAGCCATTTCGTCTGTTAATGTTCATTAAGAAAATTGATAGGACCGCCGAGTGTGAGGTACGATCTGAAATTCGATTCTTGAAAGCAAGAAACTTGGCAGGAGCGAAAATTCACCGTCAGATTTATGAGGTGTACGGTGATAATGCTATGAGTGACAGTAAAGTTCGAAAGTGGGTAAGTGTGGTGAGTGTGGTGAGTGTGGTGTTGCCCTGACCCACCTTCTCTGATTTCTGAAGATTTGGTTCGTGATGTGTACAACACAATTCGAGAGAACCGTTGATTCACGATTTCAATGTTATTAAGTGAATTTCCACAGGTTTCCACAAGAAATTAAATTATCGAAAATTGTGTTCTCTGTGGATTCCAACAGAGCTTTTTGACGATCACAAAACATACAGATTAGGCTGTGCTTTACCGTTTTCGATTCGATACAATCAGGAAGGAGATGAATTGTTAGACCACTTCGTTACAGGGGATGCGATTTGGGTGTCTCACATTACTCCTGAGTCGAGGCAATAACCCGTGACGACACACATCGTCGCTAACTCGAGTGAAAGCCAAACAGGCCATACAAAACAAGCGACGTGTCTAAGGTCTAATCAGGTCTTTTGGATGGGAAGAACTGGATCATCCACCTTACAGTCCAGACCTTGCACCCAGTAATTTTTACTTGTTTCCGTTCTTAAAGGAGTTACTTGGTGGTCAACGGTTCAACGACGACGAAGAAGTTGAAACTGCAGTAATGGATTAGAGTTCTTAACAGGCGGCAGATTTCTTTGACGTCGGAATTTAAAAACTTGTTGAGTGGTATGACAAATGTTTGAACAAAAATGGAAATAATGTAGATATGGAAAAAATCTATTTTAAGTACAGCAAAACTAGAAATGATCTCATGTAGTCTTTTTTAATACGAATATTGCCACTAATAAATCTGAATGATTTAAAGACCAACGAGTTCGAAGGATTAGAGTATTTATGGCTTGTCTCCCATATAAATAATCGTTTTTAGCCGCAGTAGACATTAAACAAATCCAAATCTCAAGAAAAACGATCATAATAAATAATTTTATCGGGCTCCATCTCACGAGGCTAACTATAAAATATCGTGAAATCGATTGACTCCCCAAAAACCACAAAATATCGCACCGGAATGGGTCTCCGGAGAGGTAGACGACAATGCCTCAGGTTCTGTTTGTCTTGTCGACGATATTACTTTTTTCCCTTTGTTTTCGGCAGGGATCCGACTACGAATTAGAGACGAAGAATGCGGTCCTTGTTATTTGCATAGAACAAATGCACTTGTGTACCCCCCTCTTTTTATTGGTGTATCAGTTGGGGTCGGTTTCGGAATCAGAACCGGAAATGAAAAAATATATTGCGAAATTACATGTGTTAGAGGAGAAATATTGTAGGTTTTATTTATTGTTCTTTCACTCATTCTATTTTTAATTCATACATTCAAAAAATATATCCATATTTTATGATATATACGAGAAGATAAAAAAAATACAACACTATAAAAATATAAGAAATAAATGCAACAACAAATCAAAACACTCTAAACTTATGCTGAAACATAATAATTCTATAGCCTGTACATCACTAAAACGGTTGCATGATGACATGCGACAGTTGCAACAGATGACGCTATTAAAGAACAGCAGAAATACCACTACATAAATTAAATAATAAAATAATCAAATTGAATGTATTCAATAAATTTCAAATTTAGAACTGGATTTGGTTGACAGCATATGCGACTTTGTCGATTTTCAAATTTTTCTTGTTGATATTTATTCGTTTCTTTCATTTTTGACTTTCATTTTTTATCTTACAATCGAAAACAGTTCTTTTGAGAACTATCACAATGTTATAATTGTCAGATTCGTTTCTGTAAAATGCCAAATAATTTAAATAGTCGTTGTCAGGAGTTTGTAGTATCTCTGATACACACAAATATCTCTGACAATCACAGATAGGTATCTCAATTTATTTTCCAATTACTTAAAATCAGCCAAAGAGGAGTCATTAAAAAATTATATGACAGAGCAAAACTTGTTTGTACCGACAGTGATACACTACAAAAAAGAAACAAATCCGATCAAAGATATTTAAAATGTCTTTGATGGGATTTGTTCAAAAAAACAATTATCCAAAAAATTTTATAGATAAATCGTTTAAAACTTTTGATGCCAGACAAACAGACAAGTTATTAATAACAATAATAATAACTCTCAAAATAGTCTTAGATCTATATTAACAAAAACTAAACCAAACAACACACAACAAAATACCAAAAATGTGGTTTATAAAATTCCCTGCGAAGGTAGCAAATTTTATATAGGTGAGACATCTAGACCGTTAGATATTAGAATAAAATACCATATAAATCTTCTTAGAAAGGGCGATTTTAGAATCGAATCTAGAATTTGTCAACACGCGTGGGAGTCGGGTCATAAAATCAATTGAAATAATTCCAAAACGGTATTAAAAGAATAGGTTACAAAATACAGAAGATTAAAAGAAACCGCTATAATTAATTTACATAAATGTAAAACGGTATTGCTCTGTCTTCGGCAGATTTAAATTCAATATGGTTCCCGATTCTAAAGAATACAATTCAAAATATTTAAGTATTTCAATGCACAATCACAATCGCACAGTAAACCTCACCTACATATATTATTTTGGTAGTGTAGTATGTCACTGGCATTAAAAACTAATTGTTAATGTAAGTATCATTGACATACAAAAAAATATATTTACTTCCTATCTTTTCAGAATTTATAGAAATTAATATAATTTATTTTTAGATTCGTTTTGAAAACGGGAGGAGAATACTTCCCGAAACGTTAACATTCAAAAGTTTGTATTTATTTTAGAACAATTTTGTTCATTAGGGAAATTTATTACAAAAAAGAATCACTGAGAAAATTGTCTCCATTTAGTTTTTTGTTTTTACCCAGTGATTCTTTATTTACATAAGAATTTTTGATATTTTTTGAGTTTTAGATCATGGCGAAAAAACCCAAAAAAAACATGAATACGCTACAAACATTCCGACATTACTTGAATTGTTAATAATTGGATATATTTAGTTTGACATACATGTTATAGAAACTAGAATAATTTTTTTTGATGTGTTGCAGCAACCTTAAGGTTGCGTATGTCCACTGCTAGTAATATTTCACAAAAAGTGAAAAACAATAAAATTTTAAAATCGTCTAGAAAACGCGATTTTACTAAAAGGGTTACCAATATTGGTAACCTATGCGTAACCTAATAATTGCAGAAACGACTGTTCTTAAACCCATGTGTAGTGGGGAATGCTTAGGTATCTAAGTATTCACAGTTTAATTTTTATTTTCAGGACAGCATGTAACGAATTCCTTACAGAAGCAATTAAAAGAGAAGCCAGGAATTGAGGGAAGTAGGTTTTAACTGAAAAAAATATGATTAGGATGAGGGCTTATGGAACTTCCCAATGTTGCCCTAAAACGTATAGATTTTTTGAGAGGTTATATGAAGGAAAGAAAAATAGCCCGGTTCAAATTTGTTTTCTTAGATGAAACCTGGATTTTTCAAAATCTACTGTCAGTCATTCATGGCAGGATAATAATAAGAGGAGTGTAAGAACCACCAAAGTTGATGATAAAAGATAATTTACATAAATATGCAAAAAATATAAAAAGTTTTGATTGAAATTTTTTATTTTAGATACATCATATTTCATACTGCCAGCGAAGATGGATTTATTGACGGTTCAGAGATCATATTTTCGTCAGAAAATGAGCTTATTGATTACCATGGTCAAATAAATCCGGAAAATTTCTTGAAATGGTTTGAAAACCAATTATTAAAAGACTTAAGTGAGCCATATTTAATTTTTATAGATAATGCTCTGTATCATAGCATGTTATTAAACAAGATTCCAAACAGCTCATGAACTAAAGCTGCTATTCAAGATTAGTTAATTAATACTAATATAGCCTTTCAATCGAAATGCTTAAAACTGAACTATTAAGAATTGTAGCAGAGTATGTACCATAACCAAATTTATTATTTCGATATATTTCCTAAGTGGATACTTTTCAGAAATAAACCAGCGGAAATATTTAGTAGACAACTTAGCAGAACAATATAGGCACAACGTTTTTCATATTCTCCGGTACCACTTCATTTTCAATCGAATTGAACTTATATAGGGAATTATAAAAAATTATTGTAATAAACAGATGGGTAGAAGTGGTAATACACAGCAAGGCTATAAACATGTGGCGTAAGGCATTTCACTCCTGAGATATGGAAGAATACAAGCAGACAGAAAATGAAATAATGAGATCGTATGACAGAGAGCACATACTTGATCGAAAAGAAGTTATTCCGTTAATTATAAATACTGCAGATGATAGCAGTGATTCCAGCCAGTACTTTTCAGATTCTGATTTATAAAAATAAGTGCATGCATATATTCCATTGTTTTTTCTTTTTATTACTTGTATATTATATATCAATAACTGTCATAGGTAATTATATAATCTTTTTATTTTAATAACCAATAATCTTTTTATTTTTAATAACCATTAAAAAATGTCGATAGTTTTTGAACGAAACATTTTACATGTGCTGAATCTATCTAGAGGTCTAGAGGGTACTAGAGATACTAAATCGAAGACACTTGCAAGACTTTCAACATTTATTTTGTATTCTGTTTTAATTGTTATTAAAGTTTAAATTCCTAAGTAATATGTTATGATGTTTAATCGCAATCTGGCAACAGGGCAGTCAAAATGTTGATCACGTGCTTAATGACGTGCAAATGTTTTTGTTTTTTACGAGCTATATAAAGATATGGCATTTTATTTTCAAAAAATATCAAATTAAATAAAAAACTGAATTATGCTGGACCTGTAATTCGGTAACAAAAAAAAATTACGATGATGCCACTCAGAAAATTTCAAAAGTTTCTTCCGCAGAAATGGTTGCAGTTTAGATAGATGTTTCAAGGAAACTTTTTGTTCAACATGATGTAAAGAATCGTTGGTTAAATTTACCAGATTCCAAAAATAAAAAAAATTCCACTTATATTTGATACAAAAAAATTCTAATGAGTAGGTCAATCACTGTTGTTACAGAACTCTGTAATAATATAGATCAAATTAGATGCTCTACTACTATGATCAAAAACGAAGGAGTTTTTTTGTGTTTTTAAAGACAAACTATTTATTTGATAACGATATGATGACTATGATGACAACGAAATGATATTATGTCAAGGCTAGTCATACCAACCATACCAGAAAACAAATGGCAGTATAGAAATACCAGGGATAATGATATGTTTAATGATAATTTTAACTCCTTGTTGAAAGCAGTGTCCCTCGGTTTTCTCAACATATAAATTTTAATTGGACGGATTTACATTTCCAAAGTTCATTGTATTTAACTCCTACTCAAAATCTTTAAACTCGTTGGTTTTCTAAAATAGAATTGTATTCGAACTTTAATGGCTGCTCACTCTAGATCTGCGAACTCGTCGGTTTTCATAATAGAAAACCACGGGCATTTCGATTTAATACTTTTTCTTTTTGAAGTTCCAACCGTTCTAAATCTCCGAACTCGTCGGTTTCTTTCATCAAAAGCCATTGTTTCAAATTGTAAAAGGGCCGTTCAAGCGGACGGTTTTTGCTCCGGTTTCAAGTTGAAGAATGGACGTCATTATTACTTGAAAACACGGGAATCGGGTGGTAAAGTTGCCGGAAAAATAGAACAAAATCAGACGGAGCATTTTTACCTTTCATCGTGTATTTTTTTCTCTTAGTCGTGTAAAAAATTGAGGATATTGGAAATTAACGGAAATATATTGGAGACAAAAAATGTAATGTACTAGGTGTGGCTATTAAATAACGAGACTGACGCTGCTACAGAAGAACTAAGCATGAGCCAAACGCCAGCCACCAACAGCTACTTAGCGTGAAGCCTTCTCTTTCGAATGCAGTACCTCTCGCTTCTGTAAACAAATCCGTATAACCGTAGCCTTCGTTCGCATTAGAGTTGCTTTTTGGCTTCGCCCGAAAAATGTTAAATGTAACAATAGAACAACGAATTGTTGTGAAATCTCACTTGAAAGTTGAAAAAACCGCTACTGAAACTTATAATATATTGAAAGAAGTGTATGACAATGAATGTTTATTGCGGGCACGTGTTTTTGATTAGTTTAAGTATTTTCAAGATGGCCGAGACGACATTGAAGATGATTCACGCCCTTTCACGTCAAAAACGCATGACAATATCGAAAAAATCGGTAGTCTGGTTCGATCTGACTGTCGGTTAAGTATTCGTGCCATTGCTGAAACTATAGAAATTGACAAAGAATCCGTACAGCAAATTTTTATAACAAATTTTAAATGCAAAAAGTGTGTGCCTAAAATTCTCACGTTTAAATAACAAGAAGCTCGCAAAAATGTTTGTACTGACATTTTGAATGCCATTGAAAATGACCCAAACTTATTGGAAAGGATAATAACATGTGACGAATGGTGGTTTTTTACTTTTGATCCTGAAACGAAGCACCAATCCATGCACTGGAAGACCCCAAGTTCACCGAGAGCCAAAAAAGCTGGAATGATCAAATCAAAATTCAAAGCTATGATGATTGTTTTTTTCTCTATTCATGGAATTGCGTACCTTCACTGGGTTTCTGAAGGTCAAACTATTAATTAACATCACTACCCTCACGTTATTGCTGAACTCCGTGAAAGAATAAGGAAAAAACGACCCGAATTGTGGAAGGACGAGTCATGTGTTCTCCACCAAGACAATGCGCCTGCCGCATTGCCTATCAAGAGGTTTCTAGCCAAGTACAGCACCCCAGTGTTAGAGCATTTGCCTTATTCGCCAGATCTTGCGCCGTGCGACTTAATAATATTTGAGTCAATTAATGCTGTGAAAGAGAAAGCGGCATGCGTTCTGAAGGAGCTGACAGAAGAGGATTTCTAGTATTGTTTCGAACAATGGCAGATTCGCATGGAGTGTTGAGGGGTGTATATTGAAGGTGATTATAAGTAAATATGTATGAAATCAAAATAAAATGTTTTACAGCGTCAGTCTCGTTATTTAATAGTCACACCTCGTAAAACTGTTGGTTGTGGTGTTCGGAAAATCCACGGTAGATTCAAAATAATTCACTACAATTAGAACGAATCACTATTTGATGCAAATCTAAGGCATAAGCGCATTTTGGTTTAAACTTTTTTTTCCAAAATGACGGTGGAAAGTTAATTTCAAGGAATGTGGTGCTCGTCGGAGATATCATAACAGATTTTTGTTGCCTGATATGGAAGTTATGGGCACCTTTTTCAACTTCTCGACGCACGTTTCGCTAACCATGTTAGCATCATCAGGAGATGATTTAATCTAATTCTAAAACTAAACTATGTTCTATTTATATGATAACCCTACCTAATGAAGCGTGTAAAAATCATGAACCGTAAAGTTTACTGGGCCTTACTTACATTAATAAATGAAAAAGTTGAGTGAACGAAATAGGTCCTTTATCACGGTTCATGATTTTCTTATGTTTCTCTGTTTGAATTCTTTTATATACCAGTCTTAAATTACTAATTTTTATATTGTGGTCATGTCCGATTGCATGTTGCGCAACACAAGATTTTTCATTTCTCCCATATCTAATGTGACCAATGTGTTCTTTAAATCTCGTTAATATGGATCTTTTTGTTTGCCCAATATATCTTCGATCAAAATATTGACTAATATCGTAAATCTCCGACTTTTTATGTTGATCTACTTTATTCTTTGGATTATCCAGAACTTAATATCCACTTTTTCAAAATATTGTCTAGCCCTCGTGTTTATTAAGCATCAAACGGTATTACCATGCATTTATTTTTAGTCTAATCCTTTTGAAAAGTCGCAGATTCTTTCAATAATTTTCTAAACTTATGTTTTCTAATTAATTTATCTGCAATGTTCTTATTATAACCGTTCATATCGGATACCCCCTTAATTAATTTAAATTCTTTGTTATAATTATCTTTGTTTAAAGGAAAATTGATTAACCTACTTACCATAAAATTTAAACAAGCCATCTTATTTTGGAAGCTATGATTCGAATCGTTTGGAAGGTATTTCGAAGTGGTGTGGTTTTTTTTCTAAAAATATTAAAATCTAACCTACTTTTATTGTTTCTACTGACTAAAATATCTAGAAATGGTAAACTATCGTTCTTGTCGAGTTGCGTGAATACTGTTTTGGGCTTTACTATTTAAGTTCTTAATAAAATCATTTAAGTTTTCATTTTTTGCATCAAAAATTGCAAAAACGTCATCCACATATCTTAAACGTACCTTCGGAAAGTAAAAAAAAAATTACTCATTAATTAAAAATTTACTCATGAATAAGTTGGCTAAGAACGGTGACAGAGGATTATCCATTACCGTTCGTTCTCGTTGTTCGTAAAACCTGTTATTGAACTGAAAACAATTTTGCTTCATACATAATCTTGTTAAGGAGATGTACTCAGAAACAATCTTGTTATTAAAACCATTTAACTCGAGTAACTCCTTCAGGTATTTCGTGAAATCGGGACACTCGGAAATAACAATGATACGTCAAAGGAAATCAAAATCTCACCTTCCTGTAGATGTGCGTTTTTGATTTTTTCTATGACTTCTGTTGGGTTTATCACAGAACACGAAGATAGTTGGTTTGGTAGATTTTCAAATTCATTTGTTAACCACTTTTCCAAGTTGTATGTTGGAGAATCAATGGCTGAGACAATTGGTCTCATTGATTTTCCTGATTTATGAATTTTTGATAGAGCATACAACCTTGGCACTTTTGGATTAGAAATATGCAGTTTGTTTTCCAGAGAAGGAAAAATAAGGCTGTTACAAGATTACAATGTATCTCTGACTTCGTTAATCATTTCTGACAATGGATTCCTTGGTAATCATTTTTATGGACCGTCTTGAATTAATTTTTCAACGCGTTCAAAGTAATCAGACTTGCCCATTACTACAACATTATTTCCCTTATCAGCTTTTAAATACAAACAATCCTTCTCTCGCAGACGCTTGACAATCTTAGATATGTTTGGCATATTTTGATTTTTATTTGAAATATTTTCTTGCAACTGCAATTTTTCCTTTACATGACTGTCTGACGAAAGCTTTGGAGGGCTCCGTTAAGTGTTTAGAACCAGTTTCAATACCGGCTACCATAATCTTCCAAGCACTACGGGATTCCGGCAAAGCAAAATTGAGGCCTTTATTTTAAGAGATCTAGTTCTGGATTGTCGAACGTCTGTGTTGAAAGATTTTCTACTGTGTTGATGCTTTTCTGATATATGTTATTTCGACTGCTCAATTTTAATTTGTTTGAATTTTTTATTTAAAGATGACATTTTTTAATAAATTTACTATTTACTGCTGTAAACATTTATACCATTCAAATACCCTAATCACCCGGCGCTTTATAAAAGGACAATTTATTGTTTATTCAATGTAATTGAATCATCTCTTGATGATGGTAACATGGTTAGCGAAACGTGCATCGAGATGTTAATAAAGTGACTCAGTATTTAGTTGCAGATCTCTTCGAGTTTAGTGTTTGATACCGATGGTTCAAATAGAAGAATTGAAAGTTGTAAATAATTAAAATGATAGATCATACTTGCTCACCCGTAACATTATTTTAAGAGGACGAGCTCGCAGTTCTAGAGTAACCATTTTGAAAAGTAGGTTAAAATATTTGATACGAAATGTTTTATTTCACGTTCTCCTGTTACACCGGGGGAACTATGAAGAGAATCCAGAATACACCATGAACTAAGTTGTAATCTCCAGGCATACACATACCGCGTTTGTAACCTCCATTCCCGAATTCCCCGAAACATCAAACACCGGTCCAACATACCCCTTCCTATCCCCCCCCTCTCTCTCTCACTTACCCTCGCTCTGTCACACACACTTTCACACACATTATCTGGGTCCTTGTTCATAAATCACCCCGAAACCTTTCCCGTTATCAGCCATTTATCAGTGCTCGGTCGAGTCATTTGTAAACACGGCTTTAACACAGGTATAAAAGATATCCGCTGTCGTTTGGGGCCCGCGCCTGATTATTTCGACGTCGTACCGCAGACGGGGGCGCTATTTTCGACGTCTTTATGCCGTCAGCGATCGTCCCGTTTTCGTTAAACCATTCTTGTAGACAGCCCCGACATCGAGATTCGTTTTTCGGTCAATTTTGAAAGGGCTTTAGTTGGAATTATCTATATTGTTTTTTTAAGTTGAAGGAATGAATTTTGTAAAAAATCAACGAATTTATAAATCTAGAGTGTATATATATATATATATATATATATATATATATATATATATATATATATATATATTGAACTATTGAAAAACCTCGGACTAAATTCACTGCAGGAACTTACGCAAATTATCACGAACATTTGGCAAACTGAAAAATTACCAGAAGAATGGAAATGCACAAGAATACAGAGAAATGGCCCGCTGCACAAGAAGGTAGACAGAACAGATATGAACAACTACAGAGGAATCTCCTTACTACAAGTCACTTACAAAATCCTCTCATCAGCATGCCTTCTCCAGAGAACACAAGAACAGTTAGAACACAAAATTGGCGAGTACCAAGTAGGCTTTCGCCCTGGTCGTTCATGCACTGAACAAATATTTAACCTAATAACTATACTGAAATACAAAGCTATCAGGAACGTCCCAATCATCTGCACGTTCGTGGACTTTAAGAAAGAATACGACTGCATCGACCGAAAATCTTTGTTCAATTCCCTAGAAGAACAAGGACTCGACCCCAAAACACTACGATTGATCAAGCAGACACTGACTGACACAACCTCTAAAGTGAAATTTATCGGAGAAATTTGCGAACCCTTCCTGATTAAAACTGGAGTACGCCAAGGAGATGGGTTATCCCCACTCCTATTCAATCTGGTCTTGGACAAAGTCATAAGAGAATGGGAAAAAGAACTGAAAATTCAAGGATACTGGAAACTAGACTCGAACTAACCAAAAACAACATAGAAATATCATGCCTGGCCTTCGAAGATGACCTAGCCATACTCGCAGACAATGAAAAAAGGACAACTAAACAGACCGAAGTCCTCAAGGAATGTGCAGAGAAAGTCGGCCCACAAATCTCCTTTCAAAAAAACGAATTCTTCGGCTTAAAATTAGATTTATATTAGCAAAATAAATAGGGTCACTCACTTCAAATATCTGGGCGAGATCTTCGAACTCACAGGAGGAGAGAAGATAGCACAGAAGACTCGATTACAGAAGATGAAGTGGGCATACGGCAAGACACACAATATCTACAATAAGAAATGACTATTCACACACGCAAAAATAAGACACTACAACACAGTAATCAAACCAGAAGTACTATACCCAAGCGAGATACTTACATTTCATACAAAAAGCGGCATAGAAAACATACTAAAAGAAGAACACAAAATGATGAGAAAAATTCTCGGCCCAAAACTGACAGAGGAAGGTACAGACTACATTCTCGAAAGACCACAGAGAGAATGTCCAACGTAGCGGCGGACTTAAGAAAAAGAAGGTTGAAATTCTATGGACATATCAGTAGACTCCCACCGACAAGATTCACCAAAAGAATTCTTACATACAAGGAGTGAGGTCAACAGTACCATGGATCACACAAGTCAGAGCTGATCTGGAAAAAGCACAAATGGGTCCGACAGAGATTGAGGATAGATGAACACACAGAAACAAATTACATATTTGGAACGTCGCATCAGAGAGCAAAGTTTCGAGGAGATCGGGAACAAAGTGGACGGAGGAGAGAAAGAGAATCCACGGAGAAAGGATGAGAGAGGTGTAGAGGATCAGAAAGAACACTCGAAAATGAGTCAGGATGCTTTGCGTGATCCGACCGGGTCTATACGCACCTATATATATATATATATTTATATATATATATATATATATATATATATATATATATATATATATATATATATATATATATATATAATTATTGGGTTCTCAGGCAGAAGTTAGTCTAAGATTTGTAAAATCTCGACGTTTCGGCTTTCATTTTGAAGTCATTATCAAGAGAATCTAGTTGCTTAGCCCTGGGGTCTTATCTGCTTACTCCCAAGGCTCACAATTAAAACAACTACGTGTCCACTGAACCCTGTTGAGTAGGCAGATTGAGACCCCGGAGCAAAATAACTACATTATCTTGATAATGACTTCAAAGCGGAAGGCAAAAAGACTTGCCTTTGATCATAGGAAGAGTAAAGCAATTGAAATGGAGATTGGCAGGCGAGTTGTTGGGACGACAAATGGATCAAGGCAATCCTGGAGGTACCGCTTGATTGCAAACGTCCGCGAAGAAGACAGAAAACACGATGGACTGATGACTGGAAATGTAAAATCAGTCCAATTCAAATTTATATGACGAGAAAGATCGAGATAAAAACATACGAGTAAATACAACATCTCCGTTTCGTCTGACATTGTATTTTCTCATTTACTATTCTAATGTATATGCTGTTATATGTATATTTCTCACAACATTTTCTATATTACTTCTTTAAACAAAAGTACAAAAGTACTGCTTTGTCAAAATATTTTTTATCAAGAATGCAGTTGTACAACATACATAAAATATAACATTCCAGAACAGGTTGATTTATCTAAAAATATATAATTTTCAGTTAAAGTTTAGTTCTCCCGTTGATTTTGTCGTTCTTGTCAGCCACCGACGATTGACCACCACCACCATCAAACCAGACATACTTTATGAGATAGCTAAAACCCCAAAAAACAAATAAGAGCAGCCTCGGGTAGTTAATTTTAGATAGGAACCAGCGAAAAGCTAGAGTAAAAATCAGGTTGAAAAAGTAGATAGTATATAGAGCCTTTTAGCTCAAATTTTGCTTTCACGACAGTTAAATCAGATACCTCTATCTAGATGTGTATAGATGTAAAGATAGAAATGTCTTTCAATTAAAATGTGTACTGAATTGTTTCCTGTTTTCTTGTATATATTATTCCCTGCCAATTAAGATCTCTGATGGCGCAGCGGGTATAATGCTTATCAAATGGAGAATTTGAAGTTTCGATGATAGTACAGTACCTTTACAGCGGGGCCGCAAAAATAGGTATGCAGTTATAAGAGACGTACAGCGGTTACCCATGAGCTGAGGGATATTGTTATTCCACAATTACAGCGGCAGCATGATAATGAAGACTTCTATTTACAGCAAGATAGAGCTTCCTCCACTCCACTATGCTGTAAGAGCGCATCAGTCTCTTGATAAGAATATTGATAAGAATTATATATATATATATATATATATATATATATATATATATATATATATATATATATATATATATATATATATATATATATGTATATATCTTAGTGGCGGTTCGTGAATTTGAAGTATGGAGGTTCTGCATAGCAGCAAACCATCTCTACAATTAAATGTCATGAAATATATGTAATTTTGGGGGGTTAGAAGTGGTATATATATATATATATATATATATATATATATATATATATATATATATATATATATATATATATATATATATATATATATATATATGGAGTTTTTTGACTTCTTTAGATTGAGTCAAATGAGACAACAGTAGTCAGGAGTTATACTTTCCCGACCGTTGGGTTCCACAAACTCATGTAGAACGCACAACAACCTGCGTCTCCGCCATAATGAGCATTGGTTAGTTGCTTAACCCGGTTGTGTATAACTTCTGTCTACTGTTGTCTCATTGAACGCAGTCCAAAGAAGTCAAAAACTCCATGTATAAGCCATCCGACGAGAAGTTGGCGAAAATATGGATTGTTTGATTGTGGAGAGGGACTCCCTATTGTTGGCGAGAGAGCATATGTCGGTACCCTGATGAGTCTAACCACCAACAGACGAAACATGTGCCCTCCAATGGAAAGGATGGGGGGCTTCCTCGCGGTCAAGCAACTAACCAATGCTCATATATATATATATATATATATATATATATATATATATATATATATATATATATATATATATATATATATATATATATATATATATCATCATCATCATCATCATCATCATCATCAGTCCGTATCGATCCACTGCAGAATGAAGGCCTCTTCAGCATGCTTCCAACCTTCACGGTCCTGGGATTTCCTCCGCACTCGGGTCCAATATACTTAACGATGTCATCAATCCATCGTGCTTTCGGTCTTCTTCGCGGACGTTTGCGATCAAGCGGTATCCACTCCAGGATTGCCTTGGTCCATCTGTCGTCCCATCGCCTCGCTATATGGCCTACCCATCTCCATTTCAATTGTTTTACTCTTCCAATGATGTCACAGACTTTTGTTTGTTCCCTGATCCCCGCGCAGGACTTTCTGTCTCGTCTTGTAATGCCAAGCATACATTTTTCCATTCCCCTCTGTGCCACCCGAAGTTTTTGAATTGATTGCGATGTGAGTGTCCAGGTTTCACTTCCGTATGTCATAACGGGTAGAACGCACTGATCGAAGACTTTTCTTTTCAGGTAAAGTGGGAGTCTGTTCTTAAACACTATGGTGCGCCTACCAAATGCCTGCCAGCCACATTTAACACGCCGTTCCGCCTCCCGGGCTGTATTCCCCTCCATTGAAATCCTCTGCCCAAGATATATAAAGCTGTCCACAATCTCTAAATCCCTTCCTAAAACTGAAATTCTTCTGTCCTGAGCGAAGTTATTGAACATAACCTGACTCTTTTTCAGGTTTATTTTCAAGCCAAATGGTTCGCCAGCCCTTTGCAGTTCCTGTATGCGTCTTTGCAGCTCCTCTGGGTCTTGTGAAATGAGAATAATATCATCTGCAAATCTAAGATGGTTTAAGTTTGCACCATTGATCTTTACACCATCGTGTTCCCAATCCAGTTTACGGAATACTTCTTCAAGGCCAGCCGAGAAAAGAATAGGCGATATTGCGTCACCTTGCCGTACACCTCGTTCTATATTAATTCCCACTTCAAGATCATCAAGGTGAATTGTGGCTGTAGCTCCATCATATATCGATTCTAATAGGTTTACATAGGCTCTCTCTACACCTTGGCTAAGCAGTGCATCCATTATCGCATGCTTTGAGATGGAATCAAATGCTTTTTCGTAGTCGATAAAAGCCAAGCACAGTGGCATGGTGTATTCGTTGTGCCTTTCTATGACCTGCTGTACAACCTGGATGTGATCCATTGAACTGAATCCACTTCTGAATCCTGCTTGTTCTCTTGGTTGTGCGTCATTCAGTTTTTTTTAATATTCTTTTAGAAATTATCTTAGTGAAAACTTTTTACATCACTGATAGGAGGCTTATTGGACGGTAGTTCTTTAAATCTTCCTGTGCTCCTTTTTTTATGTAAAAGGATCACTTCTGCATTTTTCCATAAGTCAGGTACTTTTTGTTCTTTGAGGCATTTTGAGTATAATTTTGCCAGTGTTTTATGTAACGTCCGACCACCAGCTTTTAGCATTTCGACAGCTACACTATCCTTTCCTGGAGCCTTGCCGTTCTTCATCAATTCTATAGCATTTCTTACTTCCTCCACTAGGATATCTGGCATTTGTTCTTCCGTGGGTATTGCTGTCCCTGACTGGCTCTGATCTTCATATAACTGGGAATAAAACTTTCTGACAATCTCTAACATTTGGGTACGCGCCCTGCACGCTGTGCCATCCTCATATATATATATATATATATATATATATATATATATATATATATATATATATATATATATATATATATATATATATATATATATATATAAATTATTCAATCATATAAAAAATCAATATATAAACTGATAAATTAAAATACCAATTGATTCTCGTTGCAGTTTACATCCAGATGTCCTATACCGTGCACTTAATGTGAAATTCCATCGTCTCGCGTGTATTACGGACGCTCTAGACCGCATACGTCACCATCAGAGAACGGCCTGTCCAGGTCATCGTTTCCTGGAGGATGTCTGGTTTGGTGGTGGTGGTGGTCAATCGTCGGTGGCTGACAAGAACGACAAAATCAACGGGAGAACTAAACTTTAACTGAAAATTATATATTTTTAGATAAATCAACCGGTTCTGGAATGTTATATTTTATGTATGTTGTACAACTGCATTCTGGATAAAAAATATTTTGACAAAGCAGTACTTTTGTACTTTTGTTTAAATAAGTAATATAGACAATGTTGTGAGAAATATACATATAACAGCATATACATTAGAATAGTAAATGAGAAAATACAGTGTCAGACGAAACGGAGATGTTGTATTTACTCGTATGTTTTTATCTCGATAAATTTGAATTGGACTGATTTTACATTTCCAGGCTGCATTTTATTCAATTTTCTAAAATAGGTTTGTAGAATTTTTTTCTTACTTTTATGGTTGCTCACTCTACATCTCCAAACTCGTTGGTTTTCATAATAAAAGAGCTTTGATAAGTGGATGTGTAGCGTCTGCAGGGTATTGATATATATAAAAAAAGCAGCAATTCACATTCCACTTATACCTTATAATATTTTTCAAAAAAAAATCTATCAGTGATATTTTCAAAAATTGAATTTAGATCCAGCAATTTTCTGGAAATTGTATATATATATATATATATATATATATATATATATATATATATATATATATATATATATATATATATATATATATATAATATATATATTTATAGTATAAAATATCACTAGAGGATACATGTTTTATTTAACACTTCAGGAGTCACCTAACGAATTGAACGTTCCAGGGTTATTGAGAAAGTCCTCGCCCTGAGAAAAACCCACAGTTCAAGTCAACTAAGCAGTTGTCTGAGTAAATCTTCGTATAACAAGCAATTTCTTTGTGTTTGGGAAGAGGAAGAAATCACTGGGAGCCAAATCTGGGGGATCTGTCGCATGTTGACGCACATTGAAGCGTAGATCATAGAGGTTTACAGCAACAATCCGAGATATGGGTGTAGTTACATTATCGTTGTGAAAGAGTGCTTCGTTTTTCGCCATTTAGCCTTAGTAACACCTTTGGGTTGGTGCCCTGATTGAAGCGTAATATTACCCGGTGATGATCCTGCTAGCTGACAGGCAGTATATGAGCTCTACACCATAAGAATTCCAGAAAGACTTAGCAATGACTTTTCCTGCAGATGGGAAGTTTTTGCTTACTTTGGCGCACTTTCCACTGTCCCCACGTCAGTGTTTAGACTGCTGCTTCATTTCTGGCTTGTAATGATGAGCCCATGTTTTATCTCTTTCATAAAATGTCGAAGAAATTCAGCAGAATCGCCTTTAAATAAGCCTATAACACACGCATTTGAATGTTATCAGCCGGACATGCTTGGTCATGCTTGCGCCATCTCTGTTTCAAACCGACAATTTTTTAAACGACCTTCGTATTGAGCTAATCTTTTCCTCAGTTATATGAAAAATTTCACACTAATCTTCCTATTTCCCTATATCAAAATTTTATCCAGTTTACGTTTAACAAGCTTCGTTATCATCCTGACTCTGTCTCGACCTCCAGACCATCAATTATCAACCCCGAAGCGGCATTGTTAGTCGTACACCGAGAAGCTCTTTAATTAGCGTCAGTTCTCGCACCTACTTGTTAACAGGACCTCCGTCGATATTTGTACGGGTCTTGTTTGTCCAGCGATGTCCGGCGCCTTATTGCCATGGACTACGTCGCATCTTCTGCGTCCATTAATAAAATCTCTGGTCGAGGGGGGATTGCGTAAATCAGACTTGGACGTGTTTGGTTTGGAGAAGGGACTGAAATTTGTATCTGGTTGGTTAATTGAGACTAAAGTTTGATAGAGGGGTTAAAGAATGGTGAATTTTAAAGTAAACAAGTAGTCTTAGTTTAATTATTAAGAAAAAGCATAACTACTAACAATAATTTAGCTTATTATATATTAACCTATAGTGCCAGATTCATCCAAGAAAATCAAAGAGATAGGCTGGAAAGTAGTTCCCCACCCAACGTATTTTCCCGATAGTGCACCGTCAGATTAACATTTTTTTTTTCAAATCTATGAAACATTTTCTTGGCGGGAAAAAATCCTACAACAATCACAACAAACTTTTAAATAACACTTTGAAAGATTTGTAGAATACACAAACATTATTTTAACGATATGTACATCTACGGAAAGTTTATTGTAACCTAACATATACTATGAAAATATTAAAGTAAAATTGCCGGAAAAAATTATCAATAATTTCCAAGACTAACCCTACATTTTATCTGATGACATCAAATATAAACTTTTGTTCTGAGGGCATTTTTTATATAGTCAACGACTTCGTTAGCAACGACTGGAAAATAACATTTTGGGGAAAGTCGACTCTACTGTTTTAAACGTTGTAACTTTTAACGTGGCAATACATCAAAATGAGTAATGGAGTGGGTGAACGTGAGTGTGGCATGTCATCGGCAGAGATAAAGAGTTCTGTGGAAAATAACGATAGAAATTGGCAGCGTTTTCCAATTATTCTAAACACATTTTCTACATAACGTGTTCTATCTTTAGTTAACTTATTGAGAAGGCTTTTATATATATATATATATATATATATATATATATATATATATATATATATATATATATATATATATATACCAATTATATTTATCCATATAGACCGGGTTTCTCACGGTAGCCGTTTGTTAAAAGTTTTCGTGGTTAGAAAAAAAGTCAGAATTCTGAATTTTTGGACATTTAAAATTGTTTCTCATTTAAAAATATTTTCAAGGTCATAGCATTTCCGGTTCGCATTCCGGTTCCGGAAGTCGCATGTAACTTCCTAATTTTAAATTGAATGGACCCAGTATATTATTTAATTTTTGGATTCCTGAGAAATTTTCATGATGAGTTCCATCAGGTTTGGCGTGACACTCGGTAAATTATTGGATGGTCGGATGCAGAATTTGCTTCTGCATCGATTCGCTATAACTTTCCCTATACCTATTTCAAATGGTTTTCTTGTTAATCCGTATTTTCTATTTTAATGCGATTTTTGGCAGAAACCGATACATCTCGATCGTGTTTTTCGAAACAAAATGAACATGACTGAAATGGCAGAAATTCACTTTAATTAGAACATGAACAGGAACAAAACAAAACAGGAACATAACAAAATTTTGAATGTAATAGAGATAGAACATTTATGAAATCACTAATAAACCCTCTGAGAATCTCCAGATATCTAGCCCTATTCAAATTTTCATCGTACACTTAAATATTAAAATTAAAGTGTTCCTGGTGATTATGTTATGTGTTATGTGCCCAGTAATGATTATTTAGGCTATTTATAATTTCTTGCCTGCTGAATTTTAATTCATCAGTCCACATAAGCTTATGAAGAAATCTCGGATCGTCAGTCATTTTTATGCACATGAACTCGCAAAAGTCCACTCGTGTTGCCTCATCACCAAGACGTAATCCGTGCACAATTATCTCAGAAAAGCGATGTTTTCTTAATATTCTGTTGATTGATACTCTTGAAATATCCAAATCCAGCGCTGCTACTGGAGTTGAACCCCGTGGATAAGCTTGAAAACAAGCCAACACATTCACCTCGTTATCTTCATTATCTATTACAGACTTTAGGTAATTTCGTGTTTCCCTTGCTCTCCCAGCTGCCAAAAATCTAGCTTCGATTCTCGCGAATTTTCCGGGAGTCATTGTTGGTAGGTCCGGATATCGTTCGTTAAATAACACTGCGGAACAGCAGTTTTGTTGACTTGAATCTGTGACTTGTTTTTGACAAATTTTTCATCTCTGAATTCAAAAATATTCACAGTTTTTCTCTATCACGTCAAGTTCTTAAGCTACAGCATACCCCTCATTTTACCTTAAAAGTGTACTTACGAAAGGAAACAAGGTGAGATCTGACCAAATAGATTAGAATATTTTATTCATACAGAGGTTAACAGTAGTCAGCCATCATACTGACATCCCATCTACCTTGATACCGCGCTTCCATTACCTTTAGATCTTGGTGGAATCGTTCGCCCTGTTCATCACTAACAGCACCAAGATTTTCTGGGAAATTAGCAAGATGACTATGTAAGAAATGCAGTTTGATGCTCATGTTGCAACCAAGTTTTTTAAAGCTCTCCAAGAGTTGTTGAACAGTTTCGATGTAATTCCCGGCTCGTGTATTTCCAAGAAAGTCTTTAACAATATTTTTAAAAGCCAACCAAGCATTCCTTTCAAGTTCGGTCATTGTTTCAGTGAAATTTTCATCTTTAACGAGTTGCCGAATCTGTGTACCATCAAACACAACAGCCTTTATCTTTTCATATGACAGGCTAGAGAATGCCGAAATGATATACTTAAAACAGTCTCCTTCAATTGACAAAGCCTTAAATTATTTCATAAATACAATGTTTTTTCTGTCGACAACCTGATTTAAAATGTTTGGATCACCAGGTCTTAGGTCAGATCTTGGGGGCCAGTTCGATTGCACCCAATGCTTCTCACGAGCTCTGCTGTCCCACATGCACAAAAAACAGGGATACTTGGTATACCCGCGTTGCCGGCCAAGAAGGAAACAGACCATTTTAAGGTCAACACAGATGATCCATTGGTACATGTTATATTGCAACAAGTCAATGATTATGTCGCCATATTCTTCACGCAAAGAAACTGAATGACCTATTGGGACTGACCGTATAAATTTCCATTATGTAGGAGAACACACTTCAAGCTACGCTTTGAGTTATCTATAAACAATCGCCATTCAGTTGCGTTATAGTTATAAATGGCCAATTCTTTCATTAAACCTTCCACGTTCTGGCAATATACAAATCCGTCATTATTTCTGAAGTACTGCCTAAATTCACTTTCTCTGGATCGATAGTCTGTGATTCGCCAAGCTTAGTCTGATGCGCAACAACTGTAGAGAAAAAACTTGACGTAATAGAAAAAAAACGAAATAAAGTTTTGGAATTAGCATGTCAATTTACGTATAAAACAGCTTAAATATCGAACAGAAATTATTTTTCAAATTGTTCCCCAGTGTAATCTGCATGTTCGTCTGACAATTCGCCCACATTCACAATGCGTATAAAACAAATTTATCAAATTAGTACTGAAATATTCTTCATTATTCTCTATTATAAACTGTACTTGAAAAAATGAACAAAATCACTAAAACTGTAAGTAGATACCTCACGAATTTGTAAGCTGATACTGCCTTGACATAATATCAACATTGTTTCAATTCCTGTCAAAATCAAGGCTTACCAGAAAAGACTTTTGGGGTTTCATCGGCTTTTGATAAAAAATACACATTGATTAACAAGAATACCGTTGGAAATAGATATAGGGAAAGTTATAGTGAATCGATGCAAAATCAAATTGCATCCGACCATTCAATAATATACAGAGTGTCACATTTGATAAAACGAACTTTTTTAACTTTGAAAACAATGTAATTGGTCATCAAATGTTGGACAGTCTGTATGCGATAAATTAACTATTAATGTAGATTTCGAAAGAATCATTATTGTGCTTCCGTCTATCCCAGAAGCGCTTAGCACCAGTCGAAAATGGGTAAAAGGCTCGGTAGTTGAAAAAGAATCAAGATTTTTAGGAAAAAGTTCAAAATAAGTATAGGGAAACCTGATGGAACTCATCATGAAAATTTCTCAGGAACCCAAAAATGAAATAATATACCGGTTGTTCCATTTAAAATAAGGAAATTACTGGCAACTTCCGGGATAACTGAAAGCGATATGACCTTGAAAATATGTCAAAATGAAAGATAATCTTAAATAACCCTGATGTTCAAAAATTCAGAATTCTAAGTTTTTTCTAACCACCAGTTTTTCTAACGAACGGCTACCGTGAGAAATTCGGTATATGGATAAAACACAATTTAGTGTAATATTACAACAACCCAGTAGCATTCAAAAATTGTACGGTATATATTTATGGATGCGACGATCGGTGACTACTTTATCTATAGTGTCGATATTTAAAAAAGAAAAAAAATATTTATTGATAAGCCTGATTGAAAAGTCCAACAATTTTAACTAGACCTTCCCTAAGCCAACAGTTGTCTTTAATATTGGCATAATTTTACGTTACAATGTTTACAATTTTTAAAAACTTATTGTTGAATGTTATGTTGAATGTTGATGAATAAAAAAGTTATTCAATTTATTTAGATCAGTGTAATGCATGTAATGGTTTTCTTTGTAGCCTAAAAAATTCCTTCCGAAGAAGTCTGAGATTTTTGACGAAATTTACAGGTATATTAAAAAAATTGTTTTAAAAAAGTATTTGACTCAGTTTCAAAGCGGACCATGATGGATGCGTTAATTCGCCAGGGGGTAGACAATGCATATGCAAACCAATTAGGATCAATATCTGATAGGACTACAGCAACAATTTACCTTGATGATCTTGAAGTTGGAATTAACGTTGAGTAAGTTGTATGGCAGGGTGACGCAATATTGCTTATTCTTTTTTCGGTCTGTCCTGAAGAAGTATTCCGTATTTTGGATTGGGAACAGGATGGTGTACAGATGGTGCAAACTTAAACCATCTTAGATTTGCAGATGATATCGTCCTCCTTTCGCAAGGCCCAGAGGAGCTGCAAAGACGTATACAAGTGCTGCAAAGGGCTGGCGAACCTTTTGGCTTAAAAATAAACCTGAGTCAGGTTATGTTTGATAAATTTGCTGAGGACCGAAAATTTTCAGTTTTAGGAAGCGATTTGGAGTCCTGCCCTTATGACATACGGAAGTGAAACCTAGACCCTCACATTGCAATCAATTCAAAAGCTTCGTGTAGCACAGAGGGGAATAGAAAGATGTATGCTTGACATTACAAGATGAGATAGAAAGTTCTGCACATGGATTAGCAACGAAAGTGGCTGAAATCATTGAAAGTCTAAAACAATTGAAATGGAGGGCTATATGGGCAGGCCATATAGCGCAACGTCCGCGAAGAGGACCGAAAGCATGATGAACTGATAGGACTGACATATTTAAGTATATTGGATCCGACTGGCAGAGGAAAGCCCAGGACCGTTAAAGTCGGAAACATGCTGGAGAGGCCTTCATCTTGCAGCGGATGGACGCAGGCATTTCTTCGACACGGGGTGATTGATGATGATGATGATGATCATGTTTGATCTCTGTTTGATTTCAGTTTTCAATTGACTAGCATCTATTTATTTTTTTTTGGAGATCATTGTAATGCTCTTTTTGTTTCTCATTTGCTGTTTGCTCTTCAGTTGACATGGGTGAGTTTTCAAAATGATTCTGATGTTCAACGCATTATCAGCCTTTTCTGAATATTCTATGCTATTTCAGAGTCTTTCTTTTTGACATATATTCAACATAAAAAATCTTTCCCAGCATTTCTGCTTTTTGTGTACATCAATCTGCGTGTAGTATTTATCTTTTTTGTCAACTAGCCACCGAGATCATGCAATCTCACCTTAGTGGATTATTTTTTGTGGAGTTATGTTAAATTTCTGGTCATCTGGTCTGCACTGCATATATATATATATATATATATATATATATATATATATATATATATATATATATATATATATATATATATATATATATATATATATATATGAGAGAGTAATCAAGATAGAACAAAAATTAGTGAAAATTCTGATAGTCTTGTTGTGCAATGCTTTCTTTAGAGGATCGTTAACGAAAAACTTATCCTACAGGGCTTACTTGACAGACCTTGAAGCATGTCGAAGTACATTACACCAACCCTGGTGTAATATAATATAGTAGAGTTTGTTTGGAAACATAATAATTTCCTTAACAATCATGATGATTCGTCTATTTAAAAGTGCTATGACTGGTTTAATTCCTTTCGAATACCGAAAATTCCAAACAATCGTTGTTTCCATTCATCCAGCGCCGTTTTTCCCATCTTATCCATCGTCTTATCTATTATTTGTTTGAATTTTAATTAATGTATTATACTTCTGCATCTGAATTGGTCGAAGAGCAGCAGCAACCGGCAGCTGGCTGAATCCATTAATCCGTCGGAAAAAAAAAGCGTCAATTCATCTAATGACCGAAGAATAAGCGAGCGAGATGAGAAGAATGTCGACCATGTCAGTTCCTTTTGTGATATTAAATTGAGATAATTCGTTAGCTTCGAGTTGAAAGTTTCAAGCGTGAGATGAATATGTGGGTTATTTTTTCATAGTTTCGAACTATTTCGTTATTTTTTCTTATCTGGTTTTATCACTAGCGGTTAAATGATAGTAAATTATTACTATGATCATAAAAATATGTTGACTTTTAAGTAAAATAGAAGAAAAGTTCTATCTGCTTGATCGTACTAATTATCAATCTATAATCATTAATCGTATTTTTAACCAGACTCAGTTCGTCCAAGTATTGTCTGACTTTTTAAATTTTTTTAGTTTTTCACCGCGACCAAAAACTCAAAAAATATCAAAACTATTTGTTCTTACGTAAATAAAGAATCCCTGGGTAGAAAACAAAAACAAAACGGAGACAAATTTCTCATTGGTTCTTTTTCTGTAATAATACAAACATTTTCTAAAATAAATACAATCTCTTGAACGTTAACGGTTCGGGAGGTCTTCTCCTCTCGTTTTCAAAACGAATCTAAAAATTTAATTATATTAGTTTCTATATATACTCAAAAGATAGGAAGTAAATATATTTTGTGTATATGTCAATAATATTTACATTGACAATAATAGTTTTTACTGACCAAAAAAATATATATAGGTGATTTTTACTATGTGATTATTGTGTATTGAAATACTTAAACGTTTTTATCATAAGGCATATCAATCCAGTTATTTTTTTTTAATTAATTATAGCGGTTTCTTTTAATCTTCTGTTTTTTCTTATGGATTCCTTTAATACCATTATTGAATTATTCCAATTGATTTTATGTCCTGATTTCCATGCGTGTTGACACATTCTAAATTTATTAAAATCACCTTTTCTAATAAAGTTTTCATGTTCTTTTATCCTAACATCTAACGGTCTAGATATTTCACCTATATGCCAAACTTGCCACATTCGCGGGGAATTTTATATACCACATTTTTGGTATTCTGTTGTGTGTTGTTTGGTTTGGTTTATGTCAATATAGATCTAAGAAGATTTTGTTATTCTTATGTTGTATTTATTTCCTACTCTTTTAAATGTATTAGAAATACCGCGAATGTATGGTATTGCGAGGTTAATTGTTTGAGAGTTATTATTATTTACATAAGAACAGATATTTTTTATATTTTTTAAGTTTTAGATCGCGACGAAAAACCCAAAAAAAAATTCAGTCCTTCCAGTCGTACTATCCGTACTTAAAAATACAGTTAATTATTATATGTTGACTTTTGTTGAAAAAAATTGGTGCTTTTGACGTATCGATGTAACCATTGGTATACCATATAAGTTGAAATGACTGTCTTTGGCATAAACTTCATAACATTTTCGAGATTAAGTATTAAAGACATTGTAAAGATTACTAGAATATCATTTATTGTATGTTAGATCACTTCAAACAGTTTTTAAAAACACTTTAGGTTTGTCTCGTGTGTTGTATACACCACTGAAACCACTCTTCGTATATTTTTCGCTAAAAATCAAACAAATACCATCCCACAAGCATCATATTCACCATATATAGCACCATGTGACTTTTCCTTGTTTCCTTAATTGAATAAACCAGAACTATCGAACGAATCGGAACATAACTCTTGTGAATATGCTCATTAAGAAAAAAGTAAGTGGACAATCTTTTGCTTGTACTTCCTGTGGTGTTACCGCCTTCAATGAACCTTGATCTCCTTCAACCGATTCAGAATGATTGATCTTCTTCAACTTCGAGCAGCATTTCCTCGCCAATTTTTAATGTAGAGTAGTTCTTCAACGTTTTTTTCTTACATTGTCTTGTGATCGAGTCTTTGGCTTATCTCTTTTTTTGTTACCCCCTATATTCTTTTTTAACAGATCCCTTAATAAGTTCGAAGGATAACATATAGATGACATCACTATCGACAGATCCATAAGATTTTTAGAAAGTACTAACCTTCAAATGATACGTGTCAAAATTTGAGGTTTAGTTCACAAGTTACAGTGATTTTAGTGACGCTATTCTTGTAAATTTGCAAACAGTGGAAATATCTGAATTTCGTGTATTAATAAAGTATTGCTCTTTAATGGAAAAAATATCGTTCAAGCAAAGCAATGGCTTGCCAAGTGTTATTCAGACTCTGTTTTATGGAGACAAATAATAGAGATGTGGTTTGTTTTAAACGCGGCCGTTTAAATACCGATGACGCTGAACGCTCTGATCGCCCAAATTTGGCAGTTATTTTAGAAAACAAAAACAGTCCACAAAATAGTTTTGGCCTATCGTAAATTGAAGTTACATGAGATAGCTAACACTTTAAAGATATCAGAAGGCAGTTTTTTCACCCTTTTGCATGAACATTTATCCATGAGAAAGCTCTGTTCGCAGTGGATATCGCGTTTGTTCACAGTCGATCAAAAGCAACAACGCGTCGACGATTTAGCGCGCTGTTTGGAGCTATTTCAGCGCAATAATTTTTTTTTATGCGGTATGGCACATTGGATGAAACATGGATCCATCACTGCACTCCACAGTCAAATCGGCGGACAGCAACCGGCGAAAGTCGCTCAAAGCGATCAAAAACATCCATTTTGGGATGCGTAAGGTTTTGGTAACTTTTTGACATCCATTTCATTCATTAATTATCTTGACTAAGGAAGAGTCATCAATCGCGAATATTATATGGCGTTACTGATGTGTTTGAAGGAAGAAATTGTGAAATAACGACCCCAAATGAAGAAGAAAAAGTATTCTTGTCAGGATAATGCACCGTGTCACAAGTTGCTCGCAACAACGGCAAAATTGCATGAATTGCACGTTGAATTGCTTCCTCATCCATCGTATTCTCCGGATCTGGCTTCCAGCGACTACTAGCTGTTTGCAGACCTAAAAAGAAATCTTCAGGGAAAGATATTTGGCTCCAGTGAAGAAGTGATTGCCGAAACTGAAGCCTAAGATAAATCGTTCTACAAAAAAGGCATCGAAATGTTACAAGAGGCGTTAGAATCAATGTATTACTCTTGAATGAGACTATGTAGATGAATAAAGTTAAATTTTACCTTGTTTTATTAGTCATCCTACAATTTTATCGAGTAATGTGTTAAATGTCTAGTTGTAGTTTTTTTTTACAAAATTGGATCACGAATATTTCGTTATAGCTGATGCAATTTTTCCGGTGCGGAAAGAATTCAACGATAACCGTTGCCAAGTCATCGTGACACAGTTATGGTTTTCTTCCTCGGTATAATATTATCGGAAAATTCGGCAGTCTATCGAAAGAAAACTTAACATTTTCCGTAAATTGAGTTTTCGCGCGCTCTAGCCGCAGTCGAGCCCGCAGTTTTAAATAAACGTTCTCCGGCTTTACCGGAACCAAAAGTTTTACTACCGAATTTATTGGGTCTTGTGATATTGCTTTCTTCGATGTTATCGATAGTGGCTGTTTGGCATGTGTATCGCCAGTTTTTGACTGTCTCTTCTTCAACTGCTTCTCTACCATCATTAAAATCCTTATACTAATTGTAAACATTACTTCAGGTCGGTCAAAGTTTTTTATGGACCAGCATAGAAAATATTGTTTTTAGGTAAAATGTAATGCAAATCCACTTAAAAAAATTTTTTAGAGAGAAAATTTTTTAATAAAAGACGCTATGATGTCTAATTTAACAAGCGATGTTATATGAAATTTCTGTCAGATGTCAAAGACAGTAAGTCATACCTACTTAAAAACAAATGGATGTATCGACGCAAAAGCCCGCGAATTTTTAAAACAAGTCACCATATTTCTGATGATAGTAGTATATTTTAGGGTTTGTTCTTCAAATCGAAATTGAAAAGCCGTAAATTTTTAAGGTGGTTTAGTGACCAAGCCATTATTGACATATCCCTAATTGTTGAAGTGTTTCGTGAGCGTTAAGACATCGTAAATGAGGGAGACATTGATGGAAACATGTGGTAGTACGACGGGTGGGGCAAGAGTTCCCAGCCAAGTGCAGAAATGGTGTCTCTAAGTAATGTCGAAATGATTGTGGCGTGTTTATATATATCAATCTCAAAGCATGCAATAATGGATGCACTGCTTAGCCAAGGGGTAGATAAAGCATATGTAAACCTATTAGAATCGATATCTGATGGAGTTACAGCCACAATTCACCTTGATGATCTTGAAGTGGGAATTAGTGTAGAACGACGTGTATGGCAGGGTGACGCAATATCGTCTATTCTTTTCTCGGCTGACCTTGAAGAAGTATTCCGTAAACTGGATTGGGAACAGGATGGTGTAAAGATCAATGGTGCAAACTTAAACCATCTTAGATTTACAGATGATATCGTTCTCCTTTCACAAGACCCAGAGGAGCTGTAAAGACGCATACAAGAACTGCAAAGGGCTGGCGAACCATTTGGCTTGAAAATAAACCTGAAAAAGAGTCAAGTTATGTTCAATGACTTCACTCAGAACAGAAGAATTTCAGTTTTAGGAAGGGATTTGGAGATTGTGGACAGCTTTATATATCTTGGGCAGAGGATTTCAATGGAGGGGAATACCGCACGGGAAGTGGAACGGCGTGATAAATGTGGCTGACAGGCATTTGGTAGGCTCAACATTGTGTTTAAAAGCAGACTCCCACTTTGCCTGAAAAGAAAAGTCTTCGATCAGTGCGTTCTACCCGTTATGACATACGGAAGTGAAACCTGGACACTCATATCCTAATCAATTCAAAAACTTCGAGTAGCACAGAGGGGAATGAAAAGATGTATGCTTGGTATTATACGACGAGACAGAAAACCCTGCGCATCGATCAGGGAACAAACGAAAGTCTGTGACATCATTGGAAGAGTAAATCGATTGAAATAGAGATGGGCAGGCCATATAGCGAGGCGATGGGATGACAGATGGACTGGAGTGGATACCGCTTAATCGCAAATGTCCGCGAAGAAGACCGAAAGCACGATGGATTGATGACATCGTTAAGTATATTGGATCAGAGTGGCAGAGGAAAGCTCAGGACCGTGAAAGTTGGCAACATGCTGAAGATACCTTCATCCTACAGTGGATCGACACGGGCTGATGATGATGGTGATATATATATATATATATATATATATATATATATATATATATATATATATATATATATATATATATATATATATATATATATATATAACACATGGGCTGAAAAGTCCCGGGCCTAATAAAGAAAACACAGTTTTTTTTGTTCTAAATTAGCTTTATTCATCAGCGTAATCTCCATCAAGAGCAACGCAATCATTCCAGCGCCGCTCTAACATTTCAATACCACTTTTGTAGAATGATTTATCTTTTGCCTCAAAATAGGCCTCAGTTTCAGCGATAACCTCTTCATTCGTGCGAAATTTCTTACCGGCGAGCATTTTTTTCAGGTCTGCGAACAGCCAGTAGTCGCTGGGAGCCAAATCTGGCGAATACGGTGGATGTGGGAGCAATTCGAAGTTCAATTGATGTAGTTTTGCCATTGTTTTGATTGACTTGTGACACGGTGCGTTGTCTTGATGAAACAAATTTTTTTTCTTTGCCATATGCGGTCGTTTGTTTGCAATTTCGGATTTCAAACGCTCCAATAACGCTATATAATATTCACTGTTAATGGTATTTCCTTTCTCAAGATCGTCGATGAATATTACACCACGCACATCCCAAAATACCGAGGCCATAGCCTTTCCAGCCGATTGTTGTGCTTTCGGGCGCTTTGGACGAGGTTCACCAGTTGCTGTCCACTCAGATGACGATCCTTTTGATTCCGGAGTGAAGTGATGGATCCATGTTTCATCCATTGTCACATATCGACGCAAAAATTCCGGTTTGTTACGTTTAAACATGGCCAAACACTGCTCAGAATCATCAACACGTTCTCGTTTTTGGTCAACAGTGAGCAAACGCGGCATCCACTTTGAACAGAGCTTTCTCATAGTCAAATGCTTATGCAATATAAAGCCAACACGTTCTTTTGATATCTTTACGATGTCAGCTAACTCACGCAACTTCACTTTTCGATTATTCAAAACGATTTTGTGGATTTTTTTTACGTTTTCTGGTGTTACCGCCTCATTTGGACGTCCTGCATCATCGGTGTCTCTACGACCACGTTTGAAGTCAGCAAACCAACGTTTTATTGTTGTTTCTGATGGAGCGGAGTCCCTATAACACTTTTCAAGCCATTGCTTTGCTTGAACGGTATTTTTTCCCATCAAGAAGCAGTGTAAAATTAAAACATGAAATTGTTTTTGATCCATTGTTTTGAAAATAACATAAGTAGCGTCACTCTTAGCACAATAACTCACAAACTAATGAATAGAATATCATGAAATTTTAACAGCTGTCTTTTGAAGGTTAGTATTAACTGAAAAAAGATGACTGCAATAAAACTAGCGCCATCTATGTGTTAGGCCCGGGACTTTTCAGCCCATATATATATATATATATATATATATATATATATATATATATATATATATATATATATATATATATATATATGTTTGTGCGTACTGTTTCACGGATGGAAAAACATGTATTCTGTTTTTTTTTGCGGGAATACATCCGGTTGTCGAGTTAGTCCCTTTTTTTGAGTTTTTCGCCACGATCTAAAACTCGAAAAATATCCAAAAAAAAATATGTATTGTTATGTAAATCAAGAATCACCGAGTAAAAACAAAAAACCAAACGGAGACCAATTTCTCAGTGATTCTTTTCTGTAATAAATTTGCCAAACAAACAAGATTTTAAAAATATAAAAATGTTCTAAAAATTAACTTTTAACGTTTCGCAGGGTCTTCTCCCCCCCGTTTTCAGAACGAATCTAAAAAATAAATTATATTAATTTATGTATATAAAGTAAAAATAAGAAGAAAATATATTTTTTGTGTATATCAACGATACTTACATTGACAATAACAGATTTTTTATGACAGTGACATACTACCAAAAGGTACTGTACTGATTGTGTATTGAAATATTTAGATGTGTTAATTGAATTCTTTAGAATCGGGAACCATATTGAATTTAAATCTACCAAAGGTATAGCAATGCAGTTATTTTTATTTAAATTAATTATAGCGGTTTCTTTTAGTTTTCTGTAGTTGGTTACTGATTTTTTTAATAATAAATAAATTAAAATAAAATCAATTGGAATAATTCCAAAACGGTATTAAAAAAATCGGTAGCCAGATACAGAAGACTAAAAGAAACCGCTATAATTAATTGAAATAAAAATAACTGTATTTCTATGCCTTCGCTAGATTTAAATTCAATATATATAAATATATATATATATATATATATATATATATATATATATATATATATATATATATATATATATATATATATATATATACATATATGTATATATATATATATATATATATATATATATATATATATATATATATATATATATATATATATATATATATATCGTTCAGAAATCGTTCACCCTTTCTCCACGTGGTGATTAATGATGCATTAAAATGGTCTGGCCTCAATCGTCTCTCTCAACTGCTTTCCTTGCGTTTCACCTGGAGCTCAGCTTATGACGGCTGAAAGGCTAGAAATCGGTCCCGAGAGACACGTGACGTCGTATGGTGGACAGTTGGGCGAAAGCGATCGGTGGCACCACGTGGGGAAAGGGTGAAAGATTTCTGTAATATTTTCCTCCACGGTTCCAATATATATATATATAGGTGATACTTGACTGTATCACCTATATCTTGAGGTGAAAATAAGCAGAAGAATTTGAAATTTCCAGACGACAAGCGAGAAAGGCAAAGCATGTACGTACTCTAATTGATTTATCTCCTAAACTACTTTAGATCCCATTTTGCAATTTTTATGGAAAATTGTATAAATGTTAAGCTTTATTTTGCAGCAAAATACTTGAAATTAAAATGGTTGAAGTTATTAAAACATTTATTTGAAATATTTCTTTCCGGTTTAACACTAAAAAAAAAATTATTATAATTTACTTCAATGTGACAATAAAACCCTTCCGTCAATCAGATGAAGAAGGTGTTAGAACTGCTATTGTCAACGGTAATGTGCCGATTTCAATTCTTCACACACACACACAACACAAAAATCGTATCTGCAAGCTGGTCTAAATCTCATCGATCAGCCAGATAACAATGGAGCACGTGCAACTGATCACACAGTACTGTTTACCGTCAAGATACCCAGACTTATCGTCGATTGCATATAAACTTTTCAGCGATTACTCTTGCACCCAACAATTGTATGAAATTTGTAGCATGTTTACAACACGTTTTGGTTACCTTACCATAAGAAGATATAAATCTGCTGATTCAGCCCATGCTTCATAAAGTTACGGAGTGATCACCACCATCCGTGGTAAAATTCCTCCTTTTCCTTCTTCTTCCTGTGGTACCACACCCGTCAGTAAGATTCGACCTACTTCAACTACATCTTCAGTAGCCCCTTAAGTCACTACTATCAGACTCACTGTTTTATAGATTCTAACTTTCAAGTTTATTTTGCATAAGTTCAGATCTTTAGGATCGACTTCAAAAATCAATAAAAAAAGTTAAGTATTCATCTGAGAAACCAAGTATGAAATAGAAAAAAAAATTATATAATAATAAAATATTTCTTCGTTCATATGTTGTTACGTCTTGTCCCGGAGATCAGAAAAAATATTTAAATAAAACAAATATAAGGTTGATGCAATATTATTCTAAATCAGCTCTGGTCGATCTTATTTCAACTCCCAGTTATCGGCAAAAGGAAAGACGCATTAAAGGTACTAATTTATGTTTGTTTTCAAATCTCCTTAACGTGTGTAAGTGCTTAACTCTAAGTGTAAAGTGCTTAACTCTCAATCTACAGTATAATTTAAAGAATATCATTGTTATATATCGATTAGTAAGATTTTTTCATGAAAAGAAACATCAATTTCCATCTTTAAATACTTCAGATAAGAAAAAGATCAGAGCAGTAAGGAAATAGTCTCGTTTATTTCAAGTCGTTATGTCTCTTCCCCCGATTTTCTTTAGAAATATAAAAAAGTATACGGGACCTAATAAAAAAAACGGTGCAATAACTCCCTAATACTTGTTTGTTATGTCAGGTCACATCCAATTATCACTCTAAGGGACGGTCTTTGTTAAAAAGGTCCGGTTTTATGATCGAACTTTAAGCGAATTAAGGCCGTTACAGAACAATAGACCCCCGAACCGGTCTGTAAATCTTTTCAAAATTATGACATACAAAAATTTCCTGACTATTATCGCTATTTTTAAATAGGGGCCTACTGTCACCCATATTTATGTTTGAATATGTTTGAATCGTCAGTGTCGATATATTCCATACTAATAATTAGACTAAACTTACTATATAATTGATAATAATATTGACGTAAACATATGCCATCAAAGGCCAGTTTTTAATTGTCATTGGGCAAAAAAACATTCTTTTTCGTAGCTTTGAATAAGTTGAATTATGTATAAGTTTGATAACCTTCGTTCATTTGAAAAAAACGGCTGCTGAAAATTATCAATTCTCGGTTAAACTTATGGTGAACATGCTTTAACCCAAAAAACTTATGAACGATGGTTTAAACGCTTTCAAAGTGGTGGTTTTGATACAAAAGTCAAGGAGCGTCCAGGACATCCGAAAAAGTTTGAAGATGAAGATTTCCAAGCATTATTGGATGAAGGATCAACTTATATGGTGAAACCATTGACAGAAGTATTGAATGTTACCCAATCCTCCATTTCCGAACGTCTACACGCATTGGAACAGATCCAGAAGGAAGAAAAATGGGTTTCATATGAATTGTAGGAAAGAAACATTGAAAAGCGAAAAACCACTTGTGAAATTTGACTTGCCAGGCTGAAAAGAAAAGGTTTTTTGCATCGAGTTGTAACAGGTGATGAAAAGTGGATCCCAAAGTGTAAAAGTTATTTGGAACACGTTAAACAGGACGTCCTACCCCACCCGCCATATTCACCGGGCTTAGCCCCTTCAGACTACTACTTATTTCGATCGATATCGATAATTTATTTTTATTAGTTATGGAAATAAACTCTCAAACTCTAAACTCTCGACATTATTACCGAAATACCTATTGTAGGGTGTGGTTGGGTATCCATTATGTTTTGTTCAGCTCTTTGGGTGGGTATCTCGTGCGTTCTCCATTGATACCCAGTTCATACCCGAAGCTGGCCATGTTGCGCGTTCTCCCCTCAGTCTCAGAAACTGTATCCAGTTTCATATTTGATTATTGGCCGATAATATTATCATTGTAGAAGTTATGTAGAACATCTTTATTTGAATCCATGTTGATTGCTGTCATGCATTATAACTGAGATTATAATAAGTATCTCTCTCTAGTTGAGAGTGTGAACAGCTAGTATTAAAATAGGATTTGTATCGATATGATAAATTTAAAGTAACAGATAGTAAACAGAGAATAGTTTGATGGATTCGAAGTGTTCACGGTTACTTTTATTGCCAGGTAGTTAAAGCTGCAATAGTTGGAAGCCGGCACCGTGCTCGTCAAACTCATGTACCCAACTAGTCGCCTAGTTAGAGCAATAACCATTAAGACATCTATATATATATATATTATATATATATATATATATATATATATATATATATATATATATATATATATATATATATATATATATATATATATATATATATATATATGTTTGTGCGTACTATTTCTCGGATGGAAAAACATGTATTGGGTTTTTTCTGGGAATACATCCGGTTGTCGGGTTGGTCCCTGTCGGGAGCTTGCAGACGTTTCGCCAAAATCTCATTTGGCATCTTCGGTGCTTACTGTCGTGAGGTTCGTGACTGTCTGAGAGAGATCGGTTCGCCATGTAATATTTATGTATATGTTCATATTTTGTTCATATTTTTAAACTTTTTCAATGTACTTCGTATTTAAGTTATTATCTAGTGGTACTGTTATGTCAATTATGATAGCCTGTTTAGCTTTTTTTTTCCAAAACAACCAAATCTTGTCGGTTATGTAATACAGTCCGATCGGTGACCTATGGTTATATCCCTATACATTTTGATGTCTTCATTTTTCAGAATGAGATACTCAAGGGCTTTGTGAATGCTTGGCAAATTAAAAAATATACATTTTGGTAAATAAGTTTGATATTTTTACAGTGTGGTCTCTTTTGCTTAATATTATTTTAATGGGGATGAGTTCAGATCAATATTGCATCACTATATTAATGGATTTTATCTAAATAGATTCTTTTGATCTTAAGTATGAAGATCATTTCGGACCGAACTTTTTTCGAGAAATTCCTCCTGTTTGTTATCGTTAGTGCGCTTTAATCCGTGCTTGCCTGTCCCGACTGAAATATTTCATTAAAATATTCCGTCGGAAAGCGTACAAAAAGCGTCCCGAAACGCAATTTAATAAACAAAGAAAAGCGCGGCGTGAAAACTCAGGTATGGCGCGAGTATGCCCGGCCTTCCGTGCTGCAGAGGGAAATTCCGAATATTATGGAAATGCGACCTGCAATTTCTGCATTCGCCGAATAAATATGTTTTTCGGTTTAGTTTATGTCGACGGAGGAAAAGTTTGTCGTAATCTGGAGGACGTTTATTACGTTATTTTCTTCGATTTGCCTTATTTTCACGAGATTTTTTTCCTATTGGGAAAACTAGCGTACAGCTTTTTCCACATCAGTGTAATTTGTTTTACTGCGGTTTTTTTTTCGGTCGTCTCTAGAAAGTCAATTTAGATTATCCAAATTTAGTTGCACATTATTCGAGTTATTCGGATATTTGAAGATATATCAATATAGAGGGATAGAGTATAATAGTCAAAGACTTTTAAAATGAAATTATGTTTTGATTTCTTTTTAAAAGTGTAATGATTTCTTTTTCATTTGAAAATCGATTTATTTTTAACGTAGACTCATTTTAGCGCAATATACTTTGGCCATCATTTTTATGCCCTTCAGAAAGCACGACTAGTCGAAAGCTGCAAAATAGTCCTCTGTTTCGGCAATGAAGTCTTCAAGTCATATGAATCTCGACCCTTTTTTCATGTTTGGAAAGAGAAAGTAGTCGGATGGAATCATGTCGGTAGAATTGTTTAGATGCGGCATTTGTTCGTACCGCAAATGGATCAATTTTGCTATCGCTACGACAGAGATATGGGCAGGTGGGGCGTTGTCGTGGTAAAACAGTACATTTATCTGTGCCAAATGAAGGTATTTCTTTATAAATTCTTCGTGAAATTTGAGCAATCTTACAGAATAATTGCAAAAATACCCCGCTTAACCCTTTCCTACCGGACTATCCATTTTTTATGATTTTCTACAATTGTACTCTATTATATTACTAAGGTAGGTAAAAAACACATAGATTTTTTAGATTTTTATTGTGCCTAGAAGTACCACTTCTAAGACTTGGACTAATTTTTAGAACTTTGTTTTTTGTTTTGAATTTATAAAATACAAGCAATAAAGAAAATATGAAATCCAATTCTTATCATTTTGTTATCTTTCCATTTCCAATATAATCAATAATCAATAATCAATAATCAATATCTCCTCTTTTCATTTTAGAATCACCAAACACATATTTCTGGGAAGCCCCACTCCATTACTTCTGATTATCGCACAAGCATAGATGAAAAAAGAAATTCAATATAGACAATTTTGCCCTTTTCCCCATTCTTGCTCGGTCAATTTTAAAACGACTGTTTCCCCTAAGCTGCAATTTAAAAATTGTGAGCTTTTTTCTTCGTCTTTTCACTGGTGAATATGAAATTTCTTAATAAAGCCTCTCTGATCAGCCAAACACCACAACTAGTATCCTCTTTTGATAGGTTTCATGAATAGGTATTGTTTCAGTGGAGACCTACCCTTAAATTTTGATATCGATTCATCGATGTTCATTTCTCGGGTCCCATGATAATATTGCGAATCCACTACCGGTCTTGTGTTGTACAGCTTTTCCTTACAGTTCGTACGCATTTGAGTATTATCATTACAATGTAGATGTGATAACAGAAGCTTAGGGACCGGCGATGTAGATGATCTGAGAGACCTGATCAATAGAAAATTCTTGTGGTAATTCTTCATTTGTAGGCGATAAGAGTTAAACTTCGTTTAAGACCCTTTCAAGAGCCTCCTCAAAAATGTTGGCAAAGCCGCTCGGTGTGGATAGTTGAACATCCTCCTCGTTTTCTTTGTCTGAAAAATCCACATTAGATACATCGTAACAGTCTGGACGGATTTCCAACAACAGAGCCTCAATGAGAACTGTATTTTTTTAAAATCCATTTCAATACATCAACAAATAAAACAACAATTTAAACATACATTTAAAACGAGTCTCACTTATTACGTAGTTAATTTGTGATGATCCTGATCAATATATGTGATAGGAGGATAGGATAGGATAGGATTGTCTCCCCTTAGTGAAGTTTTATCTATATCTAGAGAAAAATGTATTACAATAAATTTAAAAAAAATCGTTGTTTCACATAAACATCTTACGTACTCTGAAATATATTAACATGGACATTTTTTTGCACAAGTTTACGTAAGAATTATTATTTTTATAACTCTATCACTATTTAAATGATAATAACTATAACGAATAACATATACATATTATATAGTATAATTATTTTATTTTCTATTATTTTCAATTAGTATCTATTTCCGCGGTAACATTTTTCTTTTCCAACTAGTATTTGAATCACGTCCAAAGAAATTTCTCGTCGACACTTCGAGACAAGTTTTTCAGTAGTTCATTCCATAAAAGCCGGCGACACTAACAAAATATTCCGTCCCCTTTCAGCCCTTGTAGGGGTCGCAATCAAGATCAGTTCAGTGCGTGAATAGAGGTTTAGCGGCATTCAGAGCCGCGAATTTGCGCCTGTTTACCACGCTCTGCTCGATTTGAGCGTCGGATGCCTTTAATGAAGGCTCTTTGTTGAGATGCGGACTTGCTGTTCGGTCTACGGGGTGTTGTATAAGCACGCACCAAAACAGATAACAGAATTATCTGAAGTTTTAACTCGAATAATATGTTACTATTGGGTTCAAAAATGATAACTTATGTCTTTTGTGTGAATATGACCCTATACAGGCTGTTTTGTAGCGTTATGTTCAAATTTTGGAAAGTTTAAGTGCACTTATTTCTGACATTAAAAAATAAATAAATAATAGGTGTTTCGATTAATTATATCGTTTTTTCGCAAACTTTGAGCATTTATTTCCATTCCAACAAAATAAATTACTTTAATAAATAATAATAATAAAGAATAGAAAGTTCTTTTTTGCATATTTCTATTAAATAATAGATTCTGGTCCAAAACAACTTTTAATTTTTTGATGTCAATCAGTTATCAAGAAACATTTTCTCTTCTTTGTAAGAACTTTGTAAGTGTTGTTTTGAAAGTCCGTGCTATATCGATCGAAATAAATGGCAATTCGAAGGGGATAAGTCCGTTGAATATGTCGGGTGGGGTAGGACATCCCATTTAACATTTTCCAAATAGATTTTAGACATTTTCCAACATGGGGAAGAAATTTTTAAAGAAAATTTGCTATTTTGCAAATCAATCCCTGGTCGTGAAACTGGCGAAGGACCCTTTAAATTTTTTATTGATACAACACAAAACAAAACCTTGGACTTTAACAAATACATTGCGTTTTGTACTGATGACGCGAAAGCGACAATCGGGAAGATCAGTGGTGTGAAATTTAAAGACATTCTGCAATGGAATGAACATATGGAATGGATGCACTGCTTTCTTTACTAAAATGCTTTTGCTACAAAAAATAATTTTGCTACAGATAATTTTCAAAATATTCTGTCAGAAGGTGTAAAATTTGTTAATTGTTAATTTTATTTAAAACCGACCATAGTAGATATATTGCTTTCCACATTGTACGAAGAAATGGGTGCCAAATACGACTTACTGGTTTTCCAAGTCAGGTGGTTGTCGCGAAGAAAAGTGCTAACGAGGCTTTTTGAACTGGGAAATGAATTGAAAATCTTTTTTACAGTTTAAAATAGCTCGTTTTTAAAATTTTTACAAGATGGGGAAATTAAAAAAGGAAAAGGAAATGATTTACGGTTAGAGGCGCATCAGCATCTAAGGCTATTTAGCGACTGGCCCTACAGCTTATAACGTGGGTTCCGAACCACGGTCATCAGCTACCGACAAACCCAGGCCAGCACCCCCCTCAGGCTATTAACCCTTGGTTATGTGTCTACCCATAAGTCTATCAGGAAGCCTACCGACTGGCGAGAGACCAACGTAGAACACTTCTCAGAAGGCATCCGGCCTTACCCAGCCTTTAACTGGCGTAACTGAGGGGTAATTCGTTGTGGCCTAGAAACAATCACAGACATTTAGGTGTAACTAAAACTCAAAAAATATCAAAAATACCTGTTCTTATGTAAAGAAAGAATCACTGGGTAAAAAACAAAAAACCAAACGGAGACAAATTTCTCAGTGATTCTTTTTTGTAATAAATTTGCCTAACGAACAAAATTTTAAAGATATAAAAATGTTATAAAAATTTTTACAAACTTTTAACGTTAACGTTTCGGAGGGTACTCTCCCCCCGTTTTCAAAACTAAACTAAAAAAAAATTATATTAATTTGTAATATATAAAGTAACGAGTGAAAGTAAATATATTTTTTTTGTATATGTCAACGATACTTACATTGACAACAATAGATTTTCATGACAGTGACATACTACCAAAAAATATATATAGGTAATGTTATTGTGTGATTGTTTATTGTACTGATTGTGTATTCAAATATTTAAATGTTTTTAATTGTATTCTTTAGAATCGAGAACCATATTGAATTTAAATCTACCGAAGGCATAGCAATACAGTTATTTTTATTTAAATTAATTATAGCGGTTTTTTTTAATCTTCTGTATTTTGTTACCGATTCTTTTAATACCGTTTTGGAATTATTCCAATTGATTTTATGACCCGATTCCCATGCGTGTTGATAAATTCTAGATTTATTAAAATCGCTCTTTCTAAGAAGGTTTTTATGCTCTTTTACTCTAACATCTAACGGTCTAGATGTCTCACCTATATAGAATTTGCCACATTCGCAGGGAATTTTATAAACCACATTTTTGGTATTTTGTTGTATATTATTTGGTTTAGTCTTTGTTAATAGAGATCTAAGAGTATTTTTTGTTTTAAATATCGTTCTTATGTTTTATTTATTTCCTACTCTTTTAATTGTGTCAAAAATACCGCGGATATAAGGAATTGTGAGGTTAATTGTTTGAGAGTTATTGTTATTGTTATTAATAACTTGTCTGTTTTGTCTAGTATCAAAATTTTTAAGCGATTTATCTATAAAATTTTTTGGGTAATTGTTTTTTTATTAAAATGTCTTTTATGTGATTTGTTTCTTTTTGTAGTGTATCACTGTCGGTACAAACAAGTTTTGCTCTGTCATATAAACTTTTAATTACTCCTATTTTGACCGATTTTGTGTGATTTGAAAAGAAATTGAGATACCTATCGGTATTTGTCGGTTTTCTATAAACTGTAGTTTTTAATGTGTTGTTTTGTTTTATTATTAAAGTGTCGAGAAATGGCAATTTATTCTCCTTCTCCATCTCTAAAGTAAACTTAATTGTAGGCTCTCGAGAATTTATATCTGGTAAAAAAATATTTAGATCGTCAATGCTATGTTGCCATATAGCAAAAATATCACCAACATACCTAAGCCATATTAATGGCTTTTTAAGAGATTTCTTTAATATGTCATTCTCGAATTCCTCCATAAAGATATTACTCATCAAAGGAGAAAGAGAAAAACCCATTGCCATTCCGAAATTTTGTTGATAATAATCATTTTCTAATTGAAAATATGTGGTTTTTAAGCCCAGAGTTAATAATTCCAAAATTGTATTTATGTTTAGTTTAGTGCGGTCTTTTAATGTTGTGTCATGTTCTAATCTCTTTCTAACTATTAAAAGTGATTTATCAACTGGTACATTAGTAAATAAACTCACCACGTCAAAACTAACCATTAAATTTTTGTTTGTAATTTTAATGTTCGAAATTTTATCTAAAAAATCTGAAGTATTTTTAATATATGAATTTGTTCTACCCGAAAGTGGATTTAAAATGTTTAATAAAAATTTTGCTGCTTTATAACATGGGGAATCTATACTACTAACTATAGGGCGAAGTGGTATATTAGTTTTGTGTATTTTTGGTAGACCATAGAAATGAGGTGGTTTACTATAATGTGGTGTAAGTTGTGATCTTTCTAGATCTGTAAATTCACGTTTGTGTTTATATAATGTATTGTAAATTTGTCTCTCTATTTTTAATATTGGATCTGTAGGTATTTTAGTGTAATTTCCCTCATCAATTAATGTTTTAATTTTGTTATCATATTCTGTAGTGTCCAGAATAACTGTGGCGTTGCGTTTGTCTGATGGCAATATTTTAACAGATGTGTCTTTTTTTAATTTATCTATAGCTAACCTTTCCTCATGGTATAAATTTGATTTGATTTCAAATTGTTTTTCTAAGATAAGTTTTAACCTAATTCTGTATTCATTTGCACTTTCCAAAGGTAATTTTTGAGCAACAGACTCTACTGCCGAAATAAGGTCTAATTTAGGAACATCTTTCGATGTAACACTAAAATTTAGTCCTTTAGAAAGCACATACTTTTCAGAATCAGATAATATTTTATTTGAAAGGTTAACTACAGTTTTATTAATGAAATTTTTGTCTTATGTGTATTAATGTATTTTGTATTTGTTCCATGTTTTTCAATAATTAAATTTTTAAATTTCTTAATGTGAGTATTTTTTTTGGATATTGAAGTGATATATGTAACTGGAATAGGCGCTATTATAAATGTGATTAAAATCTACTTCAGTTACTTTTTCGTATATTTGTGGTAATGTGTTATCAATGTCAGTCTTTAATTGTTGTTTAGTGTATATGTGATGTTGGATGCAATCTCTTAAAAGTGCTAAACTAGCCCTATGTAAAATATATATGCTTCTGTTTGTGTTATAAGGTGTACGTAAACGTAAACCTTTTGGTATTATGTCACAATCTTTACATTTGTAAAGAAATGGTAAACTGTTTTCAGAATGTTGTAGTTTAATATATTTACTTTCTAAATATCTAAATAAAAAACATATCTCAGGCCCATACCTGTAATCTAAGTAATGTCTGAATGATTGTGGTGTGTTCATATATTTTTTTCTTTATTTGGGTTTTTCGCCACTACCTAAAACTCAAAAAATATAAAAAATAACTATTCTTATTTAAAGAAAGAATTAAAGTTATAAAAATGTTATAAAAAATTTTACAAACTTTTAACGTTAACGTGTCGGAGGGTACTTTCCCCCGGTTTATAAGTGTATATAAGTGTGTGTAGGGTAGGAAGTAAGACGAACAGAAGAATTAAAGAAAAGCATCCATCCGAGCGCTGGAATCGAACCAGCTACCTTTGGATTGCCAGGCAGGCGACTAACCCACCAGACCACCGCGGCCGGCAGGAGAAACTAAACTCAAAAGAGTTTTACCACTAAACATCGAATCACTTTTTTTAAAGTTCTCGATGCACGTTTCGCTAACCATGTTAGCATCATTAGGAGATGACTTAATATCTGATAACGTATACGATATTAACCTATGATAAATCATCTCCTGATCTCGTGAATCGTCAAATAGAAGAATTGAAGATGGAGAAGCTTTATTACTGCTGGCTTACTTGAGTGATATATTTTCACATTTGAATAATTTAAATGCGAGTTTACAAGGCCGTGACGGAAACATTTTACTAATGACAAAGACAATGTTTTGAGCAAGAAGTTTGGTATTTGGATTATACGGCTTGAAAAACGCAATTTCGATACATTCACTTTAACTTCGGACTATATTATCAAAAATATTGATTTAGAAAATTATGATATTGATCGCGTGATGGAGAGCATGAAAACGCATTTACACAAATTGAAAATTAATTTACTGGATTAACATTTTACAGATAGCAACGATGAGTCGAATAGATGGATTTTCCATCCGTTTGATAAAGATGTTGTTGCAGCTGCTGAATCACCAATTGAGATTCACAACCAACTTATTGAAATATCAGCCAACAAAACTCTAGAATTTTTAACTCAACATTTAGATAAGTTTTGGCTTGCCCGACATTGTGAATACGGAAGCCTAGTTAGTAACGGAAGCTTTGAAAACATTAACCCTCTTTGCTATTTCTTACTTATACGAAAAAATCTTCTAATCTACAGTGGCTTTAAAAACTAAATGCATTAAATATTCTATTATTACTGGAAAATAATTTGCTTATGTGTATTGACAATGATCATCCACGTATAGGCAAATTTGTAAGTGTAAAACAAAAAAATCATTTAATAAAAGGATGTTTCGTAAACGGGTCATATTTTTTGAACACATTGCGACCCACCCATATTCCTGAACACGCTCACGGGTTGAGAAACGATGGTCTATACCAACAAATGTATTAGTACCACCATCTCTTAGCAAAATCGACATTCAATTATTCTATTGAAGATTTAATTATTCTATTCCAAGAAGGAACTTTCGATGTGAAATACTAAACTCGAAGAGATTTACCACTGAAAACCAAATCACTTTTTGAAACTTCTCGACGCACGTTTCTCTAACCATGTTAGAATGGTGATATGTTATATTTATATGGTAACCCTACCTAATGAAGCGTGTAAAAATCACGAACAGTAAAATTTACTGAGCCTTACATTAATAATTGAAAAAGTTGACTGAACGGAATAGGTCCTTTATCCCGGTTTATGATTTTGTTACATTTTTCTATTTGAATGGTTGCATATGCATCTAAAGCCCTATTGCTATTTATAGTTTTACAAGTCTTAAATTTCTAATAGCTATATATTGTGGTCATATTCGATTGCATATTGGTCAACACAAGATTTTTCATTTCTCACATATCTAATGTGGGCAATGTGTTCTTTAAATCTCGTTAATATGGATTTTTTAGTTTGCCCAATATACCATCGATCACAATCTTGACAACTAATTTCGTAAATCCCCGACTTTTCATGTTGCTCTACTTTATCCTTCGGATTATCAAGAATTTCATTTAATTTATTATATGGTTTGTACACAATTTTAATGTCCACATTTTTCAAAATTTTGTCTAGCCCTCCTGTTAATTGGGCATAAAATGGTATTACCATGAATTTCTTTGTGTTCTGATCCTTTTGAAAAGTCGAAGATTCTTTCAATAATTTTCTGAACTTATGTTTTCTAATTAGTTTATCTACAATGTTCTTATAATAACCATTCACTTCAGATACTTTCCTAATTAATTTTAATTCTTTGTTATAATTATCTTTATTTAAAGGAAAATTAATTAATCTATTTACGATAAAATTTAAACTAGCCATCTTATTTTGGAAGCTATGATTTGAATCGTAAATAAGAAGAACGGTGACAGAGGATTGCCTGTTGCCGTTCCTTCTTGTTGTTCATAAAACCTGTTATTAAACTGAAAGCAATTTTGCTTCATACATAATCTTGTTAAGGAGATGTTTTTAGCCGTTTAACTCGAGTAAATCCCTCAGGTACTTCAAAGTATGTGGAATCGAGACACTCGGAAATTTTGTTGACTTGAATTTGATAAACTCATATCACAGAATAAGAAGGTAGTTGGTTTGGTGGATTTTCAAATTCCTTTGTTAACTAACCATTTTGCCAACTTGTATGTTGGGGAATCAATGGCTGATACAATTGGTCCCATTGATTTTCCTGGTTTATGAATGTTTGGTAGAGCATATAATCTTGGCACTTTTGGATTAGAAACATGTAGTTTGCTTTTCAGAGGAACAGAAATAAGGCTGTTACAAGATTTCAATGTATCTCTGACTTCGTTAATCATTTTTGACAATGGATTCCTAGGTCATCGTTTATAAGGACCGTCTTGAATTAATTCTCATGGATTTTCCTGGTTCATGGTGTTTACTGGTAAAATCGACATTATTAGCCAAAACTCTTATGGATATGGTAAAAGAACTGGAATAAAAAGAGTATTAAAAAAACAATTGTCTATCTAGAACGAAATCTTTGGTTCAACCTGATAAATCTTAGCTAAAAAATTATTCTAGATTTCTAAAATAAGTTTTTCCTTTAAAATACAAAGGATTTAGCATACATATTTCATTTTCAATGGAAAGAAAAATTAAACGAGATGCCTTATTGCCTAAAATTTTCCAGGCTGGAGAAAAATATATAGTTCTGGACACCGCTTCTACTCTTGAACGTTCGTGAGCGTACGAGCAAGTCCTCGGTCCATAAAACCGAAGTTAAGAGTCCGAAAGCAGAAATATGGCGATTTCTGTTCCGATGCTCTTGTTCGTTTTTGTTCTCTTACGGTCATCGAAGACGACCGAGTCGTATATCAAGGTGCTCGCCTGCGACTGTCGCTGAAGAAATAACCGGAATGCCAGGGGGAAATACATTGTAACTAAATTATAGACTGGATCGAGATGGTACTTAATGAAGATGCTGAGACTGCGAATAGAAATTTTTCTATTTAATAGGTCTTAATAATTTTCTTTTTCGCTTCTTGAGTGAACTAATAAGAATTCGATATTCTGCAGCTCTCAGACGGGAGCCCTTTAAAGTGATATTATTTCTTCTTTGATAATAACACGTGTGAATATCAATTTTAATTTGAGTTTTATGTTTATTTGATAGGCCCTATCGATTTTCATCTCAAGGATATGCCAATATACATTTTATTTATGATTATTGGAACGGCAGTCAGTCAGTAGTAACAACACTATCATCATAGGTTTGTTTCAGTATTGCAAAAGTTTCCGTTGTACCATATCCATGTCTGAAGCAGAACTTGATAGCGCACCATTGCTAGAAATTTTTACGGTTTAAAGAATTTCTACGGGCCACTAAATGATTCTAGGGAGTTAAAAGCAAGTTATTGAAGGTAAACTCAAAATGGGTTGAAAACTTGCGATTTTCAGACTTTTTTACAAATCAAACCGACATATGATTTTAAAATTTTCATCAGTAGTACAGAATTTCGTATGGAATTGAACGGTAGAAAAATATTTTTCGGTATTTTTTGCTGTTCCGTAATTAAAATTCAATATATACTTATCAAAACTAGTATATATACTCAAACTCGTCGACTCGAAAATTGATCAAACATGTCGATCAATTTTTAAACAATGCAGGATTTTGACTCTACCATCACTATATATTGTGGAGATTATCATCTTTGTTATATATATACATATATATATATATATATATATATATATATATATATATATATATATATATATATATATATATATATATATATATATATATATATATAATCTTATTATTATTATTATTATTCACGTATGAGCCCTGGTGGACCACGCGAAGTACAGTTAGAGACGTTTGTTGTTGTTAGCCATTCTTTGCATCCATACTAATTTCATTCTTCCACTATGAGTTTTTTTTCCTTTCGTCAGACAAAGTTGTTCCAGTCTTCCTACGTTTTACTCTCTGGCCAATCTTCTAAACGTTAATCTTGTGTCTGAAACAGTTTCTATCCTGAATTTCACTTTGTGTAATATTTGCTGATCTTAGGTCCTCTTTATTTGCAGCAATCCATTTAATTATTTCTACTTTAGCTCTACTCCTATTTTCATAAAATTCGACTATTTGTCTACTTAGATTTGTCTAGTTAGATGATTACAACATTCAATGAACCAACCCGTTTTCTATGATTATTTCACCCAAATATTTGAAGTGAGAAACTCGTCTAATGTTACTATATTTTGTTTTTAGGAATGGTGTTCTTAGTCTGTTGCAGATCATGCACTGTGTCTTTTCAAAGGAAATTTGGAGTTCTACTTTTTCTGCTCTTTCTTTTAGGATTTCAATCTGTTTTTGTGCCGTTAGTATATTTTGAGCCAAAATTGCTGATCATCAGCAAACGCCAGACAATCAATTTTGATGCTGGTTCTCCCCAGTTTAATGGACTGGTTAATATTCAAGGCCGACTTTTTTCACTCTATATTATTTTTTCTAGAACACAGTTAAGTAAGAGTGGCGAGAGTCCATCCCCTTGTCTCACTACAGTTTTAATTTCGAAGAGCTCTGAGATGTCAGCCATAAATTTAACTTTTGAGCTTGTGTTAGTTAGTGTGGCTTGTCCTAGTCCTTGTTCCTTCAAGATTTGGAATAAAGATTCGCGGTCAGTAGAATCATATGCTTTTTTGAAATGCACAGATGTACAGAAGAGATTTTTATTGTACAGTTTTTGATGTCTTAGGATCAACTTTAGATTCAGGATCTGTTCAGGGCAGGATCTGCCCTGTCGAAAACCTGCTTGATATTCACCAATTTTAGGTTCTATCTATCCCTGTGCTCTATCTAGTAGACATTGAGATAGAATCTTGTTACAAACTGGGAGAAGAGATATCCCTCTGTAGTTGTTTACATCCGTTCTATCTCCTTTCTTATGTAGTGGATGGATTAGACTATCTTTCCAATCTTCCCAAATCCGTTCGCTTCGCCAAACTTCTTGTAAAATTTTGATTATTTGCTTAATCGTACCTGGACCAGCGGATTTGAAACGTTCACCAGTGATTCCATCTTCACCAGAAGCTTTGTTGTTTTTAAGTCGCTTAATTTGATTAATTATATCATGTTCATATATATATATATATATATATATATATATATATATATATATATATATATATACATATATATATATATATATATATATATATATATATATATATATATATATATATATATATATATATATATATATATATATTGTTGTTGAAAATTTGACGGAGCGACACCTATATTCAAGTCGATTTGTCAATTAATTCGTACAAAAACAGCAGCCTAAAGTAGTCCTATTGTAAAAAAGGTTTAAAGGCAATGGAAATTCATATTGAAATGGTAAATGTATTAAGGGAATCTGTTCCTTCAAAAACAATGTTTTGTGAGTGAGCAGGTGAGTTTTAACGTTGTCGTACAAGTCTGGATGATGTACGTTCTGGACGTCCAATAAGTACAACTATTGAACAAATAATTGATGATATGGTTATGGATGGCAGACAACTGACTTTGAGTGAAATGGCTAAGACCATGGACATCTTAGCTGAATGGATGTTTCATATTTTAAAAAATTAATTGGGCTTGAGAAAGCTATGTGCAAGATGGGTGCCGCATTTATTAAATTCTGATCAAAAACGACTTCGAGTAAAACTTTCTACCAACATTTGGATCTTTTTTGAAAAAATACAATAGATTGTAAACGTCGTTTTGAAAGAAAAAATCCTTTTTCATCAAGATAATGCACCGTGTCACAGAGGTGTTCTTGCAATGGCCAAATTGAAAGAGTTACTTTACGAACTGTTGGGGCATCCACCATATTCACCAGATCTAACCCCCTCTGACTTTTATCTGTTCCCAACAAATTTCTTCATGACAAGCTTTTTTCCAGATCAATAAATATCTAAATCATGAAGAGGAAAAAATCGCTGGAAAGCAAAACCAACATATACGATGCATGTAGTAGACCTATCAAAGCATAGGTCATGGAGTTTTCCCGCCACAAATCGAGATGTATATGTAGGCGTATGTATCCTGCTGAGAGAGTACTTTCTTTTTGATCAAATGTAAATTTTAGCCTGAATAGCAACCTTCAGTTGGTCGAGCAGTGAAGCGTAGTACACCCATGTGGAGGTCTTGCCTTTTGCTGGATAGTATACGAACACCATACAACGAGAATCCCAAAAAACTGTAGCCATGATTTTTGCTGCGAACGGGACCATTTTTGCTTTTTTTAATGTACTTTGCACTAGCGAAATCCTACCAATGTCCTCCTATCAATAACGAAGTCCACTTTAACGAGGATATTCTGGTAGGGAAAGGGTTTGGTGGAAGAAGAGTGACTTTATGTCTTTTAATTAGGTTTGTCCCTCGATCTCATTCGAATAATCATCAATCGCAGTCGTAAGATCTGACTTTCCTAGTGAATTGAGGTCTCTGGTATAAAAGGCTTAGTAGCAAAGTGAGGCCCGAATAAACAGAATGTTTAACTAGGTATCCTACTTTCCAATATATATTAGATATCAGCTTGATGATTTTTTTAGACAACAATTAATTTTTCAATATTATCTTCATTCCACTTCTCTTAATCTTCACATTTTAGTTCATTTTTTACATTAAATTAGATAATTTCTTCTTCTTCTTCATGTGGTATTCCAACCCGTTAGTGAACCTTGACCTTCTTCAACTTTCACCTTCAATTTCCGCCTGTTATCAGTGATTTGATGGGCAGTGGTTCTTCAACATCTCTTCTTACTTTGTCCTGCCACCTTGTCTTGAGGTCTACCTCTTTTCATGTAACCACCATTCATCCCTCCATGATTCTCCTTGCTATTGCTCTCTCAATATCCTTGTATCATTATTTGAAATCGAATTTATGCGTGATGCTCTGTACTTTCCTTTCAAACACTGCAAGCATCTCTTCTCTTTTTCTCTTTCCGTTGTGAAGGTCTACGTTTCGCAACCATAAGCGACTGCTAGCCGAATGAGTGTTTTATGGACTTGTTAACTTTCTTAGTAATCCTTAATAATCTTAAATCGCAATCCATGGATATGATCTGGCTAATGAATTGACATATTTGAAACAACAGCTTAGAAATAAAGAAAACCCAACTTAGTAAAACCTTTATATTGTCAGACATAGAGATCTAGACCAACCAGTCTAATAACCTTTACTGTAACTAGATTTACTTTTGTGTGCCATCTAAAAATTCTGCTGAAAAATGCTATTTAATCCTGCAGATTAATAAAACTGCTGATAATTCTAGCAGTGTGGGATAAAAACCAATAAGAATTGCAGGAATTCGTTTAAAACTTATCGACATTCCTGAGCGTATTAAGGAAAAAGTATACTGCTGAGTAGCAGAAATTTATTATCTCAACCGACGTTTATTTATCAGGATGAAGAAAATGCGAACGCGTCAATCAAAAGAAACGAACATTAAAGGAATATTGACCCGGGAGACTGGTATCATGAATTTGATTTATTTATATAGTTTTGCTTACCTATAGAATGATAAAGGCATTTTTAAGTCGTCTGTGGGGCTTTTTAATGACCAGTGATATATCGCCGGGAAAAATGCGTAGCTATTATTGTATGCAGAAAAGTGACCAGTGTTCTTTAATTGTATTTTTTTATTTGCAGACTATAAACATGGTTTATTTTCTTATATATATATATATATATATATATATATATATATATATATATATATATATATATATATATATATATATATATATATATATATATATATATATATATATATATATATTATCTACTATCTACTTTAGCTCTACTCCTATTTTCATAAAATTCGATTATTTGTATAGTTAGCCTACTCGGATTCATCCGTTTGATGTGTCCGTAAAACTTAAGTCTTCTTTTTCTCATATCGCTATGTATATCTGTGTATTGTTTGATTTCTTGGTTTTCTCGAAGTCGGTATGTTGTGTTATTTATTTGTTTGGGGCCTAGGATTTTTCTTATGATTTTTCTTTCCTTCTTTTCAATGTTCTGGATGTTCCATTTTTTGACATCTACCCTTATTGGCCGCTTTTTCCAACCCATTTTCCATGATTATTTCACCCAAATATTTGAATTGAGAGACTCGTCTGATGTTACCATATTTTGTTTTTAGAAATGGTGTTCTTAGTCTGTTGCAGGTCATGTATTGTGTCTTTTCAAAGGAAATTTGGAGTCCTACCTTTTCTGCTGTTTCTTTTAGGATTTCAATCTGTTTCTGTGCCGTTAATACATCTTGAGCTAAAATTGCTAGATCATCAGCAAATGCCAGACAATCAATTTTGATGTTGGTCCTCCCCAGTTTAATGGGCTGGTCAATATTCAGTGCCGACTTTTTTTCACGTTTTGACCTCGTGTTAGTTAGCGTTCCTTTAATAATTGCCAGCGTTTTCAGATCTAGTCCTTGTTCTTTCAAGATTCGGAATAAAGATTCGCGGTCAATAGAATCATATGCTTTTTTGAAATCCACAAACGTACAGACGAGATTTTTATTGTACAGTTTTTGATGTCTTAGAATCAACTTTAGATTCAGGATCTGTTCAGGGCAGGATCTGCCCGGTCGAAAACCTGCTTGATATTCACCAATATTCGGTTCTAACTGTCCCTGTGCTCTGTCTAGTAGACATTGAGATAGAATCTTGTAACAAACTGGGAGAAGAGATATTCCTCTATAGTTGTTTACATCCGTTCTATCTCCTTTCTTATGTAGTGGATGGATTAGAGCATCTTTCCAGTCTTCCGGAATCCGTTCGGTTCGCCAAACTTCTTGTAGAATTTTGATTATTTCCTTGATTGTAGCTGGACCAGCGGATTTCAAAAGTTCAGCAGTGATTCCATCTTCACTAGAAGCTTTGTTATTTTTAAGCCGCTTGATTTGCCTAATTATTTCCTCTTCATTCGGTGGTAATGAATCTGGGTTTGTTTAGGGTTTAGTGTTGCTAATTTGTTTAAGGGCTCAGGACAGTTTAGTATTTGTTCAAAATATTTGGCAAGTTTTTTGCAATTGTCTTGGTTATTTAGAGCTAATTGTCCGTTTTCCTTTTCCAATATTTGAATGCTTTACTTCGGCTTAATACTACTTGCTCGCAAACTTCATCCCACCACGGATGTTTTCTACGTTTTTGTAAAGGGACCAACTTTAAGGCTGTTTTAATAATTTTTTGTTTTAATTCTTGCCAGTTCTGTGCAGGTTGTTTATCAAGCTCTTCTGTTAGGGCTGGTTTTATTTTCGTTGGGTCAAACTTTGGTATTAGCAGCCTCTTTTGAATAAGTTTTCGAGGTTTTAAGCTAAGTTTCATTCTAGTCAAGTAGTGATCCGTGTCTATATTTGCTCCTTTCCTGACTTGAACATTCAAAATCTCTTTATAATTGGGGTACGAAATGGCAACATGGTCAATTTGAAATTCACCCATGTACGTGTTTGGGCAACTCCAGGTCTTTTGTGTTGTTATTTTCTTCTTAAAATGGGTTGACATTATTTTTAGATTAAACTGCGAACATAGTTCAACCAATCTTCTACTATTATGGTTAGTCCATTTATGAGCGGGAAAACTGCCGACTGTTTTCCTGTACTTTTTTTCTTTCCCTAGTTGGGCGTTGAAATATATATATATATATATATATATATATATATATATATATATATATATATATATATATATATATATATATATAGGGTTAGGAGATGGATTATCCCCACTCCTCTTCAACCCTGTCCTGGACAAAGTCATAAGCGAATGGGAAAAGGAGCTAAAAAATCATGGACACTGGAAACCAATACGACTCGGACAAACCAAAAACAACATAGAAATAGCATGCCTAGCCTTCGCAGACGACCTCGCCATACTCGCAGACAATGAAAAAAGGGCAACCAAACAGATCGAAGTCCTCAAGGAATGCGCAGAGAAAGTTGGAATACAAATATCCTTTCAAAAAACCGAATTTTTCTGCTCAAAATTAAATGTCCAAAATTTGAACACCAAATACGGCAAAATAAATAGGGTCACTCACTTCAAATACCTGGGCGAGATCCTCGAACCCACAGGAGGAGAGAAGATAGCACAGAAGACTCGATTGCAGAAGATGAAGAGGGCATACGGCAAGACACACAATATTTATAATAAGAAATGCCCATCTACACACGCAAAAATAAAACACTACAACACATTAATCAAACCAGAGGTACTATACGCAAGCGAGACACTTACACTCCGTACAAAAGGCGGCAAAGAAAATTCTCGGCCCAAACCTGACAGAGGAAGGATACAGATTACATTCTAGAAAGACCATAGAGAAAATGTCCAACGTAGCGGCGGACATAAGAGAAAGAAGGTTGAAATTCTATGGACATATCAGTAGACTCCCACCGACAAGACTCACCAACAGAATTCTTACGTAATACAAGGAGTCAACACTACCATGGATCCCACAAGTCAGAGCTGATCTGGGAAAGGCACAAATGGGTCCGACAGCGATTGAGGATAGAAGAACGTACAGACACAAAATACATATGTGGAACGTTGCATCAGAGAGCGAAGTTTCGAGGAGATCAGGAACAAAGTGGACGAAGGAGAGAAAGAGAATCCACGGAGAAAGGATGAGAGAGGTGTGGAGGATCAGAAAAATACTCGAAAATGAGTCAGGATGCTTTGCGTGATCCAACCGGGTTTATACGCGTATATATAAATAAATAAATATATATATATATATATATATATATATATATATATATATATATATATATATATATATATATATATATAAATAAATAACTTGTTTTTGTTGAAGGGGCTTTTTTTGATGAAAATCATACTGATCTTGCTACAATATTGATCTTAGTTCTTGTTCATCAACTTCATCATCAAAGAGTGATAATACAACAATTTCCTGTGATAAATACCACAAATGTTAACTGAACTTGCTCAGAGCCACTGTAGAAATCGATTTGTCAATTGTTTCATATTCTCTCAACGCCTTTAGAAAACGCAAATTTTGATTCGGCGCCTTCACTGCCAACCTATATCCAAATCAAGGCTTTGCATAAACTACCACAATGAATAAACAAACATCCTGCAGTGCCTGTTTGTGTTTTACGCTCATTTTAAACTGAGACTGCAGCAAACATATTTTCAAAGAGCTTTTGCCATCCATCGTGCTTGATGCATTGCGCCAGGAGATCTGATTTAAATTTTTCTTTCATTATCTCTTCCCAAAACAATAATGGATAATTTGATCAGTTCCCGGTAATCGTCACGTACGGTGGATTTTTGCAGTTTATGAGTAAAAGATGTCACCAATTCACCAAAAAATTGTCACCAAGTTAAGTTTCGTGTCACAAAGATGCTGTTTGACGATATCAATGCTTGTTTCCATATCCTTAGGATTCATGTTCTTCCAGTGCTCTCTAAACTTATTGAATAGTGGAATATTGGGACTGCTGGTGACTTGGTGGATCTTTGATTTTTTGACACCCTATTAAGAGCCAACTCTTAAACATGATTGCGACTAACAAAAAATAACAATTCTCGGTTCAGTTTTTGTTGTAAAATTACGCAAGCTCCATTCAAGCGCCCTGTATCACAAACTGTCGTATCACAGCACACTATTTGTACTTTGTCACTTAGGTTCCAGTCATATAGTGCGTTTGAAACTGTTTCGGCTTGATCTTTGCCAGAAGAACTCTCCAGTTTAGGTACTGCAGGGAAGTTGCTCCTTCTCTTCAAATGAAATAAGGATCGGCAGACGTTCTTCTTTAGAACTCCTCAGATCCAGGCCAGGTAATAATTTTCCATCCCAATGAACGATAACTAATTCGCGTACATTATTCTTAAAATCGGCTCTTATTGATTCTGCTCTATGTTTTCTCATTTGTGTTCCAACACGTTGAATAAAAGATCTGTTGATTGGGTAGTCGTCGTAACTAATACCTAGTCTTCCCATATTTATAGATCTTGTGGATTTCGGGATTAAATGACGACTCTGTAGTTCTTACTATTTTTTTCTTTTAATTCAAAATAGACTCTTTCATTTATTCCTGCCTGTCCGTCCTGTTTCCCCCTTTTTATTAAAAAGAATCGACCTTACGATTCGCGGCGAGAATTTAAAATTGAAATTTCGGTCTGTCTTTGTTTAAATTAAAACCGCGACTCGCTGAATATTCATTCGGAACGGCAATCAGTGTTGATTTTTTTTAGTTCTTTTTCTTTCTTTCTTTCTTTCTGACCGCTTTCAACAGGTCGCCTGTTCACGGTAAACGAACCATCATCACACAGCAAAACATATAAGCTATTTACCGACTAAGGCCTTTGTTTTATTGGTGCCAGTTAAACTGTTAATTTAATATGTTAACATTTTATATAGAAAATACATCAGCCCAAATATTTGAATTGAGAGACTCGTCTGATATTACCATATTTTGTTTTTAGAAATGGTGTTCTTAGTCTGTTGCAGGTCATGTATTGTGTCCTTTCAAAGAAAATTTGGAGTCCTACCTTTTCTGCTGTTTCGTTTAGGATTTCAATCTGTTTCTGTGCTGTTAATATATCTGAGCCAAAATTGCTAGATCATCAGCAAACGCCAGACAATCAATTTTGATGTTGGTTCTCCCCAGTTTAATGGGCTGGTCAATATTCAGGGCCGACTTTTTTTCACGAGACTCCTGTATTACTTTTTCTAGAAAACAGTTAAATAAGAGTGGCGAGAGTCCATCCCCTTATCTCACTCCAGTTTTAATTTCGAAGGGCTCTGAGATGTCACCCAAGAATTTAACTTTTGACCTTGTGTTAGTTAACGTTGCTTTAATAATTGCCAGCGTTTTCAGATCTAGTCCTTGTTCTTTCAAGATTCGGAATAAAGATTCGCGGTCAATAGAATCATATGTTTTTTTGAAATCCACAAATGTACAGCCAAAATTTTTATTATATAGTTTTAAATTCAGGACCTGTTCAGGGCAGGATCTACCCTTCAGGTAGTTTTCCTGAACGCAGGAGATAATTGATATTTACCGTTCCAAAGAAAGTTTTTGTTTTCGGTTTCAGACGTTGGCCAGAGGTCTCAGACTCCCTCTGAAAGATTTTGAGTTTAAACCCGGACGCCCCAGAATCCGAAAGTCCGGTTGTATCAGCAAAGCTGGGAGAGGATTGTCTACCTCCTGGGGTAATTTTGTAATTCCTAGAAAGCTTCATCTTGTACTTTGATTTAAAGGTTTGAACCATGACGGTTCAGAGGTTCAGAAGACTGGAGGGGTTAGTTCCAGAATTTAAATATCAGCTGCAGGATGAAGGCCTCGTCACCATGCTTCCAACTCTCGCGGTCCTAAGCTCTCCTCTGCCATTCGGGTCCAATATACTTAATAATGTCATCAGTCCATCGTGTTTTCGGTCTTCTCCGTGGACGTTTGCGATCAAGCGGTATCCAGTTCTGGACCGCCCTGGTCCATCTTTCGTCCCACCGCCTCGCTATTTGGACTGCCCACTTCCATTTCAATTGTTTTATTCTTCCAATGATGTCACTCACTTTCGTTTGCTCTCTGATCTATGTGCAGGTCTTTCTATCCCGTCTAGTAATGCCAAGCATACAACTTTTCATTCCCCTCTGCGCTACTCGAAGGTTTTGAACTGACTGTGATGTGAGTGTCCAGGTCTCACTTCCGTATGTCATAACGGGCAGGACACACTGATCAAAGACTTTTCTTTTCAGGCAAAGTGGTAGTTTGCTCTTAAACACTATGTTGAGCCTGCCAAATACCTGCCAGCCACATTTAACGCGTCGTTCCACCTCCCGGACGGTATCTCTTTCCATTGAAACCCTCTGCCCAAGATATATATATATAGTGATCCACAACTTCCAAATCCGTTCCTAAAATAGAAATTTTTTTATCCTTAGCAAATTTATTGAACATGACCTGACTCTTCTCCTGGTTTATTTTCAAGCCAAATGATTCCCCAGCCCTTTGCAGGTCTTGTACGTGTCTTTGCAGCTCCTCTGAGTCTTGTGAAAGAAGGACGATATCATCAGCGAATCTAAGATGATTTAAGTAAACACCATTAATCCTTATTCCATTCTGTTCCCAATCCAGATTCAGAGAACACTTCTTCCAGGCAGGCTGAGAAAAGAAAAGGCGATATTGCGTCACCCTGCCGTACACCCCGCTCTACATTTATTCCAACCTCAAGATCGTCAAGGCGGACTGTCGCTGTAGCTTCATCATATATCGATCCTAGTGGATTTACATAGGCTTTCTCTACACCTATTGAATCAAATGCTTTTTCATAATCGATAAAAGCCTAGCACAGTGGCATAGTGTATTGGTTGTGTCTTTCTATGATCTCCTGTAGGACCTGGATGTGATCCATTGTACTGAATCCACTTCTGAATCCTGCTTGCTCCCTTGGTTGTGCGTCATTAAGTCTTCTTAGTATTCTTTTGGATATTATCTTGGTGAAAATTTTGTACACCACTGATAGGAGGCTTATTGGACGGTAGTTCTTTATATTTTCCCGTGCTCCTTTCTTATGTAAAATAATCACTTCTGCATTTTTCCATAAGCTGAGTACTTCTTGTTGTTTGAGACATTTTGAATATAATTTTGCTAGTGTTTTATGTAAAGTCTGACCACCAGCTTTTAACATCTCCACAGTTATGCTATCCTTTCCTGGAGCCTTGCCATTTTTCATCGAGTCTATAGCCTTTGTCACTTCCTCCACCAGGATATTCGGAACTTCTTCAATGTTTTTGCTTGATTCTGGTCCTCATATAACTTTGAATAAAATCTTCGGACAACCTCTAATATTTCCGTCCGTTCGCTGCATATTGTACCATCCTGACGCATTAAGGAAAACATGTGAGTTCTTTTCTTTCTTAGCTTCTACTTAGCTTTCCCTGTTTTCCCTGTTTCCCCTGTTTTCTTCTAGAGTCTGTTGTACAAGCTGTTTGTTGAATCGGCGCGTTTCCTCTCGAATACGTTTTCTTATAGTTTTGCAAAGCTCACCGTACTCGAGCCTGCCAAAAGGGTTGTCTGCATTCTTCATTGTTCGGCATTTTTTCATTAAATTAATGATCTCATTGGAAATTTTTGACTCTTTGAAACAATTATCCTCTGGTGCTATTGAAACCGCCGTTTTAAGCACATTGTTCAAGCAAGCAGCAACACAACTCAGCAAAGCGATTCGACAGAGCAATTTCAAAATCTCTGCCCCTCTCCAGCAGTTTCCCAGAATCCACTTTGCCCCTTTTTGATCTTATCATTCTTTGGCTTCTTTTCGGCAGTTTATCCTAATCTTTGCTCGAACCATTCGGTGGTCACTTCCCACATTAAAGTAGTTAAGGACAGTACAATTGCAAAAGATTGCTTTCTCGTTTGACCGTTGTTATATCGTTGATCGATAGTTTATAATGTTAGTTCAAAATGGCGACAAAAATTATTTTCGGGTAGCGTGTGTCAACGTCTGTATGCATTATGTACGCGAATATCATGATATGCTTTTCATTTAGGTATTTTTGGTGCTGCCTACCACATTAGAAATATGCCAGGACTTTTTCTAAGTGTTCAGGAAAACTTAAATAAGTTAATCCGGTAATTCCAATTGCTAAATAAACTTACTGGTTGCATCTACGTATAAGTTAAAATTCACTTAATCCATAATCACAAAATTAGAAAGGTCAAAAAGATTAAGTAAATATAGAACCGCTAACAACATTTTGGATAGTCAACTGAACAGAAATCTTTTGATTGTGTCAAGTTGTTTTTCGATTTACGACCGATCTCGTATCAAAAAAAAAAACCTGCCGAATCAGATCGAGCTGCATCTTTTATGACGAGACCTTTATAAAAAATATACCGGCGGAGAATTTGAATTATATGTCGTAGAAAAGACGCAACAGGTCCAAGAGTTTTACGTCCTCGTATTTTATTAAATTATTCAATAATAAAGTCTGTATTGATTTAGGGCCACGACCGCAGTTTTTATTGCCGTTCGGTAGCGAAAGGCCTTCGATTACGATTTAGTGTATGGTATCGGCGATATATCGGATTAAACTCGGGTAAAACGTTCGTTGGTTATGTCGAGGATTTTACTTCGGGTTTTAGTGTCAGAAATAAAGGAAATACTACTAAAATCTAAAAGTATTGGGACTAGGTTCCTTAAATAAGTCTCTTAATACTTTTGGATGGATTCAAATAGATTTTCCGATGTCGTTTTCTTCAAACTTTAGAAACATTGCCGTCTATTGACAATAATTTAACTTATTATATCATAACCCACATTCTGGTTAAATAAATTGATATTTAGCGTGATTATTGTTGAATTTTGAAAACAATTAGATGAACCCTATAAAAATGGAAGGGCAAAGGCTGGATAAGTTTCTTATTAGAAATATTTTGTCTTATGAAGGCATAACAATGCGACAAATGTCAGTAATGTTTTTTATCGTGGTGCCTTGGATAGCAGGATATGTCTTCGATGGTTTTAAAAATATACAAATATACAAATATAAATATAAAATCTGAAAGAACTGTTGAGTTTGATAAGGATGTGTTGTTATTCGAAATTGAAGCCGATCTCAAAACAAACCATCCAGGAATTACCCACAAAGCTTAAAACTTCATATTATTGATTGATTTATCCTTTACTTTGGGGTAGTTAATTTTTTAAAAAGGAATAAAACAATTTTTTACTTTGTTACCTATCACTTTTATTTTTAAACAAAATTTGTGTGACTAGTTTCGTAAATGATTTCACATACTCAAACACTACTTTAAAACTACGGTTTTACAGCTGTTTATCTATTCTATGTACCTAATTTTATATTTTTATTGGGGTTAATTTTTTACAATATTTTAAATAGTGGGGACCTTCGGACATCCGTCTGATCGTTTAATTGCTGTCTAGATGGATCATTAATTATATTTATAAATTTTAATAGCTTCTAAAATGTTTAGTTTTTTGCTTTTGGGCGCTGTATGTAAAATTTTCAAATTTGTAATCTCGGGAAACATATGTCCGGTATCTATGAAATGCTTCGCAAAATTAGAGTGTTGGCTCTTTAATATGTATGCAGATTTATGTTCTTTGTATCTGGTCTGATTCCCGCTGGTTTGTCCAACATAGCAGCTACTGCACTCGTTGCAACTTAACATATAAACTCCAGATTTTGTATTTTCTGATGTTTTATCTTTGGCATTAAAAATTAATTTATTGGTTGACTGGGTGGTTTTAAACGCTATTTGCAAATTATGTTTCCTCAAAGAGCGAGCTATTTGTTCTGACTTTGGACCGAAGTATGTAATTTTACAGTACTTTTTATCATTTGTTTGTTTTACTTTTGGATATGCTTGTTGAATTAGTAATTGTTTCCGTTTTTTAACTAATTTCTTTTTCTTTGAAACCGCTATTTTGTGCTATTAGTTTTATTTTTTGCAGTTCTATTTTGCTGTTATTTTCAGATAATGGAATTGTGAAAGCTCGGTGGATTATAGACTTATAAGCAGCATATTGATGTGTAAGGGGGTGGATTGATTGTTTTGTAATTGTTATATCTGAGTATGTGGGTTTTCTATAGATATTGAGTTATAGTTTATTATTTTGCTTGGATATTGAAAGGTCCAGAAAATTTATGGTTTGATTTTGTTCTTTTTCTAGTGTAAATTTTATTTTTGGATGGATGCTATTTAAATGCTTTAATGTTCCTTCTATTTGTCTGTTAAATCAGGTACATAGAATAGATAAACAGCTGTAAAACTTTAGTTTTAAAATGGTGTTTGAGAATGTAAAATCGTTTACGAAACTATAGTCACACAAATTTTGTTTAAAAATAAAAGTGATAGGTAACAAAGTAAAAAATGGTTGTATTCCTTTTTAAAACTTTATGTTCCACGTCTTACCATGATTTCAATTGAAAACAAAATTTATAATGTAACCATCTGCAATGCACTTTTGCCTTGGTTACGCAGATATCATTTTCTTCAAGAAATTGTTACTGGAGATGAAAAATAGATTCCATACAGCAATTCGCGTAAGAAAAAACAAAGATTAACGACAAAGAAAACCACCTTTCCTTAGCCGATAATCAGATCTTCACCCTAAAAAGTGTTACCGTCAGAATGGAGAGATTTTACAGGAATTATTCACTTTGAGATTCTGAATACTAATGAAGTGCTGAATATTATTGTGCTCAGCCTGATAGATCAAACATGGTTTTGATTCAAATTCGTCGAAAACTCATAGTGCCAGAATCACCAAAGAAAAATCAAGCAATTAAGCTTCTTCTTCTTCTTCTTCATCATCTTCTTCTTCTCCTCCTCCTCCTTCTTCTTCTCCTCCTTCTCCTTCTTCTTCTTCTTCTTCGTCTTCGTGTTATTTTTTTTACGTTAGGACTGGATTCTGTTTTCCGCTATTTTCGGTTCATTATTTTCTGGGACATGGAACCTCACCCTTCCCACCATCTCTTAAGTGATTTTCCACTAGAAGAATAGTTTACTGCAAAATCACGCTCACTTTACAAAAAGGGAACAGAGAGAAGAGCGAAAATTATCAGTAACGATGTACTAAACTTAAAGAGATTTACCACTAAACACCAAATGACTTTTTTTGAACTGCTCTACTCACGTTTTGCTAACCATGTTAGCATCATCAGGAGATGATTTAATTAATCTTAGATCTTTAATCTTTAGAAACTGTTCGACGCACGTTTCGCTAACCATGTTAGCATCATCAGGAGATAATTTAATTAATCTTAGATCTTTAATCTTTAGATTAAATCATCTCCTGATGATGCTAACAGGGTTAGCGAAACGTGCGTGGAACAGTTAAAAAAAAGTGATTTGCAATTTAGTGGTAAATCTCTTCAAGTTTAGTATTTCACATCAAAGGTTCCAATAGAAGAATTGATTAACGATATAGATTATATTGTGAATTAAAACTACTATCTTTTAACTAAAACAGAATATTGTCCACTGTAAAAAAATGAGGGAACACCTTCACCTTTGTACACCTTTGTACTTCGTTGAATTCGTCGCTATACTTTCTGATGCAGGTTGCAGTCATTCGCCGTAACAACATGGGATTAAAGTTGGTATAAAGTTCCCTATTGAGGTTTTTACTCGATTTTTGTAGCAAAAAAAAAAGAAGAATATTCTGGATTAAAAATTGGATTTTAATTTTGCTCGGTTATCGTATTTACCGTATAAACTCCATAAAACTTAAGAGAATTAACATTTTTAGATATTTTTTGGCGATTTTTAACTTTTTTTTTCAATAGTGCTTTACGAACACGACCTGAAATATTTTTAGAAGCTTTATATATATATATGTTACATCTCATAGTTTCACGGATGGTAGATAATGTTTCTAAATCAGGGTGTCGATCCGTTGATTCTGTGAAGAATCACGACGTTTCGCCATTTGGCATTTTCAAGTGTTATCCGCTTCGATTGAAGAGCCCAACTATCCAACTTTCCACTCTGAAACAGAAAATATTGGTTACAGTTTCGACTAACACTTTTCCCAGCCATTCTCGTTTAAGTAAAGTTTTTTTTGGAGATTGCACTATTACAAAAACTATCATATATATATATATATATATATATATATATATATATATATATATATATATATATATATATATATATATATATATATATAGCCATGGTTTCAAGATTATTAAATGGTCATGGCTTTAGTCGTTCCTTCATCCGTTCTTCAGGTGTCCAGCTAGAGCCCAACTGATGACGGCTTAAGACCAGGAACCGGTCTTGGGAGACGCTTGCTGGCGCTTTGGATACCGGATGAAGGAATGGCAAAGCACGACGTGGAGCACGGGTGAATTGCCTTAGTTTTTTAATACTTTTCTCCACGGGCCCAGTTCACAATGTTTCGATCATACCTGCTACTTACCCGAGGTTAGACGGGTCACGAACCGTTCCGCATAGTCTGACTGCTAAGACCGTTTACCACAGGATGGTGTGGCTGCATGTGATTACAGCCTGCATTCGACCTGGCCGATTTAATGGCCATGGCTTTAGTGGTTCCTTCATCTGCTCTTCAGGTGTCCAGCTTGAGCCCAACTGATGACGGCTTAAGGCCAGAAACCGGTCTTGGGAGACGTTTTCTGGCACTTTGGATGGCGGATGAAGGAATGGCAAAGCACGACGTGGAGCACGGGTGAACTTCCTTAGTTTTTTAATACTTTTCTCCACGGGCTCAGTTCACAATTTTTCGATTATATATATATATATATATATATATATATATATATATATATATATATATATATATAAATAAAGCAAATGGTTATACTCGTGAAATTCTGTAATTTTTTATGAAAATTTCGGTTCTTGTATAAAATTGTGCGATAAACTGAATAGTCTAATGAGTCTCTTAATAGCGAAAAAACCATCAACTCTATAAAAAAACAAAACAAAACAAAACTCAAGAACATATATTTTAAAAATTCGAAGTCAATTTGAAGCAGAAACATATTAAACCATTTTTCAATATATCATCACCTGAGTATTCAAGTGCGTCAAGACCATTTTAAATTATTTCTTTAAAAAATATGATTTCGCAAGGTAATCCGAACAAACTATAGAACAATGAAAATTCAGTCTGTAATTTACGTCCATCACAAGTTCATCACTGGTAACACAGTGTTAATATTGATTTGCTCCAAGTCGACATCCAATGAGACTGCACCTTCAAGTCACGTGACAAATTAATGTCCACCGCCAAATTTTCAACAGCGAATTCAATATTTCCTTTTTCAAGTCTAAAAAGGACAGGTGCAATTTTTGCGAATGTGTAAACTATGACGGTCAATTAATTCAAACAAATGATCTTGAAAAATAATATAACCTCTTAAAACTGAAACTGCAATATAAAATCGAAAAAGAAACAACAAAAATCTTACAAAAGGTACTGTAGGGACTATTTCATTCTACATACAAATTGTTTTTACACTTCCTAAGGCTAATGTGTCCAACTCCTTTTACAAACGAAAATTAAATGTAATCAGTTTAATAGCGCATTGCACAGTGACTAAAAAAAACTTTCTGTGGGATACACCATGAAGTGACAGTATTTTTAAAGTAAATATTCCATTTTTTTTTGTAAAATATGAATGGACAATTTTTCTAAACTGTCAATCGTTACTGTTTAATACTGGGAAAAAATACAAGATTGTATAACAATAACGTTATGTTAACCTAAACTTTCAGATCTTGTTTTCTTCAGTTTTACTTGGTATACTTTATTTCTGGCCACTGCATCTGCATGTAATTACAAAAATAGTGACGTTCTACAAATTTCATTTGCGTTCTTGGTTGAGGCAGACTACGAACTTTCCAGACTACCCCCATAAAAACTAAAACGATACCATTCCTCCGACTGTTCTGCATCTGAATCAGACCTAATCCGTCTCACTTAATCCTGATTAAATTCACTATTTCGTTTTAGGCAAATGCAACCGGCAAACTGACGTGTTCGTCGATTCCCCAGCCCCTCGGTTACATCCCCGGCAAGTCGTTCCGTTCAGCCCTTTCAGATATTTCTTTTAATTTGCAAAAGGCCACCCGGTCCCGGAATGACCTCCTTAAGGCTTCGCCGGATTAAGGCCAAGCTTTCCGCTTTTAACTAAATTAATTCATCGACGGCGACTAGGGAATTGATCGCTGGCTGTTTTTGGGAGAAAAAAACGAGAGCGGAACGGAAGGTTTTAGTTTCGACGGGGTAAATTTAAAAAGAAACTTGATACGTACGAATAGGTATTGCCAAAAACAATGTAAGAATTAAATTAATTAAAGTTTAAGTTACTGACATGGTCAGGGCCAGCCAGATCGCGCTCAGCTTCAGTTATAAATAACTGAATTTAAGAGATGGCAATCGTGGTCGAATTTGAATGTCCAGTCCAGTCCTTTCGACACTTAGGGCCGGTTCTACAATGTAAGTATAAACCAAGTATAAACGGCGAACAGTTATACTTCGAATAAGGTATACCAGGTAGTATTCTCAGTATATCTGGTGTTGGCCTGTTGCCTACAACGCCTTTAGTTATACCTAAAATAACGCCGAGGTAGTTCTAATATATTAAAATAGTCCGTGGGATTCATTCGTCATCATCGTTGACAGTTGAAGGGATGGGAAATTATAGCATTTTATAAGTCTAACCTAACGTAAACGGTTTGGAAATTATAAAAATATTTTGATTTCGATTTGTCCGTTACTTTGTGATAGTTCATTTTTTAAATCGATTAATCAATTTTGTTTTGAAACAACTTTGTTATCTATCACTTTCATTCTTAAATTTGTGTGACTATAGTTTCGTAGTACGATTTACAGTACAGCGCCAAAAAGCAAAAAATTAAACAATTTAGAAGAGAAAAATGGAGAAAAAGCGGTGCAATAACTTCACGATTGACAAAATTGTTCTGTTAGTCGATTTGATTGAGGCAAGTAAAAACGCAATGTCAAAAACAATTTTGTTGCTGGTTTTATCGCACGATTACGATCTGTTGGAGATTTAATTTCATCTTCAATAAAACTCAGCAATATTGCACAAGTTCGTTTTTGGAAGCGAAAACGTTTAAAAAAACTCCAGGTCGTCAAGCTCCACGAAATAATCGGGCGTATAAAATGCATTTTACATTAAAAACCGTATAACTATATAATATATTTGTTTTTTCATATCGATGTTTAAGTACTTTTGGCCGTCGAATTAAAACTGCGTCTTCAAAATCACTTTCATCAGAATCAAAAATGTTTTATGGGATCCATATAAATTATTTATTTCACTGTTATAATTAAAAATGCATAAAACTGTGGAATATAAAGAAAAGACAGGTTATGTTTATTAATACTGACGACAATACTGAAACTGGCCAATAGAAAGCAAGAATAACTATATTCGGAGTATATCCGCCCAAATTCAAGGGAATAACTATAATCTGTCGATTTCTACTGAGAATAGCTTTGTTCGGCGATTGCAGAAGGGGCGTTTCAAACTTTATTCCAAGTATAGCTTATACCAGGTATATACTTTCATTGTAGAACCGGGCCTTAGCGGTAAAGTTTTTTCGTAATTTTTCCATTGATCTATAAAATAATCAATTTTTAACGATTTTTCTAGATAAATACCATCAATGTGTTATAAATTAAATGTAGCTGTATCGACTGAAAGGTGCAACGTCGTATAGTGATTGGTGATGTTCCAAACGAGGTTGCTGCCTATGAAGAGGCCATAACAACATTTGAGGCACCATCAACATCTATCTCTTGTGCGTCAAGTCTCTCTTCGAATTTGACTGAAATTGGTCCAGTGCAGGCAACTACACCTGCCAAATAATCGAAACGTGGATGAAAGACAATGAAAAGTGGCATTCTAACTTCACCGGAAACAATTTCGGTATTGAAGGAACGGAAACGAAGGCGCGACGAAAGACCCCGAAGAAATGACCGAAGAAATCGACTTCGAAGAAATCGAAGAAACGATTAACATCATCGTCATCTGTGTATGATTTACGATCTGCCAATGTCATCGAAGCAGACCCGCTACAACACCATTGCATGTAATATGTACAGCATATCAGTTCATATCAGTGAATTGTCACTCCGATCAGAGAAATCTAATGACTGATCATCCATTATTTTGTTTTTTTTAGGTCATTTGACAAAATAAACGTAAGAATAAATTTCAAATTTGGCCATTAAATTTAAGAAATATTCCATAAACATTAACTATTTGGTGTATTTATTTTATTTTTTCACGTTTTCAATAGGCTTTTAAGGTGTCTCAACTTACCCGACCCAAAATTTTTTGCTCAAAATGTCGGTCATTGGAAAATTGGCTATATTTTTTTGTCCTTTTGAAAAATTGTAAAACATTTATCATCGAAGTATTGGTAAGGTCTCTAGTTTTCAGGCTGTGTAATAAACTCTTCGATATATTCACCCAGTGAAATTTTATAACTAAAAAACAAAAGGCGTCTCAACCTACCCCACCTTCCCCTATATATATATATATATATATATATATATATATATATATATATATATATATATATATATATATCGAAAAACATCGATAAACTACTTCACTGCTTTCTCTCTATATTTCTCCTCTATATAAAGATATTTCAGGATGCACGTAGATAAAATCTGACGGTTGACACCCGCCTCCTTTCCACGATGTGAATACCATGAGAAAGGATGCGGAAATAAGGTTATCTTTCAACGCATGCGCAATTATTGTATTAATTATTGAAATATGTATACAAGGTTTTCCACGTTTCTTCCCAGTACATGCACATTAAGTTGTATTTCTTCTTATTGTTTGCGGAAAATTTTACTGTGACTGAACGCAAGTCAGAAAAAAGGAAACAGCTAAGGTTATTAGCTTCTGTTACTAATATCAATTACACACTTGAATAAGCTTTATAATTACCCATTCCTATTAGTGAAGACACTTATGGTATTTACTTAAATCTCCGTTTCACAGTATTGTCGAGTATTATTTCCAATCTACACACCTGTTACTTTCCAAAACCCGTTAAAACTGTTCCACAAAAAACTTCCTCGTCTAATGAAACGTATACATTATAAATATTATCTTTTTTATATTTTTTTCTTTTTTTGGGTTTTTCGCCACGATTTAAAACTGAAAAAAATATCAGAAAATATCTGTTCTTATGTAAATAAAGAATCACTTGGTAAAAAATAAAAACAAAACCGAGACAAATTTCTCAGTGATTCTTTTTCTGTAATAAGTTTGCCTAACGAACAAAAATTTTAAAAATACAATTTTTTTAAATAAATATAAACTTTTAAACGTTAACGTTTCGGGAGGTCTTCTCCTCCCGGTTTCAAAACGAATCTAAAAAATAATTTATATTGATTTCTATATAATAACGCAAAGATATTAAGTAAATATAATTTTTTGTATATGTCAATGATATTTACATTGACAATAATATTTTATACTGACAGTGACATACTACCAAAAAAAAAAAAAAAAAAATATATATATATATATATATATATATATATATATATATATATATATATATATATATATATATATATATATATATAGGTGAGGTTTGCTGTGTGATTATTGTGTATTGACATACTCAAACGTTTCTATTTGTATTCTTTAGAATCGGAAACTATATTCAATTTAAATCTGCCTAAGGAATAGCAATACAGTTATTTTTATTTAAATTAATTCATTAATTATAGCGGTTTCTTTTAATCTTCTGTATTTTGTTACCGATTCTTTTAGTACCGTTTTGGAATTATTCTGTTTGATTTTATGTCCGGATTGCCATGCGTGTTAGCAAATTCTATATTTATTAAAATCACCCTTCCTAAGAAGATTTTTATATTCTTTTATTCTAACATCTAGCGGTCCAGATGTCTCACCTGTATAAAATTTACCACATTCGCAGGAAATTGTATTTATTTTAGAAATGTTTTAAATTTTTGTTCGTTAGGCAATTTTATTACAGAAATTTGTCTCCGTTTAGTTTTTGTTTTTTACCCAGTGATTCTTTATTTACATAAGAACAGATATTATTGATTTTTTTTGAGTAGTAGATTGTGGCGAAAAACCTCAAAAAAGAAAAAAAAATATGAATACGCTACAATCATTTAAACAATACTGACATTACTTATTGATACACTCATTAATATATAAAACAAAAAGAGGAGAGGCAAGCCAAGAACAAGATGGAAAGATGAGACAGAGGGATATTTACAGAAAATGAAAATTGACGACTGAAAGAGGAAAATTATGAATAGAGAAACATGGCGAGCTAGGCCTATTGTCATTTTGCTGTGTGAAAAGCTTTCTCTAGTTCTGGAATAATACATAAATCTAGTAATCTTTCTTCAGATGATTTTTTTTAACATTGTTCTTACTATTTTGTGTTATTTATTATATTTATTATTGTTTATCTTGAAATTTGTGAAATAATCTTGGACAGGAATTTAAAGAATGTTGTTGACATGATTTATCATATCCAAATCCAAAGAAATGAATTTGAAAGTAATGTCAATATTTTTTAGGCTAATATTTTTTTTATATTGAGAGGTTTTCCATTTGATAATATCTAGATGTAATCTGCTTTTGTACAAATACATGTATACTAATATGATTCTTTTGTTTTTCAGGTAAGTGTTCGTTGCCTAAAAGATTGATATATTACATAGGTAAGTTTATATATAAAGTTTATATAAAAGATAAGGAGCATCCAGGACATCCAAAAAATATGCAGATTTGCAAGCAATATTGGATGAAGACTCAACTCATACGTTGAAACGATTGGCAGAAGCATTGAAGCATTACCCAATCCACCATTGGGAATGATCCAGAAGGAAGGAAAATGAGTCAATATGAATTGAAGGAAAGAGACATTGAAAGGCGAAATATCACTGATGAAATTTTGTTTGCAAGGCCGAAAATAAAATGTTTTTTGCATCGAGTTGCGACGGTTGATGAAAAGTGAATCTATTTTGACAACCACAAAGCCCAAAAAATCATGGGTAGACCCCAGTCAGCCTTCAACATCACAACCAGTGCGCAATATACATGGAACGAAGGCTTTGCTGTGTATTTGGTGGGATGGTAGATTACCTGCAATCGGTACCGCCAATAATTGATAAACTTGAACAGAACATTGAAGGAAAAACGACCAGAATACGTCCAAAGACACGATAAAGTCATTTTTCAGCATGATAATGCTCGGCTCCATGTTGCAAAATGTGTATTTGGAAAACTTTATGACAAATGAGTCGTCCAACCCTATCCGCCTATTCACCGGACTTAGCCTCTTCGGACCACGATGTTTTGGATCGATGCAGCATGGACTTTCAACATCATTTACAGTGAAACAATACTAGAAGTAAAAATTTGGTTTGATGAATGATTGGCCTCAAAACACTAAAAGTTTTTTTGGAGTGGAATCCATTATTTGACAGAAAGAAGGGAAAAACTTAGCTATAGCTAACGACATCGCTATAACATAGCTAACCATGGCCAGTAATTTTATTATTAAAGTAATTTATTGTGTTATAACATTATTTTACACACTGTGTAATTAGAAAATTTTACGTGTTATGCCAGATCTAATATAATCAATTACTGTGTTATGACAACACTTTAAATATAACTAATATTAAATTCACAAGAGATATCAACCTATAAATCCAGCCGAGCGAAAACAGCAAACGTCAAAATAAATGATGTTCTAAAATTTCATTTTCTTTGGGTCACTGTATGTATGTGTTTCATTTTATTCAAATAGAGATATCATTACCATATAGAAAGGTTTCTTAGGGACGTCGACACATGGATGCCATTGGAGTTTTTTTGTGTAATTTTTCGGACAGAGTGCGGTGAATGGGAGTGGAAACCCGTAGAGGCCGGATATTTCCTTTTTGGAAATTGATACCTTCACGTCTCGGGATCTGAACAGTTTTTTTTTTCCTTTTTGCATTTGAATACAGTTGGAAGATTTGTTTGTCTATTGTTTGATGTGTATGTTGATAACGTGATGTGATTTCGAGCTATATTTTATTGTTTTTGTTAGTGATGGAGATATTTCTTATATTTTAGTTTATACGATAGTTTTCCGATTGTATATTTCTCTTTATTTTTTTAGTTTGGTTATATTTATTTAGTATGACTAGAAATGTATATGTCTTCAGTTATTTTTTGTTCATCATCATTTCTATTTGTAATGTATTACAACACCTCTGGGATCTACCTATCTAGCTATTACTTAGTGTTCCTAAATCTGAACTGACTCGCCGAACGAAGATTCACTTCAAATATTTTCTGTTTTCTCTTTATGACCGGGACATTTTCGAGCGACCCGCGTATCTATTAAAAATTTAGTCGGAATTGAAACAAAAACTAACAGATTCCCTGCGGCTTTGGTGTGTTTTAAAATGAATTGATCTTTTATACATTACTGACAGCTCTTCATTTATTCACCGACGTCCTGACGCTCACCTATGCCAAGTTGTTCTTTCTAACATCTCAATTGTCATGTCAGCTCTCGATGCGAACATCATAAATTATCCAGCTTCGATATGGCTCGTCTTAACGACTCAGACAAGAATGTATGATACTAATGTTCGTTTTCACAGGTAAGTTGAAAACACCCGGAGGATCTTAGCAGTTGTTTCATGAATAATTTAAACAAGTAAAATATTACAGAAACAAAAAAAATGTGTTTAAAAAAATGATTTTAGTTCATAAGCTTGCAGAATACAAATTTGCCGTTTTCAAAATGTTTTTGTTACTGATGATATCAACTATTTATCGATGGTAAAAAATGAAAGGACTTATTTACTTAACTTTATATTGTAATTATATAACTTTATATTATAATTAAAGTATAGTGTATGACATATGCACATATACATAACGAAAAACAATATCTGCCAAATGGCCACGTACACTCTTTGTCAAAAATTTTAGCCTAACCGTGGCTCTATGGCACCAATGACTCGAATAATTTTATTATTTAGTTCAGGAATCGATTGTAGATTGTTCTTATAGACTTGGCTTTTCACATAACCCCCCCAAAAAATAGCCCAACGGTGTAAAATCACATGATCTTGGTGGCCAATGAGTATCACCGTTTCATGCAATAACACGTTCAGGAAAGTGTTTTCTCAATAAATCACCATCTTGTTGGAACGACATACCCTCCAGATGAATATTATTGAATTCAGTATATATATATATATATATATATATATATATATATATATATATATATATATATATATATATATATATATATATATACATATATATATATATATATATATATATATATATATATATATATATATATATATATATATATATATATATATATATATATATTCGTTCAAAGCTAAAATATGCCATGTTTTAACCATCAGTCATAGACCATACTCGCCTGACTTAGCTCCCTGCGACCTCTTCGAATAACTTCTTTTACCGATGAAAAGGCAGCGTTATGTCGACATTGAAGCCATTCAAAAGGCATCAACCACTATCTTGAGGGTCATATTCAAGACCGAGCACAAAAATTCATTCGTCAACATAATTGACCTTGCAAAACGTTGTATTGCCAAAGAAAAAAATGTTACACCCTAGTACTAAAATAGTGGTCAATAATTTTTCAGAACGTTTCCTATCGAAAGTCCTCCAACTCTTAATTTTTTTCGATTTTTTTTCTTCTTGTTTCTTCCAAATCGATTTGTCTTCAACTATCCGATCAAAAAATTAATTTCCATAAAAATTAAACATGCCAACAGGGCGCGCGGGTGTACCCGGTCCGGATCCCCTTTCATCACGCTACGGGGGGTTGTCGTAAATTGTCGGGGCGCCGCCGAAACAACCCCCGGACCGCCCGTCGCTCTGCTCACGTTGAGATTAAGCGAGTTATCGTAGATCGGATGAATTAATGAGGGTTGGGAAACGAAGAAGAACGACCAGGGGGAGAAAGAAGTGGACGGGCTTTACGAGGTGGAAACGGCACCGGTGAAGATAAAAAGTTTAGATGATGAGTTTCATGGGTTTTACTTATTAGCGTGGCTTTTCAAGGCAACTGTTTTGAAGGAGACAATGTAGAACTATAAATGAATTGTTAAACCCATGCCCAATTCACCTATCATGAAGAAACGAAGACTGACAACTTTAACCGATAAGTTACGGGTTTTAGATGTCAGTAATTCGCCCGTATCCTCCTCCTAATACGCACATCCTAACGTCTAGCCCGTACAACACAAAAATCGTTGCACGTCATCGATGCCGCTATTGAAGAATAGCAGAAATATCACTGCATAAATTAAGTAAAAAAATAATCAAATGGAATGTATACAATAAGTTTAGAATTTAGCGGCTGCATTCGCTTGGCAGCATATGCGACGTTGTTGAGTTTCACATTATAATACAATACTTTAATTTTTTAGCTTACAATCGGAAACAGTTCTTTTAAGAACTACCACAGTGTTATAATTGGCACAGTAGCGCCTGCAAAATTCCAAATCGGTTAAATAGTCATTATCAGGACTTAGTAGCATCTCTCATACACTATTTTGAATATGAACGGGACAATAATGGTCCATTGTTACCCTTTCCGGCAGTTAGAGTGATATGTTAAGTCAATATATATTTTTATATTTGTTTTTTATCCTGTTGCAGCCTTAAGGTTGAGTATGTGCACTGCTAGTTCTGCTTCACAAAATGTGAAAAACAATGATGTTTTAAAATCCATTAGGAAGCGTAGTTCTACTAAAAGGCTTACCAATACGGCAGCTTTGGAAACAAGTTCTAATTATGACACCATTTATATTATGTATGAACACTGTAAGTATTCGTACTAAGAATTGCAGAAAAGATTGTTCTTAATCCCATATACAGTCTATACGTAGGTACTCGCAGTTTCATTTTCATTTTCAGGACAGCATGTAACTTTGAATTCATTACAATTACAATTAAACGAGAAACAACTGTCTGATGTATGCCGTATATCATTGTGCCTTCGTATTGAAAAAAGTAGGTTTTATATGGAAAAAAGATGATCCAAGACGAGGGCTTATGGAACTTTCCAATGTTCCCCTAAAAAGCATAGATTTTTGAGAGGTTATATGAAGGAAAGAAAAATAGCTTTGATCAAGAAAAAAAGAATTAAGCTTACAGAAAATGAAATAATGAAATGCTATGAGAGAGAGCATATACTCGATTGAAAATAAGTGATTATATTAATGAAAATATAAGTGCATGCAGATATTTCATTGTTTTTTTTTATTTTATACTTTCATATTATATATTAATTAATGTCATTGGTAATTATATAATCTCTTTATTTTAATAACCATTCAAATATTAAAAAACGTCGATGGTTTTTGAACGAAGCATTTTTTACATATGCTGTATATGTATGCTAAATAATGTATTATTAAAATATATAGATCCTTTCTGTATTTAGTTGTTCAGTGTTTAATGTCCCTTAAACAAAATTAACTTTATATACGTACTACGAATTTTTTCATTTACTACAGCATTTTTACAAATATAATTAATTCTTCTAGTGTAAATAGTCAATTAATAATCTAAAGTGGGAGATATAAATTCGAGTATAAACTCATTTGTAACAACCTAAAAAGTTAACTTTCAAGAGTAAATACTGTGAAAGATGTTTATCAAAATGATAACATAAAAAAAACATATATAATTAAAAGTACTTACCTATGTAATGTTACTCCTGAATTTTGATTTTTTCGTGTCAGGGAACAACCACAAGACGCACAACTAACCATATATTGTTACGCACAACTAACCATATACACCTTCGATCACAGACTTGACAACTAATTTCGTAAATCCCCGACTTTTCATGTTTCTCTCCTTTGTCCTTTGGATTGCCCAGAATTTCTTTTAATTTATTATATGGTTTGTACACAACATTGATGTTCACGTTTTTCAAAATTTTGGCCGGCCATCTTGTTAATTGGGCATCAAATGGTATTACCATGAATTTCTTTGTGTTCTGATCCTTTTGAAAAGTCGAAAGATTCTTTCAATAATTTTCTGAACTTATGTTTTCTAATTAATTTATCTGCAATGTTCTTATTATAACCATTCACTTCAGATACCTCCCTAATTAATTTTAATTCTTTGTTATAATTATCTTTATTTAAAGGAAAATTAATTAATCTATTTACCATAAAATTTAAACTAGCCATCTTATTTTGGAAGCTATGATTTAAATTGTTAGGAATGTATCTCGAAATGGTGGTGTTTTCTTCTGAAAATATCAAAATCTAACCTATTTTTATTGTTTCTACTAACTAAAACATCCAGAAATGGTAAACTAGTAAACTAATACCTTCGGAAAGTAACTGAATTCATCTTTTGCCTAGGTTTCAAATGTACTCATAAATAAGTTGGCTAAGAACGATGACAGAGGATTGCCCATTGCCGTTCCTTCTTGTTGTTCATAAAACCTGTTATTAAGCTGAAAACAATTTTGCTTCATACATAATCTTGTTAAGGAGATGTACTCAGAAACAATCTTGTTATTAAAACCATTTAACTCGAGTAACTCCTTCAGGTATTTCAAGGTATGTGGAATCGGGACACTCGGAAACAACGATGAAACGTCAAAGGAAACCAAAACCTCACCTTCCTGTAGATGTGTGTTTTTGACTTTTTCTATGAATTTGGTTGAGTTTATCAGAGAACAGGAAGGTAGTTGGTTTGGTAGATTTTCAAATTCCTTTGTTAACCACTTTGCCAAGTTGTATGTTGGAGAATCAATGGCTGATACAATTGGTCTCATTGATTTTCCTGGTTTATGAATTTTTGGTAGAGCATACAATCTTGGCACTTTTGGATTAGAAACATGTAGTTTGCTTTTTAGAGGAACAGAAATAAGGCTGTTACAAGATTTCAATGTATCTCTGACTTCGCTAATCATTTTTGACAATGGATTCCTGGTAATCGTTTATAAGGACCGTCTTGAATTAATTTTTCAACTTGTTCAAAGTAATCAGGTTTGTCCATTACTACAACCTTATTTCCCTTATCAGCTCTTAAATAAAAACAATCCTTCTCTCGCAGACCCTTGATAATCTTAGAAATATTTTCCATGTTTTGACTTTTATTTGAAATATTTTTTGCAATTTTGCTTTTACATGACTCTCCGACGAAAGCTTTAGAAGACTACGCTAACCATGTTAGCATCATCTCCTGATGATGCTAACATGGTTAGCGAAACATGCGTCGAGCAGTTCAAAAAAAGTGATTAGGTGTTTAGTTGTAAATCTCTTCAAGTTTAATATTATAACTATTAATATGTGTTTTCACTAGAACATACAAAAAGAGTATACCAGTACACTTATTCGGTACTTATTATTGATTAAAACACACTAAAATTTGTCAAATTTATTATTATACTTAGTTGTTGACACCAACTACCACATTTCCAAAACAATGAGGCATCTGTGGTTTTTCAATACGGCCGTTTCCGTCCCCATTTATATCTACATAAAGATAGGCAAGGCTCGTTCCTGTTAGTTTTATATTTAAAGGAGTTATACGTACTGTAATGCCTAGAGTACACGATGAAGACGTGGATCTAGAATTTGTGGATACGTCTTTTATTAGACTGCGGATTTTACTCAGGATTTTATTATATTAAGCCTAGATGTCGGCATCCTAGAGAGTTTGTGCGGCCTTATGTAGAAACTATTTTGGGCCCTTCTAATAATTAATAATACAAAAAGTGTTTCACCAATTAATTGTAAAAAAAAAACAATAAAAAGCATTCCAGGTCCCGTAACTGCATTTCGGTTTTTCGCAATAGAAACAAACTGATTGCATAACACATCCGAATAACGTTCCGACTTTCCTTTAAACATGATCCCAGTTAGTCCGTCTAGGTCGAGCTTTAATGGCAATCTCGTATAAAGAGACTGAGCTTAACGCCGACGGACCACACACGTTCGTCCAATGCCCAACCACTATCCGTAACAGAATAAATAAATATCCTGAGCCGTATCTGCATGCTTACGGAGAATACGTGGTGCTACTTAGTAGCGAATTAACGATTCATAAAAAGAAGAGGAAGACCGTGCGGAGAGAATCGACGATCTGGTTTTTTTTGCGGTGTCCTTACAAGACTATTCTAGTTTCTTTTCGCGTTTATTCCACGTAAAAAACAAAGCCCGAACGTGGAAATCACTTGATCTAAGTTAGAAATGGCGTGAAGATAAGAAATGTAGAGCAAAATAATTGCTTTAGAAAGGTTATACTTCAATTTCGTTTAATTTAGTTTGGTGGACATCTTGAAAAAATAAAATATTGTTATTGTACAGTTATTTTGTCAAAATTGTTCCTTTTTATTCCCGTTGGGCACGTTCAACCAATGTTAGCATAGGTTTTTTGTGTCGTTTTCTCGAATCACCTCAGTTACCCTCGTCACAGCTTCTTGGACTTAACATTAACATTAAACGTTTATTTCATGACCAGTTTGAGTTTCGGGAAAAGAAAATAGTCACACGGAGGTAAATCAGGCAAATACGGAGGATATTGAGCACACAAACTTGTTTTCTTCGCCAAATTTTTTGATGCTCATTTAAAGAGTGAGGAACAAATCGAGCACAGACATGTCGTTTATTTAAATCCTTTATCAAAATTTCGTAAATCATGTCTATGCTCGTATTTAATTCCTCCGCTATCTATCTCACAGTTGAATTTGCATCGTGGGTTATCATTTCACGCTGTTTTTCCACCAAACTCTGGCAATTTTTGTTTTTTGGCCGGCCTGGCTTTGGGTCGCCTTCCAAAGAATCACGACCATCCTGGAATCACTTATATCAGTCGAACTCACGTGTAGGGGATAAGCAATCATCACCATAAACTTTTATCTTCAATTCAAATGTTTCTGTAAAAGTTGTTTCCGACCTTTAAACAAAATTTAATATTAGTTATTTATTCCATCGTGTTTTTGTGACGAGGTTACAAATGGTACTGTCAGTTTAAGTGACATGACTTGACAATCCGTTGATCGATTCTAATTATGGGGTATCGTTTTATAGAGGAGATATACAACTTTCAGATTATACATTATTTCAATTCATGGTGCTAATAGTTTTCTTTGAAATTAAAAAGTTTTGAGATGGTTTTGTTCTTGTTCTTAATTAGGGGCGATTTTTCAGGATCTCTCCTATATATGGACTCAGAGGTCGAAATACAGCGTAACTCATTGCCGTTAGTAAATAACCCTCCGAAGAAAAACCAAGCTGCATTTAAATAGGCAATAGTGTAAAATCTCACACGGAATCGCTTGTCATTCACGTCAGTTCGAGAGTGGGTAAATTCAGATGCCTTCTGAGATATTGGTCACTCGCCAATTGATAGATTTTTACGAGAAACTAAAGAATAGAACAAAAACCAAGAGTTGATAGGCCCACCGAAGGTTATGATAGCTACTATTATAAAATTATTCTTAATCAACATATATCTTGTACAAAATAAAAACCGATGCATGTCATTAAGCACGTGATCAACATTTTGACTGCGCTGTTGCCAGATTGCAGTTAAACATCATAACAAGCCAAGCACAATGGAATATTGTATTCGTGGTATATTTCTATGACCTGCTGTATGTGTATGACCTGGATGTGATCCATTGTACTGAATCCACTTCTGAATCCTGCTTGCTCCCTTGGTTCTGAGTCATTAAGTTTTCTTAGTATTCTTTTGGATATTATCTTGGTGAAAACTTTGTACAGCACTGATAGGAGGCTTATTGGACGGTAGTTCTTCAAATCTTACCGTGTTCCTTTCTATGTAAGCTGGGTACTTCTTGTTGTTTGAGATATTTTGAGTATAATTTTGCTAGTGTTTTATGTAAAATCCGACCACCAGTTTTAACATCTGCACAGTTATACTATCCTTTCCTGGAGCATTGCCATTTTTCATCGAACCTATAGCCTTTGTCACTTACTCTATCAGGATATCAGGCACTTGTTCTTCAGTGGGCATTGCTGTTCTTGCTTGATTCTGGTTCTCATATAACTTTGAATAAAATCTTCGGACAACCTCTAACATTTCCGTCCGTTCCCTGCATATTGTACTATCCTCACGCATTAAGGAAAACATTCGTGTCCTTTTATTTCTTAGCTTTTGCTTAGCTTTCTTAATTCCCCTGTTTTCTTCCAGAGTTTTTTGCACAAGCTGTATGTTGATTCCTCTCGACTACGTTTTCTTACAGTTTTACAAAGCTCAACGTACTCGACCCTGCCAAAAGGACTGTCTGCATTCTTCATAATCCGGCTTTTTTTCATTAAATTAATGATCTCATTGGAAATTTTTGACTCTTTGAAACATTTATCTTCTGGTGCTATTGAAGCCGCCGTTTTTAGACATTGTTGGCGATTTCTTCATATTGGTCTGTAATTTCCATCTCCTCCGAGTCTTGTAACACAGCAAAGAGATTCGACAAAGCAATTTCAAAATCTCTGTCTCTCTCCAGCAGCTTCCCAGAATCCACTTTGCCCCTTTTTGATCTTATAATTTCGCGCTCTTTTCGGCAGTTTATCCTAATCTTTGTTCGTATTATTCTGTGGTCACTTCCCACATTAAAATGGTTAAGGACAGTACAATTGCAAAATATTGCTTTGTAGTTTAACATGATGTAATCAATTTGACTTGTGAGTCCAGATGGACGTTTCCATGTTCATTTTCTGTTGATCTTTTTCTTGTAAAACGAATTCATAATATAGAGTGTATTATATAAGTAGAGTAGTATATAAGTCATATAGAGTAGTATATATATAGAGTAGTATATAAGTCAACCAGCCTATCACCTCTATTGTCCCGCTCAGCGTTTACATATGAGCCAGTTGCATTTTCACCTGTTCTTGCTTCTCCGATTCTGTCATTAAAGTCGCCCATCAGGATCTTATACCTACACTTCTCTTTGTCTAAAAGTGGGGCCACATCATCATAAAATTCCTCAATTTACCTCGAGTATAGAGTACGTGACCAGTTGGTTCTAATTTGATTAACTCTTCGCCCTTTCTTCGTGTTTCACAAAGCCCAATAATATTTGGCCTCCGGGAAATGAGGGCCGTGTTTGAAGTTGATATATATATATATATATATATATATATATATATATATATATATATATATATATATATATATATTATATATATATATGACTTAAACTAAACATATCCAATTATTAGCAATTAACTTAACATTCCTCTCTAACAGCCGCAAAGAGTAACAATGGACCATTATTGTCTCGTTCTTGTTCAAAATAATGTACCAGAGAAGCTACAAACTCTCGACAACGACTATTTAAATGGTTTGGCATTTTAAAGGCGCGACTGACAATTATAACTCTGTGGTATTTCTTAAGAGAACTGTTTTCGATCGTAAGGTAAACAATGAAAGTAAACGTTCAGATACAAGTGGGATAATCTCCTAAAGTGTCAATAAATATCAACAAGAAAAATTTGAAACTTGACAACGCCGCATATGTTGTCAACCGAATCCAGCTCTAAATGTCAAATGTATTGAATAGATTCCATTTGATTATTTTATTATTAAATTTATATAGTGGTATTTCTGTTGTTCTTTAATAGCGTCATAGTCGTGCAACTGCTTTAGTTTTGCACAGGCTATACAATTAAATCCTTGAAAATAAAGTACTTTATAACTACTCGAATATTATCCATTGCTGTCATTCAGATCACTAGAACAAAATCACAGAGATTTATCATACTTGCGCCATCTCTGAATCAGATCGAGACTTTTTGGAGCGACCCTCGTATAATCTATTATTTATTTTTAATAAAGCTTAGACAATATTATAATTATAATAAGTCTAGACAATATACTAAATAAAGTTTTATACCATATATTAATTAATGTTTATTAAATTTTCTAATATCCTCTGGCTGATGTTGTGAAGGTAATTTAAAAATTTTACTGTTCTGCTATGAAACAACGCTAAACCGCCGGGACCACGTCGCCATTATTATCCAGCGAAGCGCTGTTCGTATTAACAAAATGGCGCTCTCCGTAATAACATTCGAAACTGCCGCGGCTGCGAATCTCGTTATGGGCAATTTGGCCGGTAAACATCTGAAATTTTCGCCGGAACACGTTATAGTTGGAACAGGCGGTCACGTCCGACGAGCTCGGTCACAAATGCATCAGTTTTATGTCGCCAGCAGGCATCAAATACACTAAATGTGTCAGGGATCACATCTGATCAAACTGTCATCGGAAAAATTGCATGCGAATCAGAACAGTGACCTATCAAAACTTATAACCACTCGCAAAGCGTATTAAATTGACCCTGGTTCATTTACTAGCACGATACAATCGATTTCAACAAAATAGAATATATATGTATATATATATATATATATATATATATATATATATATATATATATATATATATATATATATATATATATATATATATATATATATATATATATATATATATATATATATATATATATATATATATATATATATATATATATATATATATATATATATATATCATCATCATCATCAGCCCGCATCGATCCACTGCAGGATGAAGGCCTCTTCAGCATGCTTCCAACCTTCACGGTCCTGGGCTTTCCTCTGCCACTCGGGTCCAATATACTTAACGATGTCATCAATCCATCGTGCTTTCGGTCTTCTTCGCGGACGTTTGCGATCAAGCGGTATCCACTCCAGGATTGCCCTGGTCCATCTGTCGTCCCATCGCCTCGCTATATGGCCTGCCCATCTCCATTTCAACTGTTTTACTCTTCCAATGATGTCACAGACTTTTGTTTGTTCCCTGATCCATGCGCAGGACTTTCTGTCTCGTCTTGTAATGCCAAGCATACATCTTTCCATTCCCCTCTGTGCCACCCGAAGTTTTTGAATTGATTGCGATGTGAGTGTCCAGGTTTCACTTCCGTATGTCAAACGGGTAGAACGCACTGATCGAATACTTTTCTTTTCAGGCAAAGTGGGAGTCTGCTCTTAAACACTATGTTGAGCCTACCAAATGCCTGCCAGCCACATTTAACACGCCGTTCAACCTCCCGGGCGGTATTCCCCTCCATGGAAATCCTCTGCCCAAGATATATAAAGCTGTCCACAATCTCTAAATCCCTTCCTAGAACTGAAATTCTTCTGTCCTGAGCGAAGTTATTGAACATAGCCTGACTCTTTTTCAGGTTTATTTTCAAGTCAAATGGTTCGCCAGCCTTTTGCAGTTCTTGTATGCGTCTTTGCAGCTCCTCTGGGTCTTGTGTAATGAGAATAATATCATCTGCAAATCTAAGATGGTTTAAGTTTGCACCATTGATCTTTACACCATCCTGTTCCCAATCCAGTTTACGGAATACTTCTTCAAGGCCAGCCGAGAAAAGAATAGGCGATATTGCGTCACCCTGCCGTACACCTCGTTCTATATTAATTCCCACTTCAAGATCATCAAGGTGAATTGTGGCTGTAGCTCCATCATATATCGATTCTAATAGGTTTACATAGGCTCTCTCTACACCTTGGCTAAGCAGTGCATCCATTATCCCATGCTTTGAGATAGAATCAAATGCTTTTTCGTAGTCGATAAAAGCCAAGCACAGTGGCATGGTGTATTCGTTGTGCCTTTCTATGACCTGCTGTACAACCTGGATGTGATCCATTGTACTGAATCCACTTCTGAATCCTGCTTGTTCTCTTGGTTGTGCGTCATTCAGTTTTTTTAATATTCTTTTAAAAATTATCTTAGTGAAAACTTTGTACATCACTGATAGGAGGCTTATTGGACGGTAGTTCTTTAAATCTTCCTGTGCTCCTTTTTTATGTAAAAGGATCACTTCTGCATTTTTCCATAAGTCCGGTACTTTTTGTTCTTTGAGGCATTTTGAGTATAATTTTGCCAGTGTTTTATGTAACGTCCGACCACCAGCTTTTAGCATTTCGACAGTTACACTATCCTTTCCTGGAGCCTTGCCGTTCTTCATCAATTCTATAGCATTTGTTACTTCCTCCACTAGGATATCTGGCATTATATATTGTTCTTCCGTGGGTATTGTTGTCCCTGACTGGCTCTGATCTTCATATAACTGGGAATAAAACCTTCTGACAATCTCTAACATATATATATATATATATATATATATATATATATATATATATATATATATATATATATATATATATATATATATATATATATATATATACATATATACATTTGAAATACAATTTAAACGCATTGTAATTGGAATTAGGGCTTTATATTGAGGACAGGACAAATAACTCATCAGTTGGGCAACAGACTACAAAATAGTATATACCAAATACGTACACAATTGTATTTGAATTTAAGACACAAAACAACTTTTACAGAACAAAACAACTTCGAAAGTTCGAATAGTTTTTATTTATCGACAAAAACATTTGGTTTTATAGATTAATACTATTTATTACGAGTATTTGAAATGGATAAAGACAAATTATTTTGTTTCTCAGTTTAAAAATGTATGTAAAAAATATTTTACATTGCTTTTATAAAATTGCAATATGCAAATTGATAGTTTTGTAAATATTGGTTTTTAAATGTAATATCCAGCTAAATTCGATATTTTTTGTCACAAATCAAATTTTGTTTCCTAAATTTAAAATTGTACATATTTCTTAATCTTATGTCCATTATGAATTAGCTATAAGTGTAATTATGTAATAGTTTTAATCATTTTTCTTTTACCTAATTTTACATTTACATTCGCTATCGAAAAAATAGTTTTTTTCCTTTTTTTGGGCATTCAATTTGGCTACTTCTAAGCATCAAATTATTCAAATAATTTTTGGTCAATGATTCTCCATTAACAGACTTAAAAATTGGTTCATGCTGTTTCAATTGTGAAAGAAATTCTTCAGAAGGTTTGTGTAAACCTTCTTCACTTAAATGATCAGTCCAGGTATATTTGGACGTGTTGGGTATTTCTAAACGGAAATCGTTTAACTTGAAACATGTATATCAAGTTCAATTCAATCATATTCTACTTCTAAGCTACTTCTAAGCATCAAATTATTCAAATAATTTTTGGTCAATAATTCTCCATTAACAGACTTAAACATTTGTTCATGCTGTTTCATTTGTGAAAGAAATTCTTCAGAAGGTTTGTGTAAACCTTCTTCACTTAAATGATCAGTCCAGGTATATTTGGACGTGTTGGGTATTTCTAAACGGAAATCGTTTAACTTGAAACATGTATATCAAGTTCAATTCAACCATATTCAAGTTCATGAAGATCCTCGTCAATATCTCCTTCATGAGCACTGTTCAACATAAGTGGATCATTTTTGGAATCGAATTTCTTGATCATTAAACCACTTATTGGTATGAGGTATAAACATGGAATATTAGAAATATTACTAACATCACCATCATTACTATTTCTACCACCATCCCAACATCTAATCAAGCATAAATAAATAAAACACCCTACTTTTTAAAGCAACAAATTTATAAACATGATTCACTGTTTTTCGATTTAATTTCTATTTCAATTATTTTTCTCTTGTAATAATTACCTGGTCAATAACTCGTCAACGGCTTGTTTTCTCTCCCTTTTTCAATTCTTGCACATTGTTCATTCGATACTCGTTTTTTAGAACTAACTGCCAGATTTTAAGTCGGTACAACATCATCCTTCAATCCTCGGTAACTTTTTGGTGTGTAATTTAGCAATTTACGTTGAAGATTTACTTTGAAATCAATATTTAAAAAGTGTTTCGAACAAATACAAGCCCTTTTCTGGTTAAACTTATTCTGTCTTTTTGTGGCATGGATCCTTCTTACTTAACATAACATTGGACCTAATAATAAAATTGAGGATCTTATTTTTTTTATTATTTTATATTTTATATTATATTTATTTATATTTTTATTATTTATATAGTACATATTATCATTTTAAGTATCATATATTATAATTCTCTTATTAAAATAAGAAATATTATAATTTATATCATTAGTAAAACTATTTATATAATTCAATCTATATTTCATATGTTTTCCTAAATAAAAAAAATATTAAAAAGTATTTTTATAAATAAATATATTATATCTTCAATAAGTATGATTCCACTAAGTCAGTTGGACTCTTCACTCGAAGCGGACAACACTTGAAAATGCCAAATGCGATTTTCGTAAAATGTCGTGACTCTTCACACAATCAACACCCGGAATGATTTAGAAACATCATCATCATCATCAACAACCCGCATCAATCCACTGCAGGATAAAAGTCTCTTCAGCATGCTTCCAACTTTCACGGTCCTGGGCTCTCCTCTGATACTCGGGTCCAATATACTTAACGATGTCATCAATCCATCATGCTTTCGGTCTTCTTCGCGGGCATTTGCGATCAAGCGTTATCCACTCCAGGATTGCCTTGGTCCATTGGTTCACTTTGTCCATCTCCATGTCAATTGCTTTACTCTTCCAATGATATCACAGACTTTCGTTTGTTCATATATATATATATATATATATATATATATATATATATATATATATATATATATATATATATATATATATATATATATATATAAGCGAAGTACAATTAGAGGCGTTTGTTGTTGTTAGCCTTCCTTTGCGCCCACACAAATTTCATTCTTTCGCTATGAACTTTTTCCTTTCGTCAGACCAAGTTGTTCCAAGACCAAGTCTTCCTACATTTTTCTCCCTGGCCAACCTTCCAAACGTCAATCTTGTATATGAAACAGCCTCTATCCTGAATTTCACTTTGTGTAATATTTGCTGATCTTAGGTGCTCTTTAATTACAGCAATCCATTTAATTATTTCTACTTTAGTTCTTCACCTATTTTCATAAAATTCGACTATTTGTCTAATTAGCCTATTCGGATTCATCCGTTTTATGTGTCCGTAAAACTTCTTCCGTAAAAAGTCTTCTTTTTCTCATATAGCTATGTATATCTGTATATTATTTGATTTATTGGTTCTCGAAGACGGTATGTTGTGCTATTTATTTGTTTGGGGCCTAAGATTTTTCTTTCCTTCTTTTCAATGTCATATATATATATATATATATATATATATACATTTAGATAGGCATTTTTTGTTGTAAATATTTTGTGGAAGTCTCAATGCCTATATACATATATATATATATATATATATATATATATATATATATATATATATATATATATATATTGTAAAATATTAGCTTTCTAATGTACAATGTATAGATGAATATAAATGAGACACGCATCGACATGAGCAATTGCCCAAAGTTATGATGACTTTAATCAGAAACTTCGAGCGAAGCCAAGTCCTCGGGGAGATGTAGGTCACAGGTCAATAATAAGTTTTCTCAATTAAAGAGAGGCCTTAATTAAAGTGCCAAAATTAGTTCGGGCACGATGTCTGTTTTTAACGGCCCCATCAAGCCGAATACGCTACTCGATAATCTATAACTCTCCGAAAAGGAGTGAATTAAATTCAGATTAATTGGATCGAGCAAAACCCCTTTCTAATCTTTCCTGTTTTCGTAGCGCTATGGTTTTTAATCTAGGAAGTACTTCGGAAAATTAGTAAGTTTACGTGTTGTGACTTGTAGTTTTCTGCTGTGGCTCAAGAAACAAAAAATATATTTTGTGTAAAAAGTACGCGGTCATATTTTAAATAAAAAAAAGGTGCGGACCGAAGTGAAAACTTGAAACCTTGGAATAACTGTGTGTGTGTTAATTTTTAAATTAATTATTCTATAAATGTATAATTTAAAAATGTATATTTTTTTCACGTAGGATCCAGGATGTAAATAAATATGGAAAATAAGAAAAATATAGAAAACTTTTTTATAAAGTTCTAATGGTGAAATTGAATGATATAAGATTATAAATAATCATTTTCCAAAAAAATAACAAAACACGTATTTTATTTCTGACAATTTAAACCAACAAACAATAATTTTGAGAAATTAAGTTTATTATAAAATTTTATAAAATTTTTAATTTTAAAATCGGCGACAAAAATACTATCGAACTAGAAAATTTGTTTTACCACGCTAATAAGATAACTCCTAAGCCACTATGAAATATTTAGAAAAACAAATAATAATACATTTTTCAACGCAAATATTGATACCAATATTGGAAATATTCGAAAATAAATGCTTTGTTTTTGTTATTCATTTTTCTACATAAAAATATTCGCATATTATGTACTCACTCTTGTACTGCACAGTGCTTCTACAATTAAACAATTAAAATAATGATTATCTAAAACACAATTTAATTTAAAACACATTTAAAACATAAGCTAATCTAGCGCAACACGTCACTAGCATGTCAGTGACGCGAATCGGCTAAAAAGTTTTCATATATATACAAATTATTCATCAAATATCTCATCAATATTTTGTTGCTTTCATAGTGGGCCCCATCGAGTGCAACACAACTATGCCTGACCTATGCCTCCTCCGTACATTGTTCGTAGGCTGATTGAGGTATGGCCTTCAGCTGCTTTACCGAATTTTCTTTTATAACCTCAAATGACTAAAAACACTTTCCTCAATGTGATAATTTTAGCTTCGGAAACAGGAAAAGTCACATAGGGCTGTATCAGGCGAGTGCGGTGCTGGTCGATGATGTTAATTGAGTTTTTAGCTAAAAACTCTTGCGTAACGATAGTTTGTGCATCGTGATGCAAGACCCATGAATTGTCCGTCCAAAAATCTAACTATTTTCAACGGATATTCACGCGCAAATGCCTCATGATATCTAAATAGTATTCCTTATTCACCTTTTGTCCCTCTGGAAGAAATTCGGAGACACCACACTACGCTAATCGAAAAAAACTGTCAGCATGACTTTGATTTTCAAGCAACCTGGCTGGTTTTCGAGGCGCCATTCCGAAATCTGTAGACTTGTTTGCATGTCGTACTCATAAACCCATGTCTCGTCGTCCATTACGATGCGTTTCCTGAATATGGAGTCCGCAGAAGCTCGGAAAATCATGTCTTTAGCGACCTGCTTTCGATAGGTGCTCTTTTTGGTCAAAATTGAGCTCTTTCGGAACCAGTCGTGCTGCGACGCGTTTCATGCCCAAAATATCAGTCATAATGTTATGGATGAACTTAAAAGATATGTTCTCTTCTTCAGCTAACTCTCTGAGACTCATACGACTATTTTCGAGTACCAGTTTCTTGATTTTGTCGATTTTTTCATCGTTCGTAGACGATAAAAGTCGACCAGAACTAGGCAAATCAACTACCACTTCGCGACCGTCTTTGAACGCTTTATACCATTCAGCTTTCGTTATTATCAGGTGCGTATAGCATTCTTTCTGATCCTCCATACCTCTCTCATCCTTTCTCCCTCCGTCCACTTTGTTCCTGATCTGCTCGAAACTTCGCTATCTGATGCAATGTTCCACATATGTATTTTGTGTCTGTACGTTCTTCCATCCTCAATCTCTGTCGGAACCATTTGTGTGACTCCTTGTATCTATGTAAGAATTCTGTTGACGAGTCTTGTTGGTGGGAGTCTACTGATATGTCCATAGAATTTCAACCTTCTTTTTCTTATATCCGCCGCTACGTTGGACATTCTCTCTGTGGTCTTTCGAGAATGTAGTCTGTCAGTTTTGGGCCGAGAATTTTCCTCATAATGTTGCGTTCTTCTTTTAGTATGTTTTCTATGCTGCTTTTTGTATGAAGTGTAAGTGTCTCGCTTGCGTATAGTACCTCTGGTTTGATTACTGTGTTGTAGAGTCTTATTTTTGCGTGTGTGTGTGTTCTGTGCTATCTTCTCTCCTCCTGTATGTTCGGGGATCTCGCCCAGGTATTTGAAGTGAGTGACCCTATTTATTTTTCAGTTCTTTTTCCCATTCCCTTATGACTTTGTCCAGGACCAGGTTGAAGAGAAGTGGGGATAACCCATCTCCTTGGCGTACTCCAGTTTTTGTCAAGGACGGTTCGGAAATGTCTCCCATAAATTTTACTTTAGAGGTTGTGTCAGTCAGTGTCTGATCAATCGTAGTGTTTTGGGGTCGAGTCCTTGTTCTTCTAGGATGTTGAACAGAGATTTTTGGTCGATGCAGTCGTGTGCTTTCTTGAAGTCAAAGAACGTGCAGATGATTGGGACGTTTCTGATAGCTTTGTATTTCAGTATTGTTTTTAAGTTAAATATTTGCTCAGTGCATGAGCGACCAGGGCGAAAGCCTGCCTGGTACTCGCCAATTTTGTGTTCTAATTGTTCTTGTGTTCTCTGGAGAAGGCATGCTGAGATGATTTTGTAAGTGACTTGTAGTAAGGACATTCCTCTGTAGTTGTTCACATCTGTTCTGTCTCCCTTCTTGTGCAGCGGGTGGATAAGAGCATATTTCCATTCATCTGGTAATTTTTCTGTTTCCATTCATCTGTTTTTTTCTGGTTGTTGCTGTTCGTGATAATTTGCGTAAGTTCCTGCAGTGAATTTGGTCCGAGGCTTTTCAATAGTTCCGCGGTGATACCATCTTCACCGGATGACATGTTATTCTTTAGTTTGCGTATGTGTCTGTGGATTTCTTCCTGTGTTGGTGGTGGTGATTCTGTATGGATATGGATAGAATTTTCCTTGGGTAATCTTGTGTTGCGTTCGGGGCAATTGAGGAGATCAGAGAAATAATGTTCCAGCTCCTGACAATTATCCTGATTGGTTAGCGCTAATCTCCCATTCCGCTTTCTGAAGCAAAGATTTTGTGGTGTGTAACCACGGATTTTTCTTGCAAAAGTCCTATAAAAGTGTCTCGTGTTATAATTGCGGAAATTCTCCTCTATAGGGTCTAGTTGTTCCTTCATGTACTTCCTCTTAGTTTGCCTGATAACCTTTGCGGTCTGTTTTCTAGTCATGTTAAAAAGCTGTTGACTTTCTGGGGATTTTTTGGTGTTGTACTGCTGAAATGCTCGTTTGCGTCACTGCAATGCACTTTCGCATTCCGAGTCCAACCAAGGGTGTTTTGTGTGCTTTTTGTGTAATTTTTTTGTGGAATGTTTTCCATGTATCTGCCTGTTTCTTTTCCCATTCATCTATTATGTTGGATTCCTTGATCTTTTTTGTGTGGAATTTCTGTAGATGTGCTTTCTTGTGATGAATTCTCCTTGGGGTGAACTTGACTTTGATTCGTGTTAGGTAGTGGTAGGAGTCAATGTTCGCGCCCCTGCGGACTTGGTCATCTTGGATCTCTCTTTGTTGTGGGTATGAGATCGCAACATAGTCTATCTGGAAGTCTCCAATCTGTTGTATAGGCGATCTCCGTGTCTTCTGTTTTCGTGGAGATTTTCTTAGGGATGTTGACATGATCTTAAGGTTATTCTGTTGGCATAGTTCGATGAGTTTTGTGCAGTTCTTATTGGTAAATTTGTGACCGGGGAATTTGCCTACTCTTTTCTGAACCCGAAAACTTATATAACGATGTAACAATATTTGTTTATTGAATATTTTTCAATATTCAATATTTTCAATTTTCAATATTTTGTTCAATATTAAATTCAATACTTTTTTTTCCAGAGGTACTCCAATTAATTTATTCCATCTTTGAAGTGATTTTCTGGAAGTCCTTCAAAATGCTTCTCTGCGGCTGCTATAACTTCTTCATTTCATGAAAAACGCTTGCCACATAGGAATGTTTCAAGGTTTGGGAACAGATGAAAGTCAGAGGGGTTATACAGAGCGAATATGGTGGATGCTCCAACAATTCGTAGTATAACTCCTTCAATTTGGCTGTTGCAAGAACGCCTCTATAAGCCGGCGAATTGTCTTGAAGAAAAATGATTTTTTTATTAGCTAAACCAAGTCTTTTCTCGCGCATTTAGCATCTAATTGATCCAAAAGGTTTGAGTAATGTCCAGTTATTGTTTCACCGGTTTGAAGGTAACCAATTAACAAAATGCCTATTGCATCCCAAAAATTAGTGCCATAACCATTTTAGTCGATTTTACCCACTTTAGCTGGTTCAGAGCTGAAAAACTGGGCTCAGTCCACTCTGCGGTTTGTTGTCGCAGTTCAGGATCATAAGTGGTAAACCCAATTCTCATCGATAGTTGCAAAACGACGTTTAAAATTTATTTTATTCTTTATAATGTTAATTATATAACAGACCAAATATATATTTACGTTGCGTTTCTCTTTCTCTTTAAAAAATTCTTATGAACTTTCCGGATAATACAATACTTGCGCTATCACTATGTGAGGCCGAGAACTTTACGAACATTCTTGGTTAAAATCAGAGCATCTACCCAATAGATTGTTACTTCAACATAAATTAAATGGATTTTCTTTTTTTTCCTTGGAGGATATTATTCACCCCTGAACAAGTAATGGTAAGGTGGTGTCGTAAAGTCGCGCGATATAGAAAATGAGAGCCTTCAAACTATTCATTAAGTCGGAGCCAGTCAGCCTGGGACGTCAAATTAAAGTCTACGGGGGTTGATAGCGCAAATGGTAAAGTGGTATTTTTGCTTGTAGCGAATATACACAGTATGTCGAAAAAACAAGGGAACTTTTTAAATTTAAAGAAAACTACTTGCGAAAACTACTATTGAAACAATATATGTAATTTGAAAGTTGTGTATCCGGAGTGTTAGGATACAAATTGCTTCCCCATCCACTATATTCGCCAGATTTAGCACCCAGCGATTATTTTCTATTTCTAAATATGAAAAAATGGCTCGGTGGAACAAAAAAGGTCGGTGAAACAAAGGAACACTTATTTTGAAGGGCTGGAGCAATCATATTTTTTAGAGGGGATACAAATAAATTTTACATCAAGACATCAAGTCAAGACCAGGTACTTATCATACAACACTCGTTGGGGTGATTTTCAAAATGATTTATACACTGGTGACCGATTCCTCTGCTGCGGAACCCCTAGTGGGGAACACAAAACTCAAAAAAACGTCCACTAAAGAGCAAATCACTTTAAACTTTTCAACAAGCGCTTCGCAATCGATGTTAGTATGACCAGATGATTTAATCTTCCGATTGAATTGAATCTCCAGATTGGATCCTCTTGATGATGCTAATATAGTTAGCGAAACGCGAGTCGTTAGATTTAAAAACGTAATTTGATGTTTAGTGGTGCCTTTAAGTGGTTTCTTTAAGTTTCTTTAGTGCTATTTTTAAGTTTAGGCTTGCTCTGATGTTGAAGTCTGACGTTGGAAGGTACTCACAACTGCTGATGCGATTATATTGCTCAAGGGAGGAATTAAAAAATTGGAAGGAAAAATGTTAACAGCATGCTGAAATAATTTGCACAGTAATGCAGTTAGTGCTTCTGAAGATGCCCCTGATATTAAGAATTATTGAGAATGCCCTTTTCGCGTTTTATTTTGGGTAGTTATTAAGACACCTTTTCACCTAGCACGTCTCATTTTCAAGTACCTGTTTCTCCTTTATATCATGGGATCATTGATGGGATCATTGATATATCATGGGATCATTTGTACCCGACTTCAGAGTACAAGGTAAGGAATACTTCGGTACAAAGTATTGCTGTTTCTGTATCTATGGGACTGTAAAGCAACAAAAAAGCATTACAGAAAGAACTTCCAACATAAAATATTGCCCCATTTTTAGTCGAAAAAAAGTGCTTCTTCCGCCTTTCCATATTAATATTGGACTAATGAAAAACTTTTGTCAAAGCCATGGACAAGGAAGGTAATGGTTTCAGGTACCTAAAAGAAATATTTCCTCAATTAAGTGATAACAACCAATAGCAAAGCTAAAAGGACGTATATGTATTGGACCGGAAATAAGGAAACTTCTAGGTGATTTCCGTTTTCAAGAAAAACTAAATAAAAACGTATTGGTAGCTTGGAAGTGTTTTGTAAGTGTAGTGCAAAAAATTCTGGGCAACAACTAATATGAAAACTATAAAAATCGCATAGATGAACTCTGGAACTCATCTATGTTGGGCCACTTCTAGTGGTTTATAAAAAGAGATGATGCTACAGAACACAAGAGGAAAAAGTGGCCGTTTTTGTCATTGTATGACATCTCATGTAATATATTTTTTATTTACATAACCCTCAGTAATATGTTTGTATAGATTTAACATGTTTTCCATGTTTCTATTAAATACACATTAAATTGTAAAAATATGTCGTCTCCTTTTTATATTCCACACCGCCGACCCCCTTTAACAATAAAACAGTACATGCCACAGTATTTAGCTTATCATTTTCGGATTTAGGACTACAAAATATTTCATATACATCTATTTTCTGTTAAATTAATACAGGGCGGCAAATAGATGGAGATGAATTTAATGTGACAGAACAAACACTGGATTATTACATAGACGCAAAGTATGAAGTGCTCACCAACGAAGAATGAGAAGAACTTGTCAAATGTTCGTCAGAAGAGAATGACAATGTGGATGGAAGGGAAACGAATTATCAATATAGCCTTTTTAACTCATTTTCTACGATATTGCAAATGTCTTATTTTTCTTCTTCTTCTTATAGCGCAGTGAAGCTGGTTAGTAAGTTTTATTTTTAATGCGCAGTCGTTCTTCGGCATCTCTTCTTACCAGTGGCGGCTCATGAGGGAGGGCGTTGGGGCGCCTCCTCCCCAACATTGATCGCAATAAACAATTTTTCAGAGCAAAACCCCATATTTTATTTCCCTTCAGTTTCTTTCTTTTAACTCGTTTTAAGATATTGTTAAAAATTAAAATCTCCAAATCATCTGTCGACCCATTTCACCAAATAATGCGGATAAAAATTCCATCCTCGTCACAATTTTTACATCGTTGGTCGGACGTTTGCCTCCAGCGACCGAACGCCAAGTCATCTTATCTCGTCGTTGGCGTTACATGTTTTGTTGGTTGCCAGAATTCGGGAGTTTAACTGTTTTCTAAAACATGCGATTTGGACGTAGATTCCGTCCGACCGAGCGTATCGGTAATTAGTTTTAAACGCTTATTTGACGGATACGGAGTGTTTGATATGCCTCGCGTCGCAAATACTTGTTTTAATTTGGGATTTGCTACGTGTGTATATACTGAGTAGTATTTTTGAAATAAAAATAATCAACTTTTAATTGCAAACATGGGCCTGTCTAATTTAAAATCGTTAATAATGACAAATTTAAGTTTGGAGGAGAAAGCTGAATTAAAAACTAATGGTCGTCCCACGTCCGTGTTGAATTTGAGTCAAGTTCAAAAAGAATGTAAAAAATAGGGCAAGTTTTACGCGAAAATTTGACAGTAAACTATATAATAGTATTTTGTGGCAATGTAGTTGTCAGGACACTAATTCTCTGTTTTATTTTGTGTGTTTATTGTATCGTGGTGAGCAGCAAAGGACTGGCGAAGGAGTGAGGGATCTAGAACATTTGTTAGACAAAATTAAAAAGCACGACAAATGACCTAAACATAAAAGCAACCTAATGAACTTCCAGTTGTTGGGTAAAGTAAACATTGGTTCATCGTTAAGTTTTCATATGCGAAAACAATAAGCGAGCATAATGAAAACATAAAAACAAACCGCTTGATACTTTCGAAAATCATTGACATTTTGAAATTTTGTAGTCAATATAACCTTCCTCTTCGTGGGCACGTCGAAAAAAAAAATGATTCATTAAATAGGGATGTGTTTCTAGAACTAATAAAGTACAGTACAAAAATTGATTCCATTTTAGAAAAATATATGAATAAATCAAAATTTTTTAAAGGGACTTCCAAAAGCATTCAGAACGAATTACTACAGTGTATGTTGGATATTTGCCGTCAACATATTGTGAAAGAAATTGAAAAAGCATCTTTTACTGCAATAATGGCTGATGATACCACTAACATTTCGGTTCAAATGCAAATGGTTTTAGTGTTTCGATACAAGTTAAATGGTTGCATTTTTGAACGATCTTGGTCTTTTTCAAATCGGACAGGACAAGAGCAGCTTTCGGAATGCATTTTGCAACAGTCAGAACCTATTTTAGAACTTGCTGTTGGCGTGATCATTTGGGAAGTGTGAATGTAAAATTAAAAAAAGTGTTTTTAAAATGCACACTTTGAATATTGCTATGCTCATCAGCTTAAAAAATTGTTGGAGCCAGCTATTTCAAGAACACCAAGTTTGAGATTTTTTTATATAAATTTGTGACAAATGAACACCCAGATCTTCACAAACACGTTGGACTTCTTAATCGCATGCAATAAACACGATTTTTAGGTTTAAAGAAGAAATTCAGACATATTTTTTGAGAATATCCAACAAGGGGAAACATGTAGAAACCACCTAGTAACCCGCTGGGTTCCTCAAATAGTTGGAGGATGATATTTTTTTGTTTTGGTTACATTTTTTACAAAGGTTATGCCACATGTGGATATTTTGTATGATCAATTAAAAAATGAAAATTAAATGATCACAATTTGAACATCTCCGCTAGAGAAGTTTGAATTTAATAATATTTTTTTAACTTAATGAGCGTTTCAAATTTCAGAAGCAAAACTTTTTTTATTTGATATTGATTCAGAATATCAAAAAGTACTTCCAATTAATGACAGAAAAAAATTGAGAAAAACAACTTCTCTGGCGAAAGAAAAAGAAGATTTGAAGACCGAATTGGAAATGTTTTATTCAAGGCCCGAGATTTGTCAAAATGAAGGCATTAAAGGCTGTTTAAAGACATTAAATTTTATTTTCAATATGAGACTGGATACAGCTTTTAAAAAAATCACTAAGACATTGAGAATACTAGTGACTATACCGATGATCACAACCGAAGCTGAAATGTGCTGTTCGACTTTGAACTTGATTAAAACATATTTAAGAAATTCATATATATGAATAATATATGAATTATATATGAATGAAATAAACATATTTAAGAGTGCTATGGTCATATTAATTCCGGACTATAATGAAGAAGCTATTGAATTATTGAAAAAAAGTTATTTTGGACAAAAACAGGCGAATAGAATTTTACTTTAAACACGAGGAAAGGGCGAGGTGCTACTCATCAACAAAAATGTGTACAATAACCCTTTTTGCCACAAATCTTTGATATTTTTTTAAACTTTTCAAACTTCTCATGAACTTTTCGAATTTTCTCTATCGATTTGCAGTTACAATAAACTGTTTCATCTCTTTATCTGCACAACAAGCAACAACCCATTCTCCAATGTCCTAAGTAGTATCAATACACAATTTTAATGTTTTCCTAGTTTACCCCCGGTATAAGGTTTCAATAGCACGAAAAGTAAAAAGGAGGACTGGGGAAAGCAAAACATCTTCAGCAGCACTATTATCTTCTACGTTTAAAAACCCACGAGCCCTCACTGGTAGCTATCCAAGGGTAAAAATTACTGGCCCACTCTGTATAATAAAATGATTATTTTCTTTACGAAATGAACAAAGACCTTTATAAATGAATAGCCCCTGTAGTAGTAAGGAGCCAGCCCCACATGCATATTTTAGCAGCGACTACAACCGGGAGAAGGCTTGCGTGTCAGCCCTGGGGATGCAATTTCGTCGAGGGATGAAAAGAACAGCGCGCAAAATTGAAAAGCGCCCCTATTACGTCATGTATTTTTAACGAGGCGCAAACAAGTTGTTTTGCAAGATACACGTACGTACGGACACACAAGAAAAAAAAAACTTCCGCCTTTATCCGAGAATTAGGCAGTTTTTTGTTGCTCGTCTTCTTATTCGTCGTCGTATTCTTCTTCGTTTTCTTTTTCACTTTGAGAGCATCGAGGCAATTTGACGGATTAGAAAGCCGGCAACTTTGACGAATGGGGAGTCAAGTTTTGTTTGATGTCGCGAGAATATAGTAACATTTTATTCTTGCTATATTAATGGATCTATTATAAAGAAATTGTTTCTGGTACATAATTCAACATATTCAAAGCTATGAAAAACTATGTTTTTTTGCACAATGATAATTTATAACGAACTGGCTTTTAATGGCGTGTGTTCTAGTTTTAATTCTAGTTTTAAACGAAATTAACTCTTGTACCTTAAGAAAAGTAATTAACTTTTCGCGAAGACAAAAACGTCGTTCCTCACTCACTCACCCCAAACTAACAGTACCAATGCGATAAAGTCGAGATATCATGACTTCCTAACCTAACTTCCCATATTTCAGCCTTAACGAAGAGCAGCGCGCCGCAGTGGTGTCTCCCGTTCGCTCCGGTCCGAGAATGCTAATTCCGAAAGACCGATACCATCTCTAATTAGTGAACTAAGCGCTAGGAAGCTCTTTATCCGCGAGAATTTATGGCGGAAGGCGACGAGCTTTTTTGGATACGGCTGTCGGCGAAAGCGAGATTATCGATAACGGGAGGATTTTTTTCATTCGTTACAGACCATTTTACACGGTTTAATTTTCTTACAAATGAGAATAAATTGATGCCTCCAATACTTCCTCTTATTGATCTCTTGTAAAAGAAAAGACCTAACTTTAACTGAAAAAAATCAAATAAAACAACAACAAGATCAAAAACTATGGGGATCGTTACAGAGCTATGATCAATGATTATTCCAGTTTACAAATTTGTATTTTTTTATATACCCCGAAAGAAACGTATATAAATATGTTACTCTACCTTACTTAAACCTAAAAGCGTTAGCAGAAATATTCTATCATGTCACATTTTTTTTCTACGGTCAAATATTTTTTTTTACCATTCGTGGTAACCTCAGTTTAATATTTATTTATTCGATTCAAACAACAAATATCTTGTTTCAAATTGAATTAAAACGTCGAATATAAAGTGTAAACAACGTTTTTTGCTACGTTTGTAGACAATTTATATTTTCAAAAAACAGAAGGCTCATTGTAGATTTGTTAAAAAGTGCATATCTTCATTATTTTGGATTTCCTGTTGCAAACTAAGACAAAAAGTGGGTTCCTCACCTGTCTTGTGAAAGCTGTAGAATCGTTTTACTCCAGCGGTCATCAGGAGGTAACGTATACCTTCTATTTGGTTCACCAATGTTATGGAGATATGTCATGAGTCATGAAAATGACTGTTACTTTTGTAAGGCGAGTATTGTATATGCCGAAATTCCATCTGTTATTAACCTCCTCAGACCCGCTCTTTCTGCGACCTTGGCTACATCTGCTTCCCTATAGACCTTAGCAACACTGTTTTTACTTCTGGAAGCTCTCAAAAGATGTCTTTACTTATCCTGAACGAATGATGGACTCACCTCGTTGTTATCAGTTCTAGTGTTGATATCAAAATGGCGACTACAAGACGTAATCGTTCTGAATGGATTTCTATTTGTAAATATATTTTTTTTGTACAAATCTTTATGTTTTATTTTATTTTTTGAAAGCAATATTTACCTAAAATATCAATTAATGAAGGAATATTTTTGTTCTTGCGATAACTGTTATCAAAATTTGGCAAAACAATAACAAATCTGTACGTCCCCTGTGGGGTACATTGGGCTGTAGGCAGACGTTGTTTCTTTCTAGAACTTTCTGTTTACATTTTGAATTACGCAAAGTATTTTGTTTTTTACTAACAAAAATGAATTGTAATTTATCTTCTAGAATGAATTGAAATGTTGTTGATTTTCACAAAATATGTGATTTTCTTTTTTTCAACGTATCTAAATATTTTTTTACAGATTCAGAGAGATTTGAGCAGTTTGTGGAGGATATTTTGGTTGGGAACGTGCGTAATATGGATTTATCTGATGATGACAACGGCGATCCGAATTACTTGCCTGAGGCCAATGATGGCATCCATGAGGAAGACGAAGGCGGAGAGAAAGATATTGGTGTTAACTTGGATTTGCAAAGTGATTTACTGGCAGCTGGCGCTCCTTCAAACTCCCAATCTTTTTCTACGACTTGGATCAAAACTAATGATTTTTTCCTGTAGCACCAGCGCCTGAATACGAACCGCCGACAAATTATGCAATAAATTTGCCTGTCCTTGATTATGTCCGAAAATATCTTCCGGATGATTTTTTCAATATTGTAAGTGAGTACACAAACAGAAACTATCTATTGGAAAAGGGTAAGCTACTCAAGACAACGCCTGAAGAAATGAAAACATTTTTTGCTATGACAATCATGATGTCGTACCTAGGATACCCCAGAATGAGAATGTAGGGGGACCGAAGGATAAAACAAGAAGGGATAGCTGGGGTAATGCCTCGGGAAAGGTACAAGGCAATTAGAAGCCATATAAAATTACTGGATAACAGTGACATTACCGAAGAACAAAAAAAACCCATACATTTTGGAAAGTTGAGCCTCTCTTCCAAATGATTCGAACAGGATGCAGATTGAATTTACGTCCACAAAAAGTCTGAATCGATGAGCAGATGGTCCCGTTCTGGGAAAAAATGCAAGCAAGGCAGATAATCAGAAATAAACCAAATCCTTGTGGAATAAAGCTTTTTGTATGTGCAGGATATCCCATTAGATTTATTTTTTACCAGGGAAAGGGTGACCCCATCACCACCAGCACCTATACTGAACTATTAGACAATGGGGGCAGGCGGTAATGAGATTACTAGAGACAGTTCCTGAAGGATCATCTGTTTTTATGGATAGGTATTTCACTTCTCCACTGTTATTGGATCTCATGTTTTTCGAGAACAGTTGTCAAGGGACTGGTACAATACAAAGTAGCCGCGTGCCGAAACCTGCCAATGCATTGTTGAAGGATGATAAACAAATAAAAAGGGAAGTAAGAGGACAAATTGAGCAAGTAGTCAGCCGTCATAAAATGGATGGACAATAAGCCTGTCGTACTGATGTCAAACCAATACGGATGCGAGCCAGTAAATCAGTGCTCTCGTTGGAGCAAAAAGGAGGATCAGCTAATCCAGGTTCCTCGCCCGTTTGCTGTAAAAACTTACAATGTCAACATGGGCGGTATAGATTTTCTAGATCGTGTTATAAGTTTTTACCGGATATCTGTAAGAACTCGTAAATGGACAGTGAGAACCATAATGCACCTTGTTGATTTTGCAATAGCAGCAGCTTGGATTGAGTACCGCGCGGATCAGTTTGCCATGGGAACTTCCAAGAACGATATTTTGGATAACCTCGATTTTAGAATTCAATACGAGCACTACCTGAGGCGTGGACTCGTGTAACATTACTCAGAATCTGAAGAGGATTCTGATTAAGTTCCGGAAGAGGTGGAGCAGGTGAAGCCAGCAAAAAAAACCAAGAACTCGTAGACCACACCCACCTGATGTCCAAAGAATACAGCAAAGCCTGCATCTCCATGAATTCCCGCATCCTGTAGCAAAAAAACAGATGCAGGCTTCCTGGTTGTTCATCCAACAAAGCGCGTATTAGATGCAGCTCTTGCAAAATTTATTTATGTCTACAACCCGAAAGAAATTGTTTCGAATTGTATTATAAATTATAAATATGTATGTATGTTATTATTTTTTCAAAATACAACTTTAGCAGTAATGAAAATGATATTTTTTTACCCACAAAAATATCTGGTGGTTGGTAAGTTTTGGGCATGTTCTAGCCCAATGTCCCCTGTGGGGGACATGTCCCCCCGCCAAGTCATGTGGTGGGGGAATTTTTTGGGGCTTTCTTATGATGCATTGAGACAGAAAAAGTTGACGAATCAAAAAAAAAAGCTAAAATTTGACTGGGCTTGAGGAGGTTAAGCCAATTTTAGATTCGAAGGATCTTCGATGTCCAATTTGTTCCGCAAATTTGAGTCAAAGTATACTAGAAGATGGCAATGAAAGTGATGTTAAATTAAATTAATTTCTAGTGATTTTGACGATTTCTCTCTTCAAGGAAACATTCTCAGTTTGAAAGCCTTTTATGTGTTAATGAAAAAAGTTATTTGGAAGTCATTCAAAATGGTTGTCGAAAATTTTTTGAGAAATTAAAAAAGTGAAAATTATAAAGATATTGTTGCTAATTTATTGAAAAATTTTCAACAGAGAGGATTGAACATGTCATTGAAGATTCATTTTTTGCATTCGTATTTGAGTTTTTCCCTGAAAACTTAGAAAGTATGAGTGACGAATAGGGCGAAATTTTTCACCAAAATTAAAACATTTTTGAATAATAATATCAATGATTTTGGGATGAAGATGGGATTACTGTAGGTCCATTATAAGAGAAGCCGATCCAAAAAACTATAAAAAGAAGGCAAAAATTAGCCATTTTTATTTTTTCAATTATTTATACTAAGGTTTTTTTCCCATTTTTAAATAAATAAATATTTCTAAAAGCAGACGTTTCTGGATAACTCTTACCTAAATAAACAATAATTAACAACTTTCAGCTAGGGTAAAAAAACCGTGTAAACTAATGTTATTTAATTCGGAATTTGAATGGTATTCTCTTCTGCCTATCCATTTGTCAGGAAACATTTAATCCAGCTATTGTCGAATATGTAATGCGTTGAAATTATAAATTTTATTCATCTAACGTGGGTTTTCTTCTTCATCGATTTGGTTTTCTAAGGACTCTGTTGTGAGTAGATCGATTTTGTTTTCCTATAAGTTTAAGTATAATTCATAGGTTAAATTGTCTTCAATAAAAATCAGACCTATAATTTCATGTCCCAGAATTCCAACCGAAACGTTGATTTTTTGGAGAAACTTCATATGAGCCTCTCGAAGCACATATGAATTATTATTATCCCAGTATCAATAGTTATAAAGTAAAGCAAAGTTTTGGGGTTAGAGGCGCATCAGCAACTAAGAAGGCTATTTAGCGACTGGACCTACAGCTTAACGTGGGTTCCGAACCACGGTCATCAGCTACCGAAAACACCTGTCAGCACCCCCCTCGGGCTATCAACCCTTGGTTTTGTGCTTAACCGAAAGTATCTCGAAAAGCCTACCGAGTAGCGAGTGACCAACGTAGAAAACCTCTCAGAAGGCATCCGGCCTTACCCAGCCTCGAAATGCCGTGACTCAGGGGTAATTCCTTGTCAGATTTTACATTCTTACCTAGAAACATTCACAAGAATTTTAGAAAAACTTTTTTGCCTAGTACGGAATTCGAACCCGCTCCACATTAACTGCCGTAACGTAAGGCTGACGCCTTAGACACCACAGCTAATGTGGCTCCTATATCTACAGTTTTGTTTATTTACAAAGCCCTTAAGGAAAAATGTTGCTTCATCACTGAAACACATGTTCTTTATTAAATTCGGATCATTTTGGATTCTCCCAGTCGTTATTTCACAAAACTGAATCCTTCAGTATTACGGTATTAATGTCTTGTATTTTCGTCAGGATACCTTTCATTAAAAAATTGGCACTTCTGATAAAAATGTTTTAAATTTTAGCTGCAGTGAGGCATAAACTGTGTATTAAAATACAAACATGTGACGAGTTAAAACAAAAAGTTTCTAATACTTTTTATATTAAGAAAAGAAAAATGGTGCGTGTAAAAAAAATTAAAACAAACATTATAAACACAATGCTGCCATTCCGTTAAATACTTTTTAAAATGTATTTTTTCTTCTATTACGAGAAGGGATCAACCGATTTCAGTTGTTACTGTAACGCAGTTTAATTAAAATGTTCAAGACCTCTAATGCGGTTGCCATTACAAATTTTTAGGTAGAGGTGATTGAAGGTCAGGAGGTGAATCAAAAAATATAAAGGACATTGTTTTTAAACTTTCCCCTCGATATCTAAATTGACGTGTATTTGACTAGAGCTAATTTTATTAAAACAAATGAGGGTATATATATATATAGCGCATCCATTATCGCATGCTCTGAGATGGAGTCAAATGTTTTTTCGTAGTCGATAAAAGCCAAGCACAGTGCCATGGTGTATAGTGCCATGGTGTATTCGTTGTGCCTTTCTATGACCTGCTGTACAACCTGGATATGATCCATTGTACTGAGTCCACTTCTCAATCCTGCTTGTTCTCTTGGTTGTGCGTCATTCAATTTTTTTAATATTCTTTTAGAAATTATCTTAGTGAAAACTTTGTACATTACTGATAGGAGGCTTATTGGACGATAGTTCCTTAAATCCTCCTGTACTCCTTTTTTATGTAAAAGGATCACTTCTGCATTTTTCCATAAGCCAGGTACTTTTTGCTCTTTGAGGCATTTTGAGTACAATTTTGCCAGTGTTTTATGTAACGTCCGACCACCAGCTTTTACCATTTGGACAGTTACACTGTCCTTTCCTGGAGCCTTGCCGTTTTTCATCGATTCTATAGCATTTGTTACTTCCTTCACTAGGATATCTGGCATTTGTTCTTCCGTGGCTATTGTTGGCTTTGATTGGTTCTGATCTTCATATAACTAGGAATAAAATTTTCTCACAATCTCTAACATTTGCGTACGCGCCCTGCACACTGTGCCATCCTCACGCTTTAAGGCATATATTTGCGTTCTTTTGTTCGTCAGCTTCTGTTTAGCTTTGTTAATTCCTTTGTTTTCTTCCAGGGTTGGTTGCACTAGTTGCATGTTGAATCGGCGCGTGTCCTCTCTGATACGTTTACTTATAGTTTTGCAGAGCTCAGTGTACTCGACCCTGACAAAAGGACTACCTGCATTTCTCATTGCCCGCCGTTTCTTCATTAAATCAATGGTCTCACTGGAGATTTTTGTTTGTTTGAGGCATTTTTCTTCTGGTGCTATTGAAGCAGTCGTTTGAAGCACATTGTTGGCGATTTCTTCATTATGAACTGATATTTCCACTTTGGATCTTGTAACGCAGCAAACCGTAAAATATCCTAGACTTATCTTCAACTGTTTCGGAAATATTAAGTAATTCTTCGAACATTATCAGCAAATAGGCAAAGATAAAAAATCAGGTTTTCAAAGGTAGGTATTTGTTGTATGAAACGTCAAAAAAATCAACGTGCCTTTTAAATTAGTATTCTTTGACGTGTGTGATTCATTTGATTTAAACATGGTGTATTTATCAGAGAGTCATAAAATAACTATCGTAATGATGATAGGTTATGGAGATAGGACACGAACTCAAGCCGAAGTTATTCGTCTCTTTAGGGAAAAATATCCTGACTTACCACCCATATTACCATCATATATATATATATATATATATATATATATATATATATATATATATATATATATATATATATATATATATATATATATCTATATATATATATATATATATATATATATATATATATATAAAAATATCCTGACTTACCACCCATATTACCATCATATATATATATATATATATATATATATATATATATATATATATATATATATATATATATATATATATATATATATATATATATTCCCTCCCAACTGCTTTCCTTATGTCTACCTAGAGCTCGGCTGATGACGGCTGAAAGGCTAGAAACTGGTCCCGAGAGACACGTGACGTCGCATGGTCGGCAGTTGGGCGAAGGCGATCGGTGGCATCACGTGGAGAAAGGGTGAAAGATTTCTGTAATATTTCCCTCCACGGTTCCGTTACGCAACCTTGTGGGCATATATATATATATATATATATATATATATATATATATATATATATATATATATATATATATGTTTTTCCGGGAGAATATCCGGTTGTTGAGTTGGTCCCTGTTGGGAGCCAAAACGTTCCGCCAAAATCTCATTTGGCATCTTCGGTGCTTACTGTCGCGAGGTTCGTGACTCACTTTTCTTCACTCGTCTTTTACTCACTTTTTTGGCGAAATGTCAGCAAGTTCCCGACCATTTGCAGTTTTTAAGTGCTTATGAATTTTAACTCAATTTCAGTAATTATTAACTGGATGTTCCAGTTTCTTTGCGATTTAATACGGAACAGGGTTTACGATGAAGTTCCTTTGACATTTTCCGTCACAAACGAAAAGAGGACGAAGGAAAAAAGAAGTCGGTATGGGGAGACCAAAGCAGCGGTTCACAAAGGCAATATTAATATATATTAGAATCCATAAAGTGGTAGTCTCTATGAGGACGACATCACAGGTCGCGCGGAATCTCTTGAAATCAAGCCAAACTATAATGTGCCGGCGTAAAGTGATTAACATGCGCTCGAGCGCCAAGTTCAAAGAACGTCTCAGGCCCTGGCAATAATTGATGCCGAAATTAAAGGAAGCGAGGTCTGTGGATGCTACCGACGCCCACCCGCCCAAAAGGCGACCGAAAACCGCCGACACTAATAATTATGATGTGACGAGATTTGCGATACGATCTCTCTAGTTTGCCACGTGTCGTCAACATTTTTTACCATCGTCAGAATGTTGTATATTACTCTGTTAAAAGTACCGAAATCTCTATTAAAAAAGCAGTTTTATTTAACTTTTTTTATCAAAAATTACTAAAGTAAAAAATTAGGCTTTCATTTTTTTTTTATGAGATCCTATCAACACGATATTTTGGAGAAGGTCGTAAAGCCACTTAACCTTCTAAGTGGTCCAAAGCAATGCAATAATCATAAGGTATTGCTAGATGGCCCGTATTTTTTCCGCTTGCGGACATATTGATCTTCGCCATTGACACATGAAAAGTATTTATTCGTCAAGGCCATTAAGAAACTACAACTTGTATAAATGGCGTATATTATCGTCCAAACAACCCAATATAATAAACTGTAAGCAAAAGTAAGACAAACTTAAACATTTCAAAGCACTATTGTTTATTCTACGCATTAGACATGCTTCAATAGTTTTGTCTTATCGGTTCAACCTAGTAAAAAGTATATCATAAATGACAGATGACAGCTCAGCAAATTTACCCTTGTTTGTTCACTGTAAACGAGGCGAGGAATTCCTAAAGATCGTCTTGTGTGAAACAGTTGAAAGGATGGTGTATAAACCATGAGTGACATTGTTCCAGGCATGAACCAAGAGTGTGGTGACACTTCTGGCACCAGTAGCGTCTTTCTTTCTTTATTTTCTTTTATCAGTGCCCACTACCCACCTGTAAAGACGTTTTTTAAATAAAAGCAGCTTTAGACAAAAAATAGCTTACCGTTTTGTAGGTTTCTGTTTCTTAGTGGGCGTGATGATAGAGGGAAAATGACGTGCAAGAAATCTTAACCGGCATTTTTGTCCTCAATCTTCTCGTTGAAGTATTTGTCGGTGTGCGATATTTTTCAATCAGTCTTTCATCCACTTCTAACAGGAAAATTAATGGGGGTGACACGGGAGGTGGACGTTTGACTAGAAGGGTTTCCGATGGGCAATTTGCAAATAAGCGGTTTCCTTGTATTTGGAACTCTAAGACTGTCGTCCCTCTTGTTTAAGCAATCTGGACGTTTTTCGATCTCAATTACTTCACGAATTATGCGGGGTTTGTAGGAATATATAGGTGCGATTACTTTGGCCTTGTCGAAATCTATCTTGTGACCCGTTTTAAGATTATGTTCTGCTAAAATCGAGGAGAGATCAGATTTTCAGACGGCGAGAGAATGCTGGTATATGCGATTTTGGATACGTCTATTAGTTTGACCGATATATGATTGGGAGCAGCCAGAACAAGGAATCTCATAGACACCTTGTGACTCTTGTGGAATATTATCCTTCACTGGTCTGAGGAAACTGGATATATTTTTTTCTGTTGTAACTATCGTTTCGATATTACGAGATCTGAATACGTGGCAAATTTTATCAGCAACTCCCTTAATTGCAGCAAGCCATTTAATTATTTCTTCTTTAGCTCTACTCCTTTTTCATAACTATTTGTCTAGTTAGCCTACTGGGATTCATCCGTTTTATGTGTCTGTAAAACTTAAGTCGTCTTTTTATCATCATTATGTATGTATATTTATATATATATATATATATATATATATATATATATATATATATATATATATATATATATATATATGCAAATTTTTGTTGGTTGCTTGACTGAGTTGAGCCCACCTATCCCTTCACCTGGATGACATATCCCTTCAACTGGATAACTACAGGGTTAACGATTTTCGACGCCAGATGAAACGGTTGATGCGTTCAAACATAATGTTTCTATCGGAATGAAATATGTGCTATGAAAATTGATTACCATTTTACCAATAAAACCATTTTCAATGATAAATATTTCTTTTTATTTATTTTTTTGGATATATAAATAGCAACCCTCGTAAATCAAACTAAATTCCTGGTTGTTTTTCTATAACTACGCATTTTTCTTTCCTGTAAGCTTCACAAGGGAAAGAGATTTTAGCTACTATTGTAAAATTAGCTCTTTTTATTCTAATAGAGCTTCATGAAATATTTTTAATATATACTTAAATGTTAACGGAATCCTATAAAAAAATAAGCTATTTAATTCCTGAGGTAAATAAAACTATTGAAGAGGAAACTATAGATAGCTCTACTCCTTTTTCATCACTATTTGTCTAGTTAGCCTACTGGGATTATCCGTTTTATGTGTCTGTAAAACTTAAGTGGTCTTTTTATCATCATTATGTATGTATGTATATATATATATATGCACATTTTTGTTGGTTGCTTGACTGAGTTGAGCCCACCTATCCCTTCAACTGGATGACATATCCCTTCAACTGGATAACTACGGGGTTAACGATTTTCGACGCCAGATGAAACGATTGATGCGTTCAAACATAATGTTTCTATCGGAATGAAATATGTGCTATGAAAATTGATTACCATTTTACCAATAAAACCATTTTCAATGATAAATATTTCATTTTATTTATTTGTTTGGATATATAAATAGCAACCCTCGTAAATCAAACTAAATTCCTGGTTGTTTTTCTATAACTACGCATTTTTCTTTCCTGTAAGCTTCACAAGGGACAGAGATTTTAGCTACTATTGTAAAATTAGCTCTTTTTATTCTAATAGAGCTTCATGAAATATTTTAAATATATACTTAAATGTTAACGGAATCCTATAAAAAAATAAGCTATTTAATTCCTGAGGTAAATAAAACTATTGAAGAGGAAACTATAGATAGCTCTACTCCTTTTTCATCGCTATTTGTCTAGTTAGCCTACTGGGATTATCCGTTTTATGTGTCTGTAAAACTTAAGTCGTCTTTTTATCATCATTATGTATGTATGTATGTATATATATGCACATTTTTGTTGGTTGCTTGACTGAGTTGAGCCCACCTATCCCTTCAACTGGATGACATATCCCTTCAACTGGATAACTACGGGGTTAACGATTTTCGACGCTAGATGAAACGGTTGATGCGTTCAAACATAATGTTTCTATCGGAATGAAATATGTGCTATGAAAATTGGTTACCATTTTACCAATAAAACCATTTTCAATGATAAATATTTCTTTTTATTTATTTGTTTGGATATATAAATGGCAACCCTCGTAAATCAAACTAAATTCCTGGTTGTTTTTCTATAACTACGCATTTTTCTTTCCTGTAAGCTTCACAAGGGACAGAGATTTTAGCTACTATTGTAAAATTGGCTCTTTTTATTCTAATAGAGCTTCATGAAATATTTTTAATATAGACTTAAATGTTAACGGAATCCTATAAAAAAATAAGCTATTTAATTCCTGAGGTAAATAAAACTATTGAAGAGGAAACTATAGATAGCTCTACTCCTTTTTCATCACTATTTGTCTAGTTAGCCTACTGGGATTCATCCGTTTTATGTGTCTGTAAAACTTAAGTCGTCTTTTTATCATCATTATGTATGTATGTATATATATATATATATATATATATATATATATATATATATATATATATATATATATATATACCGCTTGATCGCAAACGTCCGCGAAGAAGACCGAAAGCACGATGGACTGATGACATCGTTAAGTATATTGGACCCGAGTGGCAGAGGAAAGCCCAGGACCGTGAAGGTTGGAAGCTTCATGAAATATTTTTAATATATACTTAAATGTTAACGGAATCCTATAAAAAAAAAAGCTATTTAATTCCTGAGGTAAATAAAACTATTCCTGAGGTAAATGTAACTATTGAAGAGGAAACTATAGATAGCTCTACTCCTTTTTCATCACTATTTGTCTAGTTAGCCTACTGGGATTCATCCGTTTTATGTGTCTGTAAAACTTAAGTCGTCTTTTTATCATCATTATGTATGTATGTATATATATATATATATATATATATATATATATATATATATATATATATATATATATATATATATATATGTATATATATATATATATATATATATATATATATATATATATATATATATATATATATATATATATATATATATATATATATATATATATATATATATATATATATATATATATATATATATATATATATATATATATACCGCTTGATCGCAAACGTCCGCGAAGAAGACCGAAAGCACGATGGACTGATGACATCGTTAAGTATATTGGACCAGAGTGGCAGAGGACAGCCGAGGACCGTGAAGGTTGGAAGCTTCATGAAATATTTTTAATATATACTTAAATGTTAACGGAATCCTATAAAAAAATAAGCTATTTAATTCCTGAGGTAAATAAAACTATTGAAGAGGTTGGGTGCCGTTGACATATCCACATTTTTACATAATCCAATAGAAAATAAATTTTAATTCCACTTTGAATTTAAATAGACGTCGAAAAATTTTTTATTCATATTTTGTCAGCTATTTTGGATAATATTCCCATTTTTTCTCGACCGAAGCAAAGTCGTAAATACTTTATTTTTCTCTCTACACCCGAAAACACTGTCATAAATATATCGTATTTTCCTTCCAAATATTATCTTGGAAATTATACTTTTTATTTTGTTGTTTTGATTGTTTTCGTTTTTTTTTTAATATATTATTGATTTTTTACTGTTTTGTATTATTCTTGAGTTGCTATATGGCAAATCGACCAGTTTTAGAACCGACCCTTTTTGATTTGGTGGAAATTTTTATGTTATAGTACCCCAATAAATACTTCTGTGTGATTTTTCAATTTTTTTTTACCAATCGAAAAAAGGTTATGAATTCTTTTGGGCGTTTCTTTTTCAAAAAGTTATAGCTCTTCCAAAAATTAACCAAAGAAAATGTTTTTTAATTATTCATTTTTGAATGGACTTTTAAAAAAATTACAAAAAAAAGATTTGAATTTGTTTGCTATAAAATGTTGATTTTTTCGGAAAAAACCATTCATTTTTCCGTAATTTATCTTTGTTTTATAATAAAATAATAATAAAAATATACAGGAAAATTAGCCCTGATGGGACGATGCGACAACAAATATAGAATGACTCGAAGTTTGTTGAGAAGAAAAAAGAAAAAAAAACAAAAATGTCGAACTTTGAAAAATTAATATTTTCTTAAGTCTATTCAAAAACGAATAATTTGGTCAATTTTCGGAAGAGATAACTATTTGAAAATTAGGCAGTTTTTTGAAAAATTCATAATTTTTTTCCCTTTGAGTAAACAAAATTGAAAAAATCACAGAAAGGTATTTATAGCTCGTACAACATAAAAGCAGTTGCACGTCATTAAGCACGTGATCAACATTTTTTACTGCCCTGTTGCCAGATTGTGATTAAATGTCATAACCTTACTTTAGCGAATCATTTTCACAATTTAAACTTTAATAACAATTTAAAAAATTAAACTCTAAATTAAAAGCAAATTAGTTAATTCTAAAAATAGTATAAAAAATGTTTAAAGCATGGCAAGTATCGTTGATTTATTACCCTAGATAGATTCAGCATATATAAAATGCTTCGTTCAAAAACCATCGATTGACATTTTTCTAATATTTCAATAGTTATTAAAACATAAAGATTATATAATTACCAATGACAATTATTGAAATATAATATGCAAGGTCGGTCGCGTTGGTGCGGCGGTAAGAGCGCCTACTTTGCCGAATCCGCGCTGGAGCGATAGCTGGTTCGATTCCAGCGCTCGGATGGTTATTTTTCTTTCTTCTGTCCGTTTATCTTTCCTAAATGTTTGTGATTGTTTCTAGGCAAGAGTGTAAAATCCGACTACGAATTACCCCTCAGTCACGCCAGTTAAAGGCTGGGTAAGGCCGGATGCCTTCTGAGAAGTGTTCTACGTTGGTCAGTCGCCAGTCGGTAGGTTTCCTGATAGACTTATGGGTAGGCACATAACCAAGGGCTTATAACCCGAGGGGGGTGCTGGCCTGGGTTTGTCGGAAGCTGATGACCGTGGTTCGGAACCCACGTTAAGCTGTAGGTCCAGTCGCTAAATAGCCTAGATGCTGATGCGCCTCTAACTTTACTTTACTTTTAATATGCAAGTATAGCATTAGTCAGTGGAAGCGAACAACACTTGAAAATACTTAATGAGACTTTGGCGAAACGTCGTGATTCTTCACAGAATCAACGGATCGACACCCAGAATAATATAGAAACATTATTTACCATGCGTTAAAATATTAGATGTAACATTAATACGCGGATTAAAACGAAATTCTATACATATCAGAAAAAATGCTGCCAATATATGAAAAAAATATCAATATGGTCGGTACTGTAGATAGAAAGATTTAAGTTATTTTCCATGTCAGCGTGATATTTTTAATAATTCTTTTAACAGTCGAGATTATGTTTTACCGACTGCATGTAACTTTTATGTTGATTTCGACCAATTTTCATACGCAAACCAACAACAACATTGTAAATAACTGTGCCTGATATAATTAAAGTCGGCGATATGTCGTTGAATTTATGGAAATTAACACATTTCCCTCAGCTGGGGTCCCCGGTATCGGTAATTAACATGAACGGAACATAATTTTCCGGAATCACCTCGATAAACAACGGGGCTTTTTTTCGACATTTTAATGCGGCTTTCAGTACGTCGTTTGACGGTCGAAAGTACGTACGAAAGAAACTGGCCGGTTTAATGAGCGAAGATTTCGAAAAAATCGAACCGTTATAAAGAAGACGATAACTTACAATATTGGCCTACAAATTTTATAGTTATATCTTTTTGTAAATTCCTTCGTGATTTCTTCATCTTCTTTTACCTGATTGCCAATAAAAAGTTAAAATTCTGCATAAGGTGCATCGGTACTAAATGATTGAATTTATATTACTCTGATAAACAGCATATCAATTTAGCTCTAACTCCATTTAGCTAAAATTTTCTAACCAACATTTGAATCTTTTTCGAAACATTAAAAAAGATTTTAAACGTCGTTTTGTAACTGTGGAAGAAACTTGAGTTTACAAATATGATCCTGAACTGCGACTGCAAACCGTAGAATAGACTGAGCCCGGTTCTTCAGCTCCAAAGCAGCCAAAGTGATCCAAAACGTTATGGCATCAATTTTTTGGAATGCAAAAGATATTTTGTATATATGGTTTAGCGAGAAAAAATCATTTTTCATCAAGACAATACACCAGCTCACAGAGGTGTTCTTGAAATGGCCAAATTGCAGCAGTTACACTACGAATTGTTGAAGCATTCACCATATTCAGCAGATCTGGCTCCCTCTGACTTTAATCTGTTCCCAAACCTCAAAACATTCCTACGTGGCAAGCGTTTTTCATGAAATGGAGAAGTTGTAGTAGTCGTAGATCAGTATTTTGAAGGTTTTCCAGAAAATCATTTCAGAGATGGAATAAATTAATTGAAGAACCACTGAAAAAAATGTATTGAGTTTAAGGAAGAATATTCGGACGAATAAAGTATTTTTTTCAGCTATAATATTGTTTAATCATTTCCGCTCCGCGAACTTTTCAATTAGTCTAGCAATTTAAATTTTCTTATTTTCATTTCTCAGAAATTGCTTAATCTCCTATATATATATATATATATATATATATATATATATATATATATATATATATATATATATATATATATATATATATATATATATAAATATATATATATATGTATATATATATAATTGTTTTTAAAGGCGATAAAATAATTGTATCATTTTAAAAAAGTTTTAGCATCATTTTATGTGATCTTTGAAGAGTATTTTTTTTACAAAATGGCGGCTCAGTATTTCTTTTTCGGGCCTTCTTTTTCTGACATATGCACGGGAAGGACAAATTTATAAAATTATAAAAAAGAATTAAATTAAAAATTAAGTAAGCTTTTAAAAAAATATTTAAATCTTGAACTATTTTGTCGAAATTTTCATCCCAAAAAGGTAGTTTATTTACACGAAATATTTAAAACTTTAACTACATTCTTCCGATAATGATATAGAGGAAAGCCTCCCAAAATTTCAGCTAAATCAATCAATAACTTTTTGAGTTACACGCACGAGCAGTTTTTTGAAAATATAGTTTCGAGATAATAGCGTTTAAAGTTTCAGTACGATAAAACGATTAATTTTAGTGACTTACCGATTAATCAGCGACCCCAGGTGCATATAATAGACTTTCAGCCTCATCGAAACGTTGGTTTTCTGCAAGGTGCTGCTCTTTTCGGGCTGTACGAGCTGCTTTTGTCTCGGAAAGACTCCTCTAGTTTTGACTCGTTACTCGCGCCTCATCGGTGGTTATCTTGCACAATACACACAAATACACTTGCACTATCACTTGTACTCGGCTCGAAACTTTCTCCGTATTTATTAGTAAATTGATTACCTTGATAATATCTTTTTGTAGACTTTTTTCGATCGATATTATATTAGAACATAAAAAAATATCTTAAATAATATAAAAAGTACTGGAATGTCTACACATTGTATTGAAAACAATCATTTCATAGATATAAACAATGCTAAATTGTTACCAGCTGAATTTTCAAAACACCCCGGTAATAGATAAGATCATATTGTAATTGAATCGCTCGGTTTTTACCAGCCGATATTTACAGCTCAATCGACATAGCTTGGCCTCCTAATTTTGGATGCGCAGTAGCCTAACGCCCCAGAGCTAATTCTGAGCAATGCATTCGCGGTGTTAAAATCGGTTAAGTACTGTACATTCGCGGAACTTTCCGTTCTCTGTCTTTGTTAGTTCTAGGACCCTCTCACTCCTTCGTTTGCGCATCTCAGAGGCTAAGCTATGTTGGTCGAAATGTACCTGGCTCGCAATATGCAGGTTCCGGCGCGCTTGACTATATGTGCGTAAATATTTAATATTTTTATTTTTCCTCTTGCTCATATACGTATACCCTCAATATATTATATTTTCCAAATATGAAAAAATCAATTTTTTGAAATTTCTAAAGGGTTTTCCCTTCTTAATATTGAGCAGCGTAAAATGCGTTCGGAATTTAACGATAATCCGGCGAATACGTCGCTCGGTTGGGCGTTTATGTACACCATAAAATTCAACAAGTGTTCTATAAGTTTGGGGCAGAGAACACTGATTTTGATAGTAAATGTCAACAATTTGCAGGCGTTCTTTTGATGTTAAACGTTTCATGATGATTTGTCAGACTATACTCAATTTTCCACACCATACGTAATTTTCAATATTGTAATTTTAATCAACTAACTCAATACCCATCTCAAGCTATTATAGTCCACGATTGTGTTTATTAAATTTAAATATAACATCTGGCAAAAACCTAGAAATTCTTAGATTAATGTTTAATAAGAAAATAAAAACAGAGCGCCGTAGTTTCTCTTTTGGCGCACATTTCGTCGGCCGACCGACGAGAGTAAATATTTTCTTCCTAAAAACGAAAAACTTTCCGAATCTGAAAATAACATGGTGGAAATGCTGGAAAGGTTTACGAGCCGTTAAAGAAGTTTATTCTCATCCGTGCATAATTTCATAAATCTTCGACAGCGATCGGGAAGATATGTTTAGACATGTTTCAATAATTTTAAGTGCGCTGACGAATCAAAAAACTGTACTATACTAATTATGCATTTGTCCCATAAAGAGACGAGCATTAATCTGGTACATATTTTATTTTTAAAATATGAATGTCAATTACTGAACTTTCGATTGAAATAAATCAAAAATAAAACAAAATATGTTGTAAAAAATAATTAAAAATTAAAGAAAAGCCTTTCAAATTGGTCTTTTCAAATATGACCAAACTAAGAATCGAAAAAGAAACGTTCACATACATAGGACCACCCTCAATATTCACCTTATTTATCTCCGCGTGACTATAGGCTATTCCCCAAACTAGAAGTGACGATGAGAGGATAGAACTGACGATGAGATTTAACCAGTGGCGGCTCGTGAGGGAGGGCGTTGAGGCACCGCCCTTCCAGCATTAATCACAGTAAACAATTTTTCAAAGCAAAACAACATATTTTATTTCCGTTCAGTTTTTTTCCTTTAATTCATGATCACCTGCTGTATAGAGTTTCAATAGAAGGAAAAGTAAACAGGAGGAAGGTGAAAGCAAAAAAAAATATTCCGCAGCACTGTTTTCTTCTACGCCCTCCCACTTTAAAAACCCACGAACCGCCACTGTATTTAACAGTTATCAGTAATTTTGGACGTTATTTAAAACTAAAAAAAAAATCACAAAAGCAAACGAGTTTCCACAATTAGAGTGCGCATTGCCAGTAGAATTTGTTTTCTTTTATCCTGAAAATATTCGTAGTCTTGTCTTTAAAACCCAGTCAGTCACTTCACGATAAACGCTTTCGTTCTGTGTCAGATCATAGACCTAACACTGGTACAAGGGGGATTATTAGTTGCTACGCCCTGTAGAACTAAAAAGGCGACGTGTTTTGCATAGCTAATTCGTTTGTATGGTAGAGGCGGGACTTCGGAGCCGTGATTGATTTATCCCATGAATAAATATAAAGGAAAAAGGGAAAATAAGAAGCTTACGATAATTATCCACCTAATAGGCGGTATTGTATGGGGTGGAGATTAGTTTTATGGAAATTACATGGACATGATCAATATATAGGACGTGAAATGGAAGGTGTTTTTAAATATAAGCTCAAAATTTCGCGGGAATTAAATACAGAAATTTATTTTTTGCACCGAAAAAATCAATGAAAGTAGATTCCCAATAACAGTGTCAGAACTTCGAGAGGTAATAGTGTCAACACTGTTTGAAATATAAATGTGACTCATAGACTACTGTGTTCAGTACATTGTGTCCCATTGACCCCCCACTTTGGGCAATCGGGGAACTTAAGTTTAACAGCTGATATAAATAAAAGTTAAACTAAAGCATAAAAAAAATTATATCTTTTATGCGAAATATTGCACTCTGCCAACATTAGAAATGATTATATTTTATTTCACTGGAAAAGCCTATATATAGCGAAGACAACAGAACAAATGAAATCTCTCATTTGTCGTGTCATTACAATTGAAATTTTACCCCCCCCCCCCCCCCCCCCCGCTAAACAAGATTCTATGACCTAATAACAGGAAGAATACTGAAGGAGGATAAACTTGAATCCAAACCAATGGAATTTGGCGTTAATTATTTAAATTTTAATTTTACAAATTGATTAATATTTTTTTCTTTTTTTTGAGGTTCTTCGCCATGATCTAAAACGCAAAAAATATCAAAAATATCTGTTCTTATATAAATAAAGAATCACTGGGTAAAACCAAACACAGACAAATTTCTTAAGTGATACTTTTCTGTAATAAATTTGCCTCACGAACAAAATTTTAATAATATAAAAATGTTCTAAAATTATTATATTAATATTACTTCCTATCTTTACTTTATATATACAAATTAATATAATTTATTTTTTAGATTCGTTTTCAAAACGGGGGGAGAAGATCCTCCGAAACGTTAACGTTAAAAGTTTGTATTTTTTTTAGAACATTTTTATATTTTTAAACTTTTGTTCGTGAGGCAAATTGATTACAGGAAAGAATCACTGAGAAATTTGTCTGCGTTTGGTTTTTTTGTTTTTACCCAGTAATTCTTTATTTACATAAGAACAGATATTTTTGATATTTTTTGAGTTTTAAATCGAGGCGAAAAACCCAAAAAAAAGGTATGTAAAAACGCCACAGTCATTCAGACATTACTTAAATTAATTTATATTTTTAAAACCGACAGAAGAAGTGAAATCTTATCAGGTGTGGCCCTTAATAATTATTAATTCTTTTTAGAGATAGCGCTGGAATTAAGGATCAGTCACAGTCTAATCTCTTATGTTATTTCGTTGCTATCACAGTACATTTCAAAACATTGAAGAAGTTCATCAAACGGTTAAATTAATTTTACGTTAGAGATGGAGAGGGAGAATAAATTGCCATTCCTCGATACTTTCATAATAAAACACAACTACACATTAAAAACTACAGTTTACAGAAAACCTAAAAGCAGAGATAGGTATCTCAATTTCATTTCCAATCACTCAAAATCGAGAGCTATACACTACAAAAGGAAACAAATTACATTAAAGACATTTTTATAAAAAAAAACAATTACCCAAAAAATTTCATAGATAAATCTTTAAAAACGTTTGATACCAGACAAAACAGACAACTTACTAATAACAATAATAGTAACTCTCAAACAATTAACCTCACAATTCCTTACATCCGCGGTATTTCTAACACAATTAAAAGAGTGGGAAATAAATACAACATAAGAACGACATTTAAAACAAAAAATACTCTTAGCTCTATGTTGACAAAAACCAAACCAAACAACCCACAATAGAACACCAAAAATGTGGTTTATAAAATTCACTGTGAATTTAGCAAATTTGATATAGGCGAGACATCTAGACCGTTAGATGTTGGAATAAAAGAACATAAAAACCTTAAGAAAGGGTGATATTAATAAATCTAGAATTTGCCAACACGCGTGGGAATCGAGACATAAAATCAATTGGAATAATTCCAAAAAGGTATTAAAAGAATCGGCAACAAAATACAGAAGATTAAAAGAAACCTCTATAATTAATTTAAATAAAAATAACTGTATTGCTATGCCTTCGGTAGATTTGAATTCAATATGGTTTCCGTTACCGTTCCGTTTGTATTTCTAAAGAATACAATTAAAAACGTTTTAGTATTTCAATACACAATAATCACATAGCAAATCTCACCTATATCATTTTTTTTGGTAGTATGTCACTGTCGGTAAAAAATATTATTGTCAATGAATGTACCATTGAGGAGCCACATTAGCTGTGGTGTCTAAGGCGTCAGCCTTACGTTACGGCAGTTAATGTGGAGCGGGTTCGAATTCCGTACTAGGCAAAAAAGTTTTTCTAAAATTCTTGTGAATGTTTCTAGGTAAGAGTGTAAAATCTGACAAGGAATCACCCCTCAGTCACGCCAGTTCGAGGCTGGGTAAGGCCGGATGCCTTCTGAGAGGTTTTCTACGTTGGTCACTCGCCAGTCGGTAGGCTTCTCGAGATACTTTCGGTTAAGCACAAAACCAAGGGTTAATAGCCCGAGGGGTGCTGACCGGGGTTTTCGATAGCTGATGACCGTGGTTCGGAACCCACGTTAAGCTGTACGTCCAGTCGCTAAATAGCCTTCTCAGTTGCTGATGCGCCTCTAACCCCAAAACTTTACTTTAATGTTTCATTGACAGATACAACATATATTTACTTGCTATATTTATAGAAATTAATATAAGTTATTTTTTAGATTCACTTTGAAAACGGGAAAAGGCCTACCCAAAACGTTAACGTTCAAAAGTTTGTATTTATTCTAGAAATTTTTAAAACTGTTTCGTTAGGCAAATTTATTGCAGGAAAAGAATAACTGAGAAATTAGTTTCGGTTTTGTTTTTACCCAGTGATTCTTTTATTTACATAAGAACAAATATTTTTGATATTTTTTGAGTTTTAATTGGTGGAAAAAAACACAAGAAAAAGGAATTCAGGTAACAAGCCAAATAATATGAAATTTGTGTTAGTTGTCAAGGGCAGTCACACCAACTTAAAAAAACAAATAGTTTTATAGATATTCAAAAAGCGCGCGATTTTTAAAGCAATAGTTAACTTATTTTTTTAATCATAGTATTAATCAAAACAGATAAAATATTCATATTATTTATTATGAATATCTAAAGTACATTAACTAACAAATTCACTGGGAAAATTGTAACAAATTATATATATATCCTCGGGGAGCAATATTTCTTTGCACATCCGGTATATGTTTAAAGGTTGTAAATTATTACTGACCGTGGCAAAAAGAAACATCGATGTCTCTTGTTTATGGTCACTTTAATGTATGGCAAATAATCTGAATAATGATACGCAAATATTTTCTTCCAAACACCTATGTGGCACATGGAGACTGTTTGATGTAAAGTTGGTGCATTAATGTCTCTAGATACGTAATAGTACGTTACCTGTCGGGGCATTAAAATTACTGCTTTTTTACTACTATAATAAAGTGAAAGGGTATACCAGATGTCTGCAATGAGATTTTATGTGTTAGATGGTGTAAAATATAGTAATTTCTAATGCCCGATGGTAGAATGCAACATTTTTGGGTACAAAATATTCTTTTTTTTTATGGTTAAATTTAACTTTGATTTATATTATGTGTTGTGACCAAAACAAAGTCTTGGTCGACTTTTTGGGGGTTAAAAAAAAATCTGTATTTCGGCCGTTATTGACAGAGATTTGCGTAGATTAGATCACGCGGACGGAGAATTCGTGAGGCTTTCACAAAGGCCGTGAAGACTTCCGGTGCGATGTGTGTCCAGGTTTCACTTCCATATGCCATAACGGGTATATATATATATATATATATATATATATATATATATATATATATATATATATATATATATATATATATATATCTATATATATATATATATATATATATATATCATCATCATCATCAGCCTGTATCGATCCACTGCAGGATGAAGGCCTCTTCAGCATGCTTCCAACTTTCACGGTCCTGGGCTTTCCTCTGCCACTCGGGTCCAATATACTTAACGATGTCATCAATCCATCGTGCTTTCGGTCTTCTTTGCGGACGTTTGCGATCAAGCGGTATCCACTCCAGGATTGCTCTGGTCCCTCTGTCGTCCCATCTCCTCGCTATATGGCCTGTCCATCTCCATTTCAATTGCTTTACTCTTCCAATGATGCCACAGACTTTTGTTTGTTCCCTGATCCAGGTGCAGGACTTCCTGTCTCGTCTTGTAATGCCAAGCATACATCTTTCCATTCCCCTCTGTGCCACCCCAAGTTTTTGAATTGATTGCGATGTGTGTCCAGGTTTCACTTCCATATGCCATAACGGGTAGAAAGCTCTGATCGAAGACTTTTCAGGCAAAGTGGGAGTCTGCTCTTAAACACTATGTGGAGCCTACCAAATGCCTGCCAGCCATATTTAACACGCCGTTCCACCTCCCGGGCGGTATTCCCCTCCATTGAAATCCTCTGCCCAAGATATATAAAGCTGTCCACAATCTCTAAATCCCTTCCTAAAACTGAAATTCTTCTGTCCTGAGCGAAGTTATTGAACATAACCTGACTCTTTTTCAGGTTTATTTTCAAGCCAAATGGTTCGCCAGCCCTTTGCAGTTCTTGTATGCGTCTTCCCAGCTCCTCTGGGTCTTGTGAAATGAGAATAATATAATCTGCAAATCTAAGATGGTTTAAGTTTGCACCATTGATCTTTACACCATCCTGTTCCCAATCCAGTTTACGGAATACTTCTTCAAGGCCAGCCGAGAAAAGAAAAGGCGATATTGCGTCACTCTGCCGTACACCTCGTTCTATAATAATTCCCACTTCAAGATCATCAAGGTGAATTGTGGCTGTAGCTCCATCATATATCGATTCTAATAGGTATACATACGCTCTCTCTACACCTTGGCTAAGCAGTGCATCCATTATCGCATCCTTTGAGGTGGAATCAAATGCTTTTTCGTAGTCGATAAAAGCCAAGCACAGTGGCATGGTGTATTCGTTGTGCCTTTCTATGACCTGCTGTACAACCTGGATGTGATCCAGTGTACTGAACCCACTTCGGAATCCTGCTTGTTCTCTTGGTTGTGCGTCATTCAGTTTTTTTAATATACTTTCAGAAATTACCTTAGTGAAAACTTTGTACATTATTGATAGGAGGCTTATTGGACGGTAGTTCTTTGAATCTTTCTGTGCTCCTTTTTTATGTAAAAGGATCACTTCTGCATTTTTGCATAAGTCAGGTACTTTTTGTTCTTTGAGGCATTTTGAGTATAATTTTGCCAGTGTTTTATGTAATGTTTTGATGAATGTTTTCACGCGTGTGAAATGTAATGATAGTTTCTCGGGTATCCCGTGGTAGCTCAATGTCCACTGATGTACGGTTTTGATGGAATCTCATCCATAATTTTCAAAGCGTTTACTCGAAGCTGCTCAAGCATTTGTCGTCGAAACACCGTCAAGTAAACGCTTTGAAAATGATGGATGAGATGCCATCGAAACGTTAGCGAAACCGTCCATCAGTTGACATTCAGCTACCATGGGGTTCCCGAGAAACTATGATTACATATATATATATATATATATATATATATATATATATATATATATATATATATATATATATATATATATATATATATATATATATATATATATATATATATATCAAATAATATCATCATAATAATAGTGAAAGTTCCTAAGTTTAAATAAATCACTAGTCCTGTAGATTACAGTTAGTAAACAAGGCTCGGTATAAAAAAGCTCCATATTTGCTTGATATAGTACTATGTGAGAATTTCCTCGGCTGGATTATAATACTTTCCGCAATCCTGAGCTTCCACAAGTCAAACATGTTTTCCTGCGCACACCATCTACAGCAACTGACAATTCGTCACTCTCATAAATAAAGAATTATCCTATTAAAAAAAATTAACGAGAGAACAGGTGACAAAGGCAGAAAATTAAGAACCAACAGACCAACCGCAGACCGTTTAACGTTTTTATGATGTCGGCAAAGTCGACGAAAACGACAAAAACCAGCCGTATTTTCGTCTTTCTCAATTACACGATGCATTTCACGCGATTTCCACGACCTCTGGTGACTCCCGATGTATGATTATCGGAAAAAAGTCACCTGTGCTCTACGGTGAGCGTTCAGTTTGTTAATTTAACGCAAATAGGGGAGAACCACAAAAAATTGTTTCATTTAACTTTGCGTACTTAGTCTAAAGGAAGAGGTTTCGTTTATCATATGTCTTTCCTTATGTTTTAAATTAAAAGTGGAGCCCTTGTGGGTAAATTTACAAAAGTGAAATCGCACGAAGACAAACCAGGATAATAGGGGAGTTGACAGAGCAACGCGATATTGTTTTAGCCAAGAGACAGCATATACTTTGGCTTTTGTGCATCGTCCATAATTTTCTCCTTCTCCTTCGTTTCACTCTTTCTTTTCACGATTTGCACGATCATTCCAAAGCATTTCAGCCATTGTTTAGATATTTTTTCGGTTCCACCCCTTATTGAAGGACTTGGCGGTGGATCTTCTTCTGTTTTCTCTGTTCCAGTCTTTTGATCATGTATTTATTATGGGTAGAAGCCTTTGAATATAAAACTACAGAAAGCAGCATATGATCCTGTAAGTGGGACCGGAATGGCAGCTGCATATGGCCGATACTGGTTCCGGTTTGGCAGTGGCGTAAAACACTATGTATAAAAACAAGAAACTGACAAAAGTTTATAGTTATTTAAAACAATACATTACTGTATAATTATTGTTACTGTACTAAATTAAGAAGACTTACGAAACTTATGAAGACGAAATTAATTAAAAAAGTCTATGTTTTCAAAGAGTAAAGTGTCTTTTATGTGGCTAATACGACAAAAAGTTATTCAGAAATCAGAATCAGTTATTCAGAAGTATATATATATATATATATATATATATATATATATATATATATATATATATATATATATATATATATATATATATATATATCTGCAGTTGCAGTTTTTTGCAGATGTCTTTGGATTGCCTCCAATGAGACAACAGTAGTCAGCAGTTATACGCCCCTGACCGTTGGGTTCCACAATCTCATGTGGAACGCACCAGGTTCTTGTGCGTTTCCGCCAAAATGAACATTCGTTAGTTGCTTGACTGGGAGGAAGCCCCACCCATCACATTAGAGGATACATGTTTATTGGTGGTTAGACTCATTAGGGTACCGACATATGCTCTCTCGTCAGGAATAGGGAGTCCCTCTCCACAGTCAAACAACCCACACTTTCGCCGACTTCTCGTCGGATGGCTTATAATTGCAGTTTTTTTATTTCTTTGGATTTGCGTCCAATGAGACAACAGTAGTCAGGAGTTATACACCACTGACCATGGGCGTAGCCAAGGGGGGGAGTTTTGGGGGTTCAAACCCAAATATTACCTAATATTATACGTGACGTGACGTGAGAGGAACGAAATTAATTTAACCATTTCATTTAAAGTTAAAAACTTTATAAATATGTCGTAATTTTTCCGATGAATATATAGATATTAAATTTCATGTACACATACAACAATGTTTTCCAAATGACATCATTCGGTGCAATGAAGAAGATGTCGTTTTAACTAATAAGTACATGGGGCTCATGAACGATTTGCGGCCAATCCAAACTATCATCGAGGAAGATGAGATAGACGACGAAGATTAAATGTTAGGAAGATTAAATACTATATTTGAGGGCACTATATGTAAGCTTGATTTAATACGGGAAGGGGAAGTTATAAATTTTTTTATAAAGAAACTGTAATAATGATAATAAATAATAATGTTAATTTTAGATGCCCAGCGAAGCGGGCGGGTACACCTATATATAACTTTGTATATGTTCTACAAATTTCGTTACCTACTACACCGTTTTTGCAAATTTAATTAATTCTTGTAGTGTAAATAGCCACTAAATAAACTAAAGTGTTCGATATAAACTCATTTTTCACAACAACCAAAAAAAAAAATTACATTCAAGAGTGAATGCTATGAAAGATATTTATGAAAATTTTAAAATACAAAATTACATAGTTTAAACAGTCTACTTTGTTCTAATTCCAAAAATTCACTGCAGTTTGGAATAAAGTCAGGCTTTTTAATAAAATTAATCCAATGTGTTCTTCTATTTGGAATCTTGAAAAAAGATGAACTGGTTTAATTATATGAAATCCAAATCACAATAGACGTAAGTAACATTTACATTTATTAGTATAATAATTTTTGAAAAGGATTATAAAAAAGATAACACTCTGTATGATTAGTTATATTGTATAGATAATATGAGTAAAGTAAGTGTTTTATACGTATCAAACGAAAACTAAAAAAATATCAGCATTTTTAAGGCCCAGTATCTCAAAATACTAAACATTTTAAAACATACATAAAATACAAAAAATAAGTTCTAAAAAAGATAATCACTATCTTGAATAGCATTATAATTATATTAATTTACCAAAAGCAATTTGACTACGCCTATGCATATCAGGCGATATGTTTACTTCATAACCTTAAAATGTCCTTGAAATAAAATACATTTTTATTTCTAAATAATTGACAAATTTACAATTAAAAGCACTTACCTATGTAATGTTACTCCTGAAATTTGATTTTTTCGTGTCTGGGAACAACTACAAGTAATATAACTAGTCATACAGAGTGTCATCTTTTTTATAATCCTTTTCAGACATTATTATACTAATAAACGTAAATGTTGCTTCTATTGTGATTTGGATTTCATGTAATTAAACCAGTTCATCTTTTTTCAAGATTCCCAATAGAAAAACACAGTGGATTAATTTTATTAAAAAGCCTGACTTCCAAACCACACTGAGTTTTTATGTTCCCATCATTTTGGTGAGGACTGTTTTGATCGAACATCTAAGGTAAACGTGAGACTTCTACCAAATGCTGTTCCAACAATTGGAACAAAGTGGACTGTTTAAAATATGTAATTTTTTATTTTATCATTTTAATAAACATCTTTCGTAGCATTTACTCTTGAGCGTTTTATTATTTTTTTTTGGTTATTGTGAAAAATGAGTTTATATTGAACATTTCAGCTGCGAATCATTCTGATTTTTAATTAATTTTCTATTTTTCTACTTCAGAAGACTGTTTCTATTCTTGTTTTTGATTGTTTCTATTCTTGATTTTTTGAAGCCTTTACAGCTATTTCCCCCTTAATTTAAAACACGTTAAAACATATTTAAAACACAACTGGCGTCACTAGTCTGGCGCAACATGTTACTAGCATGTCGGTGACGCGAACCCATAAGTTTTGCCCCTATCGAAAATCACTCAAGGCGTCTAAAGAAGTTTTCATTTAAAAAATAATGTGGTGATATGTCATGCGCAACTTTTCTTTTTTTATTTCTTTTCTGTGTTTTATTTACATTTAAAGTTCGAGGGCCCTTGATGGAACACATTATACTATCTGCCATCTATCGTAACTATATCTGACTTAAACATTTTCTGTTATGTTTTTTCTCTTCGTATTTTCTTGAATAATACCTAAGAAGAAATTTTTATTCAGTTTGGATTATGGGTTGAGATATTTAAGCATTTTCGTCGTGGTCTATCCCCGAGTCGGATCGCCACATAAATAATCCTGATCCTGCAGTTTACTGCCGCATCGCAGCACGGCACTCTGTCATAACCGAAAACTATTTGAATCTTTAATTTTAATGCTGCCGCATTTCGCTATCTATAATTTCGGAAAGCCGGAGTGAATTTGACCACATTGTGTTTCGTATATTAATATTTATATTCCATGACAGCAGCTCTATGTATTTCGCTGATTCCGATTATAATCTGAATGAACAGAAAATTAAGGAAGTCATGCTATAACATAATGTTTAATCCACTGAAATAAACAGTTGGAATATCATACGAAAATAGTCGTTAGTAATGTGTTTCTTATAGATAAAAGTTGTACAATCTGTGGACGACAGATGACAATAAAATATGTAATAGAAAAAGTTATGGAGGAGACAATTGGAGCCCGAAATGAAGAAACAAAACAAAAGAAATGAATAGTATGACGATGAGTGAACATATGAGGTGGAGAATAGAAACTCTGGACGACTGAAACACATACAAAAACCCACAAGAGCAAAAAAAGAAGAAAATATGAAAAAGCACACAAAACAAGAACACGTCACACAAAACAACCAAATAGATGCCTTGAAATTATTTATTTTATGTGAAATTTATTTTATTTATTCAGCGTATGGCTCACATGGATTTGAATCAGGTATATACATTAAAATATATCACATAAACAGATTAAATTGTAAAACACAAAAACTATATAAAATAGAAAATAAACTATAAAAATATATGAAATATAAAAAATATAAAAAACAAAGAGATAAAAAATATATAAAATAAAATTCAGCACCAGGTATATACATTAAAATATAACACATAAAACTTTAAATTGTGATAGACAAGAATAAAAATACATATACAAAATCGAAGACGCGGAGTTTGTGGCTTCAAAGACATCATTCATTTCACCACCATATACTGTAAGAGGGCCCTCAGTTACGTGAAGGGTTTGGAGAGTTTTCCACAGTCAAAAGCCGGCGATCCAGTCAGTCTCCATTTGTAGAAAGAGTCACGGTATATACCGTGGGACGTTCTTATTATTTTAAGTGTGTTCCACTCGTGGCTGGGGTTTTCCTGGTAAGGTTGACATGAGCCACCTGACTCGGTCCCGAAATATTCCAATCAATCGAACATTACCTCAATCTGTGTATACCTAATACAGTTCAATAGTTCTGCTATTGAATACTTGTTCTGCTGTATTTGAAGTCTACCAATACACTCCTGATTACATGATATCAGCACAGACATACAATAAGTAAAATGGGGTAAAACTATAATGTTATATACAAGACTTGTATATAATATGGTTTTACTTGACTTGAAAGACAAAGGCTGCCCCGGTCAACGGAAAAAAAATGCAGATGCCGAATTGCAAGCATTGCTGGAAGACAACGATATGCAGACTCAATAACAAATGGCAGATATGTTAAATATTGGTCGCCGAACCATTTATGATCGTTTGCATGCTTTGGGAAAGATCCAAAAGTCAGGAAAATAAGTATCATATCAGCTGGACGACAGACAGATGGAAAAGCGGAAAACGGTGTGCGAAGTTTTGCTTTTTCGGTATGAAAGAAATACTTTTTTTGCATTGGATAGAGACTGGAGACGAAAAATGGAAATATTTGGAGAATTTAAAACGCAAACATCACTCAGGACAACCTTCAATATTGACCGCAACACCGAATCGCTTTGGAAAGAAGACAATGCTGTTCATTTGGTGGGATCAGAAGAGTATCGTGTACGATGAGCTTCTAAAACCAGGTGAAGTAGTTAATGCCATTCGCTATTGTCAACAAATAATCTATTTGAACCATTCAGTGATTGAAAAACGACCAGAATGGGCTACAAGACACCGAACAGTGATTCTGCAGCACCACAATGACACATTACACACAGGGAAAACGGTCAGAGACACCATTTCTGCACTCTTGTTCCTCCCGCTCTACTCACCAGACTTGGTCCCTTCCGACAGCCACTTACTTTCGTCGAGGTCTCACGCACTTTCGATGAAACACTTCAACAATTACGGAGATGCAAAAATATAATATAATAATAATAAAACTAAACTAAACGTTATCATATCATCAAGAATTGCATCATCCATCAAGACTTTGCTCTAGCTTGCAAACTAATAGACAAAAAATGCCATATTTCAAATATACATCTTTTCCAGTCTTTGAAAACTAAGCATACCTGTTATATTGAGATATATCAATACAGACTCTTCGACCAGTTGCTAGTAATCGTCTTGATATTACGATGATTGGCAAATATAAAAGGCTTAACCTGGACATCTCTCATCCAAATAATCATAACTTACATAAGAAAGAAAGAAAAAATCACCAAATATTATGATTTGTCCGAGGAATTTAAAAGAAGTCGTAATCTAAATAGAATTCTGGTAATTCCTATCACTATTTCGTTAACAGATCTAATATCGTCCGATTTACCAAAATACCTAAATATTAAAATCTGTCGCATAGTGAGGAAAATACTCAATACCTTACAAAATTAACTTATCCAAATTTCCAATATATGTCATTAATGTCATTAAAACGCTCTTTAACCCCTCATGTTATGAATGGTCAAGTACCACACACATACTGTATATCCAAATCGAGATAAAATTATATAGATAGGTTAAAAAATACCAGTAAACCCTCCCTCCGATAAGCCTGAGAGACATACATTCAATCTTTTATAGGCTTACTCCAATCTGAACACGACCTATAGCAAACTAATTCACCCCGACCTTTCTCGCCTCCATTTCCCCACCCTCGCGTTTCCTTCATCCAAATAATCTCGAAAATCGTTAATATCCACCGAACGACACTTCAGATTCGTCGCGTAGTTTTTCGAGTGGGTATCAGTTTCCAAAGTCCTGGGTTCGCGCGGAATTCAAGTATCTCGAGGCCTACGACTAACGCTGTTTCTCCCCCGGTTTCCCCCCATTCTTTGACCTTCCAGCCGTTTTCATCGGCATTCAAACCCTTTTTATCGTTGGCTGTTTAATAAACAAGAATGGGAGGAGGAAGTTTGCGATGATCGTTTGGTTGTTTTTAATAAATTGTAATTACTGCCGTATTGCAGGATTGATTTTATGTTTTCTGAAGTAAAAATAAAAGAGTTTTTGCAGTTTTTTTTTATATTACTCCGTAAATATTAGTTTCATGTTGCTTGTACTGGTTTTAAAGTTATTGTTTTGACAAACAAGTTCAAGCACAACAATACAATCTTCAATTCTTCTATTGGAACCTTTGGTGCGAAAGACTAAACTTGAAGAGATTTACCACTAAACATCAAATCACTTTTTTGAATTTTTGAACGAACGTTTCGCTAACCATGTTACCATCATCAGGACAGGATTTAACCTGATCCTGATTAAAAAAAAGATTAAATCATTTCCTGATGATGCTAACATGGTTAGCGAAACGTGCGTCGAGAAGTTAAAAAAACTGACTTGGTGTTTAGTGGTAAATATCTTCAAGTTTAATAATACACTCTTGTTTTTCATGAATTATTCTGCAACCGCATTCGTCTTTGAGAGGCAATAACAAACAATTTCTTGTGTAGCTTTGAAAATAGAAGAAAATAATGGCGATTATTGTCTACTGAGATTTACAGTAGAAAACTAGTGTAATAATCCAGTAATAAAATTTCTGAAAACAGAACAGTGGTGAAAATTAAAGATCGAACATCCGATGAGTTTTGTGTCAATAAAGAAAACAGACTCTCGCCAATTCTTAGGGTGCTCGGTGTAGGTATGAGGTTGATGAGGGTGTGGGTTCTCAGGTTGGTGGGGATTGTGTTGAAAGGTGAGAGGTGCAGAAGAAGGAAGGAAGTAGTGGTGTAGGATGAGAGGGTAATGGGTTAGAGGGATAGTGTGAGGTGATCCTGTAGATACTTAAACGGTCTTAAGTGTGCTATGGAGATTGTTACCTATCACACATGCCCGAAGAAGAAGTGCAGGCAGTTTCCTCGTGAGCGTTCCATTGAACACATGGATGGTAATAATCTAAAAAAAAACTGGTGATACAGGAATGCCCATGGAGGATTCTAGAGCACGCGTCCGACCACCTAAAAGATGAAGAAACCAATTTAAAGACCTAACTGGTTCCTCTCCAATTTGCAGCCAAGGAAGTCAGAAAAAGAGAATAGTCTTTACAATGAAATAGTCTAAAAAAGACTCAAACAGAATCAGTTTCCATAGGTCACAACTATTCTGTAAAAAAAACACGAAGAAGAACGATAGACACGATAGAGAATCTTTTCTCCAGAATGTTTAGCTTATTCTGACACAAAGAAAATTATTTTGCATTACCCTCTAATGGTTTAAACATTATTTTATGCAATAAATAAACTATTTCTCTTTACACTATACAAAATCAGCTAATTTAAAACAAAATTTATCGCAACAATTTTATTTCAAATATGCATTATCCATTATTCTTGTTGTCCCCACCGTAACGTATACAACTTTTTTTTTTTACCCATTCATTTAACTTTTACGCTTAATACTACGTATATTGAGACGATCTTTTTCAATCCAAACAAGGTATTTCCAAACAAGGAAAGGCATATGAATAGCCGTGCGTTTAAGTTGATAGTGATTAGGTTATAGTTTTTTCTTCCTTAATACTTAAATCAGGAAGTATCGGTTGTATCAGAAGTCTCAATGTAAATAATCTCCCACAGCATCTCCCTATATATATATATATATATATATATATATATATATATATATATATATATATATATATATATATATATATATATATATGCCAACAGAATAATTCTAAGATCATGTCAACATCCCTAAGAATTTCTCCACGAAAACAGAAGACATGGAGATCGCCCCTATACAACACATTGGAGAATACCAGATAGACCACGTTGCGATCTCATACCCACAAGAAAGAGAGATCCAAGATGTCCAAGTCCGCAGCGGCGCGAACATTGACTCAGACCACTACCTAACACGAATCAAAGTCAAGTTCACCCCAAGGAGAACTCATCACAAGAAATTTGATACAAAAAAGATCAAAGAATCCAACATAACAAAGAAATGGCAAAAGGAACAGGCAAATATATGAAAAAAATTCCACAAAAAGCACAGGAACTGATCCCATTGAAAAAGAACACAAAACACCCTTGGTGGGACTCGGAATGCGAAAGTGCATTGCAGCGACGCATTTCAGGAGTACAACATTAAAAAATCCCCAGAAAGTCAACTGCTTTTTGAAGTGACTAGAAAACAGACCGCAAAGGTTATCAGGCAAACTAAGAGCAAGTACATGAAGGAACAACTAGACTCTATAGAGGACAATTTCCACAATTATAACACGAGAGACTTTTATAGGACTCTTGCAAGAGACATCCGTGGATACACACCACAAAATATTTGCTTCAGAAAGCGGAATGAGAGAGTAGCGCTAATCAATCAGAAGAATTGTCCGGAGCTGGCACACTATTTCTCTGATCTCCTCAATTGCCCCGAACGCGCCAGAAGATTCCCCAAGGAAAATTGTATCCATACCCACCACAGCCACCAACACAGGAAGAAATCCACAGGTACATACGCAAACTAAAGAATAACAGGTTGTCCGGTGAAGATGGTATCACCGCAGAACTATTAAAAAACCTCCTACCAAATTCACTACAGGAACTTACGCAAATTATCAAGAACATTTGGCAAACAGAAAAGTTAAACTTAAAAACAATACTGATATACAAAGCTATCAGGAACGCCCCAATCATCTACACGTTCGTGGAATCATATGACCTATGCATCCTAGAAGAATAAGGACTCGACCCCAAAACACTGCGGTTGATCAAGCAGACACTGACTGACACAACCTCTAAAGTGAAATTTATGGGAGAAATTTCCGAACCCTTCCTGATTAAAACTGGAGTACGCCAAGGAGATGGGTTATCCCTACTCCTCTTCAACCTGATCCTGGACAAAGTCATAAGGGAATGGGGAAAAGAACTGAAAAATCAAGGACACTGGAAACCAATACAACTCGAATGATCCAAAAACAACATAGAAATATCATGCCTGGCCTTCGCTGACGAACTAGCCATACTCGCAGATAATGAAAAAATGGCAACCAAACAGATCGAAGTCCTCAAGCAATGTGCAGAGAAAGTCGGCCTACAAATCTCCTTTCAAAAACCGAATTCTTCTGCTCAAAATTAGATGTCCAAAATTTGAACACCAAATACGACAAAATAAATAGGATCACTCAGTTTAAATACCTGGGCGAGATCCTCGAACCCACAGGAGGAGAGAAGATAGCACAGAAGACTCGATTACAGAAGATGAAGATGATGACACACAATATGTACCATAAGAAATGCCTATCGACATCCGCAAAAATAAGTCACTACAACACAGTAATCAAACCAGAAGTCCTATACGCAAGCGAGACACTTACACTTCATACAAAAAGCGGCATAGAAAACATACTAAAAGAAGAATGCAAAATTATGAGGAAAATCCTCGGCCCAAAACTGACAGAGGAAGGATACAGACTACATTCTAGAAATACTACAGAGAGAATGTCCAACGTAGCGGCGGACATAAGAAAAAGAAGGTTGAAATTCTATGGACATATCAGTAGACTCCCACCGACAAGACTCACCAACAGAATTTTTACATACATACAAGGAGTCAAGTCAACAGTACCATGGATCACACAAGTCAGAGCTGATCTGGGAAAGGCACAAATGGGTCCGACAGAGATTGAGGATAGAACAGCGTACAGAAACAAAATACATATGTGGAATGTTGCATCAGAGAGCGAAGTTTCGAAGAGATCGGGAACAAAGTGGACAGAGGAGAGAAAGAGAATCCACGGAGAAAGGATGAGAAAAGTGTGGAGGATCAGAAAGAACTCTCGAAAATGAGTCAGAATGCTTTGTGTGATCCAAGCGGGTCTATACGTACCTAATATATATATATATATATATATATATATATATATATATATATATATATATATATATATATATATATATATATATATATATATATATATATATATATATATATATATATATATATATATATATATATATATATATATATATATATATATATATATATATATTACTACGTTCTCGGGTAGGGGTAAATGCGTTTAAGATTTGTAAAATCTCGAATCTAAGAAAAGATTTCTACTCTTCTAAACCAAATATATGCTGAAATGCAGGAAATAAAATGCTATTGACAAAGTCGCAAATTTTTAGGAAAATTACAAAATGTTCTGTAACCTGTTTTTGTTTGTCTGTTTTTGGTAAAAATGGTTTGCATATGCAATTCTGCATATATGTTTTAAAGAAAATTTTTGTTCAAAGTTATATAAAAAATCTTGGTTAAATTTACGAAAGTGTATATGTATATAGATAAAAGGAGTATATGAGTTTGGATACATATATTAATTTTTTTTCTTCCTTAATAAAATACCAGACAGAGCAGACTTCTGTTAACAGATTTAAGATCGGTTATACTCGATGGGATAACGAACAGGTTTATGGGTATCAGAAGGGGTTTAAATCTGACAGCTGAAGGGTTTTTAACCATCAACCAGGTTTAAGTTTTTCCAAGGGTGGATAACGATTGAGTAGGATGGATTTTATTAAGGGGTGTAAATATTTTTTTTTCGACAGGACAACTATATATTTTTATTATTTGATTTTTTTTATAGTTGAAAGTGATCACGACGGTATTGAAACTTCATTTTGTCAGTTTCAAAAATGGTTTTAATTAGAAATGTAATTAACACTGTGTTACTGCCTTTTTAACAAACATAGAAATTGAATTTTGTGGAACAATTTATGCTTGTTTCGTATATCTTCCCCTCTGAAGCACTGAATTATTTTGATACATATCGTCGTGTTGAAACTGCTGCACATCGTAGGCGATCATTTCACGCATTGTTTATATCAACTGACATTCCAAATATAATAATAATAAATGTCTCAATCAAGAAAATAGAATGAGAAAACACTTCATTGATTCAAACAGTGCGTTAATGAAATTGGTTGCAAATGAGGACCGGGGTTTCACCCCACTGAGCCTAAATAAACAAAATCGTATTGATAGCAGAAGAACATTCACGGATTGCGTTCGAGAGTGGAAAGGACAAACATTACACGGAAGGTTTCCTAAGTCACTCGAAGATGACACCATTGACGGACGAACAATTGTCTCTGAAGTGGCTGACCGATGGGCCCTTGTACCCAGAAACAGAAGGTTTCGCGATATCTATTCAAGATAGGGTAACAAGAACAAAAAACTATGAAAAGCACATACTGCATTTGGACGTAGTCGATAAGTGCAGGAAATGCGGTACTTTGGGGGAAACAATTGAGCACCTTATTGGCGGTTGCCCGGCCCTTGCTCCTAATGCTTATTTAGGACGGCATAATCAGCTGGCAAAACTTATACATCAACAAATTGCAAAAAAATACTCGCTATTAGAAAGCGCACCTCCTCCATATTATAAGTACTCGTCTTCTCCTGTACTTGAATCATCCGATACCATTCTTTACTGGGACAGACCAATCACTACTGATCGAACGGTTGATTATAACAGGCCGGATATTGTTCTAATCAACAAAAAGGATAAGAGGGCTTTTATAACTGACATCGCAATGCCGCTATCTCACAACATTAGAAAAACTGAGATAGAAAAATCCACAAAGTATGAAAATCTGGCATACGACTTGAAGAACCAGTGGAAACTGATTAAGGTAGATGTAGTGCCCTTCGTTATATCCGCCGAAGGCCTGATAAGTAAGAGATTTTCAAAGAACCTCGAGAGCCTCGGTATCTCCAGATCGATTGCCATAGTGGGACAGCGTGCCGTGCTCTTGCAGACGTGTCACATTGTTCGTAAAATATTATGCTAGGGTGCATTGGAATTGCAGCATTGGAATATCGGCCAGCATGAGCTGAGATTCTACAGTAAGAATGAGCAGAATAATAATAATAATAATAATAAATAATCTGCACACCACCCGCACAGTAGTAAAACGAGACCTATATTACCGAGAATTCAAGGAGGGAGAGGAATTATAAATATATGTAATCTGCTCGAAAAACAAATAACCAGTTTAAGAACATTCTTCCATCGAAGAATGATCGAATGCCCGCTATATGCCAACTTGTGTTCAGCTGATGATAAGTATACGCCTCTGGATCTTAAACAAATGGAACGACAAAATGAGAGCAATCAGACAACTGGAACAATTATACAAGAGTGAAAAAATATGTCTCTACATGATAGACACCCCCATGATCTTGACCGTCATGAAGTCGACAAGAGTGTGTCGAACGCCTGGTTGACATGGGTAGGTCTTTTTCCGGAGACTGAAGGCTTTATATGTGCAAATCAGGACACTAAGAACTACCAAAAATATATCATTAAGGATGCACGAGTATCAAATGATACGCGTAGAAAATGCCACGAAAAACCTGAGACTATCCAACATATTGTAGGAGCATGTGGTAGACTCTCCCAGATGGACTATCTTCACCGTCATAATAAGGTGGCCAGTATAGTCCACCAGGAGCTTGCAAGTCGTAATAACCTTATAACAGAGCGAGTTTCTTATTACAAATACACCCCGGAGGCGTTACTAGATTCAACCGATTTCAGGTTATATTACGACTGAACAATAATAACCGACAAAACCGTTCACTGTAATAGGCCAGACATTATATTGGTGGGCAAAAAGAAGAAAACAGCATTCCTAATCGACATAGCTGTTCCAAACACATACAACATTTAAAAGACGGCTGACAACATTTAAAAGACGGCTGAAGAAAACGTGCAAAAACATACAGACCTCAAGTTAGATATAAAACGGATATGGAAGTTGAACCAGGCCTATATTGTGCCATTGATAATTTCAACAACTGGTATTATATCAAAGAATCTGAAAAAAAAACATTAAATTTCTGGGAATAGAAGAAAATCTATTTAAAATAATGCAATTTATAATAATACCACTCATATCGCCCGAAAATTTTTGGAAGAATGAAGTTGTTTTGGCTACCGCCCGCACTTTATTTAAAATCCAGCTTGGCTGGGAAAAAGGATGAAAAGAGAGAAATACTAATAATAACAAATGCCTTTATTAATTAATTAAATGTTCATGGAAAGGTCGAAGTCTAGCTCATCGATCCACTCATACTCAATCCGTATCCAAAAACCAATTACAATGCATTGTACTTGACTTAAATAAAGTATATAAATATAAACTAACATTATACAATATGGAGAGTCCATATTTAACCACCCTAAATCAGTTACTTTTCCCGAAACCTGATCATACTTGCGCAAACCACATACAAAGCGGCAACAAGAATTTTGTATGTTCTGGAAACGGTAGTGGGTTACGACATCTAAGCAAGGAAAATACACAGTGATACAGTAACGTAATTTCGACATTACAAGACTTTCACATAGTGTCTTTTTCATGTTAAAGGATAGTACATTTCTAGCAAAGCACAAGAGTTTTAGGCTAGCATAATTTTCTCTTGTTAAATAAGTTATATGTTCACAAAAGCGTAATCTTTCGTTAACAAATAAACCGAAAATTTTCGCGCAATTTATAATTTGGATTTTTTCTTGATTAATGCCCAGATTTATTTGAGAACATAGAAACTGCCTTTTCTTATCTGAGGTAAAATTATAGGTTTAGATTTGGTAGTGTTCAAATCTAGACAATGACTTGCAGATAAAGCAGAAATGTTGCAAAGATCTTCACTAATAGTCTTGACTGCACGTTCATAATCATCGCACACGAACTCCTTGTACAGCTGTGTGTCATCCGCAAAAAATGTGGGGATTTATAATTTACAATAATTGCCTGTAAATGGATGGTGTCAATTAAGAAAAGCCTTAATATGGATCCTTGAGGTAAACCATAACTTTTATTCAAGTTTGAAGATAGCAGGTTATTTAAAAATATCCTTTGAGTACGATTGCTCAAGTATATATGAAGAAAATTAAGTGATGTTTCATGGAAGCCAAGATATCCATATTTAGCAATAACAACAAAACAATAACAACAAATATCGTCACATAGAGAAAGCAAGGAAATTTCCGTACTATAGCCCTTTCTAAAACCAAATCGAATAGCAGAAAGTATATTAATATTAGCTAAATATTCACTAATTTGTTTATACACAGCCTTCTCCAGAATCTTTGACAAAATCGGCAACAAACTTATTGGCCGTAGATCGTCAAGCTCAGATGGATTACATTTTTTAGGAAGAGGGATTACAAGAGCCTGTTTCCACATTGAAGGGAAAAAGCCACACCATCAAACAACAGTTTATGATATGACAGAAATACTATAGTAGGCACGTATTTTTAGCATCAGCAGAGTCAAACCACCTGATCCTTTGACATTAGATTTTATCACATGTACAATAGTTAATAAATTAGATATTTCAACTGGCTTACAAGTAAAATTAAAGGCATCGTTTTTTCTACGAGTGTTGTAAAAGTTTAGAGGCTTCATTCAAAGATAGACAAAGAATTTATTAATTATGCTCAATTATGCTGGAATTGCTTATAACACTTAAGCTCACGTGTACGAAATAAGCAATCATCTTTTATAGGGAAGTTCGTCAGCTTTCATATTATATATATATTTTTTATTAGATGATGCTAGTAGTTTTCTATAAAACTAAAATGTTCCTTTATTTTTCCGACCTACTGTGTAGATACTGAGCTGGCAATAAAACATTGTGTGTGAAAACAAGCAGGACTAAACTACGATAAATTATGGTACGTTTTTTAACGTGCGTCCAAAACAGTCGTGCGTAAAAAAGAGTAAAAATTATCGATTTTGTTAAAGGATTTCTTGAATTTCTTTTCTGTTTCTATTTTTAAACAAACTAAACAGCCGAATTAGCGATGTAATCCAAACCAAGTCAAACTGATGTCATACGAGAAACTTCGCCGTGACACCAAATCAAAGAACAAACGCTTTCAAAAGTTTGACCGTCGACGTACGGACCTAAATCTGGAAAGCCGATACTATGCCGGCCAGTCGACCATGCTCTGACCAGCAAGATGCGGTTTTTTAAATAAAATCTCGGCATTTAATTCCGATGAAGCGGGACCTCGCCGCCGCTCATCGATCTTCGTTCATGTCAGACCGTCCGGGCCCTCGACGGGTCCCCTGAATGCGGAATCGCGCGCTTAACCCCTTAAACCGATACCGAGGAATTCTATTTTTAGTTTTTTTTTTGGTTCTTCAGACCCGGTATTATATGTGCGTTCATATAATAAAAAAAAAATTATGTAGGTTGAAATAAAATGAGTAGCATGGGCAGATGATAAGAATTTTACTGTCGGTTTTCGTTCTTAGAAGAAAGATTAAAGATTAATGAAAATGTATTCGTTGCTTTAGGTGTTGGATGTTAATTTTTAATGGTTGTGATGATAATTTTGGTGATCTTAATGCTTAATCAAAAGACGAAGATTTTTTATGTAATATACTGTGGAATCCTTAATTATACATCCTGTCGTTGCCTTAATCAGTGTGGACTCTTTCAATTTTTTATACCATTAAATATATCTAAGTTGTCAAATCATTATATATATATATATATATATATATATATATATATATATATATATATATATATATATATATATATATATATATATATATACCGATCCATAGATCGGATCGGTATAGAAATACCGATCCAATTAGATAGTCACCTACAATTCCAATCCAAACATTCAACGAGAACTGATGTTGAAAACTATCTTCGCATACCTCATGCAGATTTTCATCTGCCCACAGATAATTATTCTGAAAATTTCTTATTGCGTTTCTTGCAAAAGTGGCTTCATCGGTGAAAAGAATTTGTGTCAGGAATAGAGGGATGCGAAGTAAAGTTTGTAATATCCATTGACATAATGCAATACGTGGAGGAAAATCAACAGGTAGTAGTGCCTGAACGCATTGAATGTGGTATGGATACAACAAATTGTCCTTAAGAATTTTCCAAACTGTCCAGTGACTCACATTCAAAGTATTTGCAATTTTTCGCGTAGAGCTACCAGGCTCTTCCGCTATCATGTCCAGCACATGCTGTTCCAGTTGTACCGTTCTTACAGTCAGTGATCTTCCTGACCCTTCAGTTCGTTTCAATGTGCCTGTTTCACGAAGACGTCGATGAATGTTTTCGAAGATTTTTCGGTCGGGGACATTACGGGCTTGAAATCGTTCACTGTACAATCGCCTAGATTGTAATGCATTGCCATCAGCAAGTCCATACATGAAGTGCATGTCAGTCATCTCGGCGTTTGTATACATTATGATAGAGGACTTCACTCACTATTTAAGACACGTCAAACAGCCAAACGTCACTCAATCTATGTAAAAAAATACGACCGATGAAATCCACTTACTAGGTAAAACAGCTGTTACAAGTGATCGAGATCGAAAAAAAAATTTTGTACTTGATAAACTCATTGACGGCTGAAAGGCTAGAAACCAGTCCCGAGAGACACGTGACGTCGCATGGTTGACAGTTCGGCGAAGGTGATCGGTGGCACCACGTGGAAAAAAGGTGAAAGATTTCTGTAATATTTCTCTCCACGGTTCCGTTACGCTACCTTGTGGGCATATATATATATATATATATATATATATATATATATATATATATATATATATATATATATATATATATATATATATATATATATAACATACAACAGGCGAACAACTCTCTTGAGCAGACACTTGTTGTCGGTGTTGTTCATATACACACGAACTCAGTATAAAAAAGTTCAAACGGTTTCAAAACCGCATCTGTTGAGGCTGCGAGTATAAACTTCGCGCTTTGGTCACTTTTTTGATAGAGATTCTCTTGATAATACGCAACTATTCACCAGAAAATATCTATAATGCAGACGAAACTGGGTTATTTTTTCTTGCATTTCCCAATGATATATTACATATGAGTCGCGAAAAATTCATTTTCGAAATAAAGGCTTAATATAGTTTTGTGTAAACATGAATGGAAAAAATGAAAAGCTGCTAATAATTGGAAGAAATACAAAACCAAGGGCTTTGAAACACATCAATCAGAACGAATTCCCTGTTTCGGCATCGAGACAAATGGCGGTATCCGGAACTTTTTCACTGTAGACAATGATATAATATTAGAAGAAATTGATGACTGGGTATGTCTGGAGATTCCAATGAAAGAAACAGTGTCTGATGGAGTATATTATGAACATACACAGAAAGAAGACGTTATTGATACATATGAACAGGCAATTAATATCACGCAGCTATTAAAAATGCTTTGTTGTAGCACGTGGTGACCTGCTAGCTTTAGATTTGATATCCAAGATAGTTTAATCCATTTTAATCCACACAAATGCTGAACATCTTTGTCGTCGAAACACCGTCGAGTAAACGCTTTGAAAATGATGGATGAGATTCCATCGAAACGTCAGAGAAACTGTCCACCAGTGGACATTCAGCTAATACGGGATACACGAGAAATATATACAAGGAATATTTCTCAATTTTTTTTGTTTATTTATATATATATATATATATATATATATATATATATATATATATATATATATATATATATATATATATATATATATATATAAATATATATATATATATAAACAAAAAAATTGAGAAATATTCCTTGCGATATTTAATTTTGAAATGTAATATTGCGATTAGGCATATATCCAACAATTTTTTTAATTCAGGTACGTCAATAAGAAAAATATCCCTTTCATGGGCGAGTATTTCTCTTCGTGCCATCGCAAACGTATTCTGCGATTTTATCACGACCCAAAAGCTTCTCGGGGATCTCGTCTTCGGCTCCAGAACGGTATCCGATAGCAGATTGGCGAATCGTGATGCCGCAGGACTCGACCGACGAATAAATAAAACTGCGGGTGAACAAAAGGAATGGAAGAAAGGTTGGTGTGTCAGATGGTCATCGCGGACCTCGAGAGGGCACCATATTAACAGCGAAGGCAAATATTTTCGGTTTGGTGCAACAAAGCGACATAAAATATTTCCTGCGCTTTTCTCTTTCATTCTTTCTCTTTGTTTTATTGCTAGATATGATCATACAATATGTCAACCGAGAACAGATATATATATATATATATATATATATATATATATATATATATATATATATATATATATATATATATATATATGCGCCAACACACAAGATCCAGAGGAGCAAAGACACATACAAGAACTGCAAAGGGCTGGCGAACCATTTGGCTTGAAAATAAACTTGAAAAAGAGTCAGGTTATGTTCAATAACTTCGCTCAGGACAGAAGAACTTCAGTTTTAGGAAGGGATTTGGAGGGATTTGGCAGGCTCAACATTGTGTTTAAGATCAGACTCCCATTTTGCCTGAAAAGAAAAGTCTTCGATCAGTGCGTTCTACCCGTTATGATATACGGAAGTGAAACCAGGACACTAACATCCCAATCAATTCAAAAACTTCGGGTAGCACAGAGGGGAATGGAAAGATGTATGCTTGGTATTACAAGACGAGACAGAAAGTCCTACGCATGGATCAGGGAACAAACTAAAGTCTGTGACATCATTGGAAGAGTATAGCGATTGAAATGGAGTAGATACCAATCCTGGAGTAGATACCGCTTGATTGCAAACGTCCGAGAAGAAGACCGAAAACACAATGGATTGATGACATCGTTGTGTATATAGGACCAGAGTGGTAGATGAAAGCTCAGTTCTGTGAAACTTGGAAACATGCTGAAGAGCCCTTCATCCTGCAGTGGATCGACACTGGCTGATGATGATGAATACGCCAGCAAAAATCTATACCTCTATATATATATATATATATATATATATATATATATATATATATATATATATATATATATATATATATATATATATATATATATATATATATATATATATATATATATATATATATATATATATATATATATACCATATATATATACCTATACCAGTAAAAATATGTCGTTAAAACCAAAATGTACGTTGCCAATATGAAGTAAGTATCAAATTTATAAGAATAATATACTTATAACTTTATAATCACACAAACAATAAGATATTAATTATTAAACTTCAAAAGCGCAAAAAAATGTCGAAACGTTGTTCCAAATAAATGATTATAGAACTCTTTACCACAAGTCAACATTAGAGACCCGGCTTCCCAAAGAAGGTAAAAATCCATAAAATATAAATACTTGTATTATTTAACCAACAATTTTTTACGTCATTTTGAGAGGACCAACTTGATAGTTTCCTTTAAACATGTATTCAAAATGTATCCAAACTATCATCACGGTTTTTTGTCTCATTGTCCAAAGGATAAAGTAGAGCAGCATGAAAAGTCGGGGATTTACGAAATTAGTTGTCAAGACTGTGATCGAAGGTATATTGGACAAACAAAAAGATCCATATTAACAAGATATAAAGAACATATTGCCCACATTAGATATGGGAGAAATGAAAAATCTTGTGTTGCCCAACATGCAATCGAACATGACCACAGTATAGATATTAGTAATTTAAGACTAATTAAAAGTGTTAATAATAATAGGGCTTTGGATGCATATGAGAGCATTCAAATAGAAAAATGTAAGAAAATCATGAACCGAGAAAAAGGACCGATTCCTTTCAGGCAACTTTTTCAATTGTTAATGTAAGGCTTAGTACACTTCACGGTTCATGATTTTTACACGCTTCGTTAGGTATGGTTTTCATATAAATAGAACATAGTTTAGTTTTAGAATTAGATTAAATCATCTCCTGATGATGCTAACATGGTTAGCGAAATGTGCGTCGAGCAGTTCAAAAAAGTGTTTTGGTGTTTAGTGGTAAATCTCTTCAAGTTTGGCGGTAATAGTTAATACCAGACCAAGATTAACCCACTATTTTTACCTCTTTGGATTATCGTAGAAGATTCATCTACTTACCGAAGAAATAAAAACCATATGCTGCTTCAAAAAAAGTTTGCAGAGACGTCACGTTGATCCAAGACATACTATACGTAATGATCCAACGGATTGGACTAACTCTTTCTACTAAGAGTGTTGTGAATATATAGCCTTTTGGAGGTAACAGTTTTTACTACAGACTTTAATATATTCGTCAAAACACGTCAATACACCTCTTACGTTATAGGTTTCATTTTTTAAACGGGTACTTTGTAGGAAATTTCATCCTGGCACCAACAGGAACATTTTGTAGTCGTGGTCAGGCTAGAGGTTGAATTTTACATCGGCGGTAAAAAATGCCTCCTCAGAAAAAGGTTACTTTTTCTGTTTTGATTGTATCACAATACTAGGTTAATTGAAAAGTTCGCGGAGCGGAAATGATAAAATAGGTTTATAATTAAAATAACTTTATTCTTCTGTATATTTCCTCTTAAGCTTCAAACTTTTTCCATCGGTTCTCCAATTCATTTATTCCATCGCTTAAATGATTTTCTGGATGTCCTTCACAATACTCATCTATGGTTGCTATAACTTTTTATTTGATGAAAAATGCTTGCCACGTAGCCATTTTTGAGATTTGGGAACAGATGAAAGTCGGAGGGGACCAGGTCTGCTGAATATGGTGAATGCTCCAAGAATTCGTGGTGTAACTTCTTCAATTTTGCCATTACAAAAACAACTCTTCATTTAAAATTTGCTTCAATAAACCAGGGCTTTTCTCACGAATTTTTGCATTCAATTGATCCAAGAGGTCTGAGGGTCTGAGTTTGAAGGTAACCAATTAATAAAATGCTTTTTGCAACTCAAAAAAAAGATGCCATAACCATGTTGGTCGATTTTGTCCACTTTGACTGCTTCGGAACTGAACAACCTGGCTAAGTTCAATGTGCGGTTTGTTGTCGCAGTTTAGGATCATAGCGGTAAACCCGAGTCTCAACTATAGTTCAAAAACGTCGTTTAATTTCTATTTTATTCTTTCGAAACAGATCCAAATGTTGGTCATCCTTAACCATATCATGCATAGAATTAATTATTTATTCAGTAGTTACACCTATTAGACGTCCAGAACGAGGATCATCATCCAGGCTTATACGACCACGTTGAAACTGACCTACCCACTTACAAATCATTATTTTTGAAGGAGCATACTCCTATAATACATTTACCATTTCACTATGAATTTCCACTGTCTTTAAACCTTTTGTTTAGAAAGAATTTAATCACTGCACGACTTTCAATATTTTTCATTTTAAAAACTAACACTGATACATTTACTTTAAGCTGCTGTTAATTATCTGAAACTTCACATATTTTCATATGAAGTGTTTCTCCTAATCTGATCGATAACAGCAAAAAGCCGTTTTTAATACGAGCTTCTCAGTAAATCATAAGCATATCGATATATTCGCATACAGAATACAATTTTAGTTTTATATGTAACTTAAATACATGCAATTTTTTTTGTTACCATTCTGAATCATTCAGGCGACTTTATCAGTTTCAACATTGGCTGATATATGAAGTGATTCTTGATTAAAAAAAGTTGTTTTAACAATGTTTATTAATTTATTTGTAGTTTATTGGTTTTGTAATAACCAAATAATATTTGCTTACAATAATAATACTTATCATAGCTTTTCGATTGGTGAATGCATTTTGCACTTTTTTTCCGCTGAATTTTTCAATTTTTAATACCCTGTATAGGAAATTCGTGTTTAAAAATGGCATTAATGCTGGAGTGAATTGCTTCGAACACTCATGGCTTGTTATCCCGCTCTTAACGAAAAATTAATTTTAGACATTTTCCAAATAGGAGAAAGCAAACGTCTGATTTTGTTAACAATAAAACAACTTTGTTTGAGTGGAATATGTCACGTCAGAATCGACATCAGACAACGGGTGATACCATTCGTTACTCGTATTATCCTCCCCTTATTTTATAAACTCCCTGAGAGATAATGAAAACAATAACGGCGAGAGATGAGGTTTACCAACTGTTCGTCGATTTTTCGCATGACTAATCCAAAAAGGAACAAAAATCATTCTTTATACTGAGGAGATTTTTGAGATCTAATCAATCTTTGACTCCAGCATTCCATGATAGTTAATTGGAATTTCAAATCATAAATAAAATGTAATATTTCTATAGCCATATATTCTATACGTCTCGTCATATATTTGATTAAAGAAAAACCAAAACTTACACAATATCGTTATTTAATGTCAATGTTGAAATTACTAGCACTAATTTTTCACACTAAAACAGGTTTTAAACAATTAAGAAACATTTTATTAATTTTATTATATTTTTTTTCTTGGGTTAAGCCGGTATAACCCGAATATATAATAATAGTTCTGGTAAAAATAAGAAAAAAAAACCATGTCACCGTGACAAGTAATGATAAGCATATTTTTGAAAATCTTGAAATTCGACACTCTAGGTTATATCTTTAGGCACTGTGATCACAAATTTCCCAATTTTTCAGTGTTATTTTTTTATAACGTGACCCTATATAACCATGCTACTAATCGCAGTCGCAAATCAAACAATGAATGTTATTAATTTAATTTTTAAAAAAGTTTCATTAAGTCGTGGTTCAAAAAATTATGTCAGCTAACTTTTTTTTACAAAAAACCACATTTCAAAAAACTGATCATGATAAAAAATAGTTTTGTGTACTCAAATATGGACTTTACTAGTTTAGTGTGATGGACAGATATGTATAGTGATGCTGTCTGACGACGAATTAGAGAGACAGATTGACATTCAACTTTACAGAAGACATGGAGATTGCCTATACAACAGATTGGAGAATTCCAGATAGATCACGTTGCGATCTCATACCCACAACAAAGAGAGATCCAAGATGTCCAAGTCCGCAGGGGCGCGAACATTGACTCAGACCACCATTGACTCAACCTAACAAGAATCAAAGTCAAGTTCACCCCCAGGAGAATTCATCACAAGAAAGCACATCTACAGAAATTCGATACAAAAAAGATCAAGGAATCCAACATAACAGAGGAATGGGAAAAGGAACAGGCAAATACATAGAAAAAATTTCACAAAAAAATTACACAAAAAGCACAAGAATTGATCCCATTGAAAAAGAACACAAAACACCCTTGGTGGGACTCAGAATGCGAAAGTGCATTGCAGCGACGCAAACAAGCATTTCAGGAGTACAACACTAAAAAATCCGCAGAAAGTCAACAGCTTTTTGACGTGACTAGAAAACAGACCGCAAATGTTATCAGGCAAACTAAGAGGAAGTACATGAAGGAACAACTAGACTCTATAGAGGAGAATTTCCGCAATTATAAAACGAGAGACTTTTATAGGACTCTTGCAAGAGAAATCCGTGGATAGACACCACAAAATCTTTGTTTCAGAAAGCGGAATGAGAGACTAGCACTAACCAATCAGGAGAATTGTCCGGAGCTGGCACAATATTTCTCTGATCTCCTCAATTGCCCCTAAATTGAACGCGACACAAGATTCCCCAAGGAAAATTGTATCCATACACATAGAATCACCACCACCAACACAGGAAGAAATCCCCAGGCATATACGCACACTAAAGAATAACAGATCATCCGGTAAATATATCACCGCGGGACAGGTATCACCGCGGGACTATTTAAAAACCTCGGATCCACCCTCTGCACAAGAAGGGAGACAGAACAGATGTGAACAACTACAGAGGAATCTCCTTACTACAAGTCACTTACAAAATCCTCTCAGCATGCCTTCTCCAGAGAACACAAGAACAATTAGAACACAAAATTGGCGAGTACCAGGCAGGCTTTCGCCCTGGGCGCTCATGCACTGAACAAATATTTAACTTAAAAACAATACTGAAATACTAAGCTATCAGGAACGTTCCAATCATCTGCACGTTCGTGGACTTCAAGAAAGTATACGACTGCATCGACCGAAAATCTCTGTTTAACATCCTAGAAGAACAAGGAGTCTACCCCAAAACACTACGATTAATCAAGCAGACACTGACTGATACAACCTCTAAAGTGAAATTTATGGGATAAATTTCCTAACCCTTCCTGATTAAAACTGAAGTACGCTAAGGAGATGGGTTATCCCCACTCCTCTTCAACCTGGAATCCAAAATAAATAGGGTCACTCACTTCAAATACCTGGACGAGACACTCGAACCCACAGGAGATAAGAAGATAGCGCAGAAGACTCGATTATAGAAGATGAAGAGGGCACACGGCAAGACACACAATATTCACAATAAGAAATGCCTATCCACACATGCAAAAATAAGACCCTACAACATAGTAATCAAACCAGAGGTACTAGACGCAAGTGAGACACTTACACTTCATACAAAAAGCGGCATAGAAAACATTCTAAAAGAAAAACGCAAAATAATGAGGAAAATTCTCGGCCCAAAACTGACAGAAGAAGGATACAGACTACATTCTCGAAAGACCACAAAGAGAATGTCCAACGTAGCGGCGGGCATAAGAAAAAGAAGGTTGAAATTCTATGAACATATCAGTAGACTCCCACCGACAAGACTCACCAACAGAATTCTTACATACATACAAGGAGTCAAGTCAACAGTACCATGGATCGCACAAGTCAGAGCTGATCTGGGAAAGACACAAATGGGTCCGACAGAGATTGAGTATAGAAGAACGTACAGAAACAAAATAAATATGTGGAACGTTGCATCAGAAACCGAAATTGAAGAGATCGGGAACAAAGTGGACGGAGGAGAGAAAAAGAATCTACGGAGAAAGGATGAGAGAGGTGTGGAGGATCAGAAAGAATCCTGAAAATGAGTCAGAATACTTTGCGAGATCCAACCGGGTCTATACGCACCTAATAATAATAGTATATATATATATATATATATATATATATATATATATATATATATATATATATATATATATATATATATACATGTATAATATAAAATTGCAGTTATTTAGAAGCAGGTTTGAATAAATATAACTAAATGAAAAATAATTGTTTTTATTATAAATGTCTGAAAACCCAAAGAAAACAAAAAATATACAATATACTAAAATATAAAATATTTTAATATATTGTATGTTATTTTATATTATTTCAACAAGACTATCTCAATCCTCACTGATTTCCTCTTTTGTATCAACTAAACTTCACCAAATTCAGATTCATGTTGAAGAACAATAACATATAGATGCTAAATTGTTTGTAACAGATATTCAAAAGAGCAGAATAATTATCTTGTGAAGATAGGCATTTGATGAAATAAAGATGAAAGATCAGAGTCGTTTTAGGTTTGCATATCGTCTTCTTCCAACAATGCTTGCAATTCGGCATCTTCAATTTTTTCGGTTGACCTGGACGTTCCTTGCCTTTAAAGTCGAAATCATCACTTTTGAATCATCTACACCAACGTCCACAAGGGTCTTGCGTTCAGACATTGTCACCTAAGTTTCACACAAGTGTACGACGGTTTTCTCGATAACTTAACTTAACTGTAACAATGACGCTTTGAAAGGCACTGTCATAGCAACAAAATGACCTTAGTTTTCAACGCCATTTCTTAAAAAAAATAAGAATTATTAACTGTCACATCTGGTAGACAATCATTTGAAGTAAATCTTGGTCCAGCTAACCATTTCTTCAAATTTGGTAAAGAAAATAATCATTGTGATTCAAATTCGGCGTATTCGAAAACGGTGAAACAAAAAGACTTTCACTGCAATTTTTATTTGATTAAATATTTTATTTGTACACGTTATAAATACTCATTCTGCTTTAAACCTTTTAAATATACCTTAAAGCAAAGATATGTTGAACGATATCCGTTTGGCAGTGGTAGATCAGGCAGACAGCACTGCTTATGAAGCAGAGAGCAAATCAAAAGGAATGCCATCAGGACAATGACAGGGACAGAATCCTACACTAATAGAACCCAAAAAGGGCCAAAGGCAAAATGGATTGGTCCATGGTAATGTTAAATGCAATGTAAAATATGAAATAAAAAAATTAGAAGAAAAATAAATGTAAAGCACTAAAATTGTTATAAGCTTAAACTAAAATTATAAAGCAACGTTGCGGTGGATATCGGTTAAAGAAAAGATGAGAATAGAATAAATTTATTGCGCCATCGTGCAGGTGGTTTTCTGCTATGCATCTTTATTATCAGAGTCGGGTGCCCCGGGGCGGTCCAAACTGCACGGACGGCGTTGATTAATGCCTTCGACTTTTTCGTAAAACTAATGGCACGCATAAAACATTTTAATAGGCAAAGAAAAACAAAGATTAGCGCACAACGTAAACCGAGATAAGCAGCAGTGTATACGGCGTTGGTATTGGTGTCATACATTTCGATATTCCTTCATTTAAACAGAAAAAAATCAATGGTCAATGTTTCATTATAAATTAAAAATATATTCGAAATTATCTTCGTGAACAATTATATTTGTTTTTAAAAATGAAAAGTAGAAACATTGGTATTCCAAATAATTCACAAGGCGATAGACGATGTAATTCGCCCTATCTTTCCACACTGGTCGAATAAAATAGACCTTGCGTTCTGTTGGTTCCTTTACACTGGCTTTCTAACATCGCGATTAAACCGAATCACACCCAGGACATACCCAGGACAGGATGGAATCTCATCCATCATTTTCAAAGCGTTTACTCGACGGTGTTTCGACGACAAATGTTGCTGGTCGGTCTCTGGCGTCGGGTTTTGTGTGCTGGCGGCGCGACGTCATTGGTCGGTTGATTCCGGCCAATGAGAGCCCGTGTTTGGCTACGTGTTTGCGGACCCGTTGTCAGTAGCACGGCTTGCATGGATGGAGAACGATCTCGCTGACTCGGGCTCTCTGCTGATCCCACTCGGGAGTTCGATAAAATGTGTTTCCAAGCATGTGGTAATCTTTGGGAATCATCTCGGCTGTTTAGGTTGTTGGGCCTTTTTTCCATTTCTATCGCCTCTTTAATAATTCTGGCGGAGAAATTTTCATTTCTCGCTAAGGTTTTTGTTTTCCCAAAATTAATTTTGTGTCCGGTGTTGAGCACATGCTGGGCTAGAGAGAAAGTGGTGGTTTTCTGCTTGACGGCGTTAATATGCTCGTCCCTTCTGGCGCTTATTTTTCTAATTGTTTGGCCTTTGTATGACAGGTTAGAGTCCTGACACGGAATTTCATACACGCCTTGGTCTTCTAAGGGAATTTTGTCTTTGGCGGTTGGAAGAATGTCTTTGATTTTCCTATTGGTGGTGAAAATGGTTTCAATGTCATGTTTCCTTAGAAGTTTTCCAATTTTGTCCGTAGTGCTTGTGATATATCGTAGAAAGGCTTTGTTTGTGTATATTTTTTCTCTGCTTCTTGTTGTTTGTTTGTCGAATTGAGCGCCCGTCGGATAGTTTTTTGTTGATATCCGTTAGTCGCCAGGACATTTTGCAGAAGATTTATTTCTTGTTGATAGTGTTCCTTATCTGTTAGAGTTTGCGATCCATACGCCAAAGATTTTGCAACGGCGAATAACTGAGCCGGATGGTGGTGTGAGCTAGCATTAAGGTATCTTTGGTGTGTGTCGGTTTTCGATAAACTGTGTGTGATAAACCACCATCTCGTTTTCTTTTTCTAAGACTTCTAGGACTGGAAGTTCTTTTTCTGTTTCTTTTTCCATAGTGAACTTGATTTTTAGATGAATTTGGTTCAGGTGTTCCAGGAATTTGTTCGGATTATCCTCTCCATGTTGCCCATATTTAAACGTACCCATATATTCGGTTTATGTATACACATTTGCAGTGCTCAGGTTTCGAAGTCTTCCATTTATTAATTCCTATATATTAAATTAATTTTGGGAAAACAAAAACCTTAGCGAAAAATGAAGAGGAGATAGAAATAGAAAAAAGGCTCAACAACCTTAACAGCCGAGATGATTCCCAAATATTACCACATGCTAGGAAACACATTTTATCGGACTTCCGATTGGGATCAGCGGAGAGCCCGAGACAGCAAGATCATTCTCCATCCATGCAAGCCGGGCTACTGACAACGGGGCCGCAACACGGACTCTCATTGGCCGAAGTCAACCGACCAATGACGTCGCGCCGCCAGCACACAAAACCCGACGCGACAGACTGACCAGCAACATTTGTTGTCGGAACATCGTCGAGTAAACGCTTTGAAAATGATGGATGAAATTTCATCGAAACGTCAGCGAAAAAAAAAAAAAAAAAAAATATATATATATATATATATATATATATATATATATATATATATATATATATATATATATATATATTATATTATATTAAGTTATAAATAATTAAAATAATCGCTAAACGCACAGACAAAATACGAAGGAGAAGAGTTACTTAAAAAATTGAAGTTTTCACATTTCAAATATGTAAACATACCTAACAATCCAACTAGCGCCATCTACATAAGTATACTGAAAGTATTTTCCGAACAACCTAATAATAATACGAAAAATGACATCTGGCATAACCAAACTAGTTCATTTAACGGCGCAGAATATCTATTTTACAAATTGAGTAAAATGTCCATTTGCTACTCACGCAAACGTCCAATAAAGTCGTGACGTAAATGAAAACTATATATATATATATATATATATATATATATATATATATATATATATATATATATATATATATATATATATATATATATATATATATATATATATATATATATATATATTTGTATTTGTAGGCCAATTTTTTTTTTGAATTGATAGACGTATGTGGTACTACCAAATGCAAATTTGTAGAAAATAACTTGACTATGAAAAATTTATAAATAATTCTTTCCGGTGTTGCCGGATTGTTATAATTAATATTATTATTATTATTCATGTATTGGCCCTGGTGGACCATGCCAAGGACAATTAGGGGCGTTTGTTGGTGTTAGCCTTCCTTTGCGTCCATATTACTTTCATTCTTTCACTATGAGCTTTTTCCCTCTCGTCAGACCAAGTTGGTGCAGTTTTCCTACATTTTTCTCTCTGACAAACCTCCCAAACGTTAGTCTTGTGTCTGAAACAGTTTCTATCCTGAATTTCACTTTGTGTAATATTTGCTGAGCTTAGGTCCTCTTTAATTGCAGCAATCCATTTAATTGTCTCTATTTTAGCTCTAGTTCTATTTTCATAAAATCCAACCATTTGTCTAGTTAGCCTATTCGGATTCATCCGTTTTATGTGTCCGTAAAACTTAAGTCTTTTTTCTCATATCACTATGTGTATCTGTGTATTGTTTAATTTCTTGGTTTTCTCGAAATCGATATGTTGTGCTGTTTATTTGTTTGGGGCCTAAGATTTTTCTTATGATTTTTCTTTCTTTCTTTTCAATCTCCTCAATGTATTTCTTTCTATTCAAATTGAGCGTTTCTGTCCCATATAGACATTCTGGCTTAATAACTGTGTTGTAATGTCTCAGTTTTGTGTTTTTAGATATGCATTTTTTCTTGTAAATATTTTGTGTAAGTCTCAATGCAGTTTCCATTTTTTGAAATCTAATCATTTTTTGAAGCCTTATTGACCGCTTTTTCCAAGCCGTTTTCCATGATTATTCCATCCAAATATTTGAATTGAGAGACTCGTCTGATGTTACCATAATTTGTTTTTAGAAATGGTGTTCTTAGTCTGTTGCAGGTCATGTATTGTGTCTTTTCAAAGGAAATTTGGAGTCCAACCTTTTCTGCTGTTTCTTTTCGGATTTCAATCTGTTTTTGTTTTAACATATCTTGAGCCAAAATTGCCAGATCATCAGCAAACGCCAGATAATCAATTTTGATGTTGGTTCTCCCCAGTTTAATGGGCTGGTCAATATTCAGGGTCGACTTTTTTTCACGCCACTCCTGTATTACTTTTTCTAGAACACAGTTACATAGGAGTAGCGAGAGTTCATCCCCTTATCTTACTCCAGTTTTAATTTCGAAGGGCTCTTAGATTCAGAATCTGTTCTGGGCAGGATCAGCCTGGTCGAAAACCTGCTTAATATGCACAAATTTTAGGTTCTATCTGTCCCTGTGTTCTGTCTAGTACACAATGAGATAGAATCTTGTAATAAACTGGGAAAACAGATATCCCTCTGTAGTTGTTTACATTATATCTCCTTTCTTATGTAGTGGATAGATTAGAGCATCTTTCCAATCTTCCGGAATGCGTTCGGTTCGCCAAACTTCTTGTAGAATTTTAGTTATTTCCTTGATTGTACCTTGACCAGCGCATTTCAAAAGTTCAGCAGTGATTCCATCTTCACCAGAAGCTTTGTTATTTTTAAGTCACTTGATTTGCCTAATTATTGCATCTTCATTTGGTGGTAATGAATCTGGGTGTGTTTGTTTAGGGTTTAGTGTTGGTAATCTGTTTAAGGGCTCAGGACAGTTTAGTAAAAATAAAATATATTAACAAGTTCTTTGCAACTGTCTTGGTTATTTAGAACTAATTGTCCGTTTTCGTTTTGGAAGCAAAGACTTTGCAATTGATAGCCTGATAATTTCGTTTTAAATGTTTTGTAAACATTTCGGTGTTATTTTTTTGGAAATCTTTTTCTAGGTCATTAAGTTGATTGTATCCATATTTTTTTTAGTTTGTCTAATTAGCTTCGATGTTTCTTTTCTTACTTCCAAAAAGATGTTATAGTTTATTTCTGTTTTTTGACTGTTCCACTCTTTAAATGCTTTACTTCGGCTTAATACTGCTTGCTCGCAAACTTATCCCGCCACGGTTGTTGTCTACGTTTTTATAAAGGGACCAACTTTAAGGCTGTTTTAATAATTTTTTATTTCAGTTCTTGTCAGTTCTGTGCTGGTTGTTATCAAGCTCTTCTGTTAGGATTGGTTTTATTTTCGTAGGGTTGAATTTCGGGATTAGCAGTCTCGTTTGAATAAGATTTCGAGGTTTGAAACTAAGTTTGATTCTAGTCAAGTAGTGATCCGTGTCTATGTTAGCTTCTTTTTATGATTTGAACATTCAATATCTCTATAGTTGGGATACGAAATGGCAACATGGTCAATTTGAAATTCACCCATTCACCCAAGTACGTGTTTGGGCACCTCCAGGTCTTTTGTTTTGTTATTTTCTTCTTAAAATGAGTTGACATTATTTTTAGATTAAACTGCGAACGTAGTTCAAACAATCTGCCATTATGGTTAGTCCATTTATGAGCGGGAAAACTGTCGACTGTTTTTCTGTACTTTCTTCCTTTAACTATTTGGGCGTTGAAATCGCCCATAGGATTTTTACATGGTTAGAGGGAATTTTAGAGATAGTCTTTTCCAGAATTTCCCAGGACTTATTTACTTTTTTAGGATTAGATTTATTTTCTTCGTTAACTGGGAGGTGTGCATTGATTAATGTATAGTTTTTGTTAGCACACTTGAGGAATAGTGGCATAAATCGATTATTTACTGGCTATTTTATATTTACTAGTTAGAGAACCAAGAATGGTTTTTGAGACAGCGAAAGCAACACGGTCCACACAACAAGTTCAAGGTGTTATCATCTGTCAACCTGGTTTCTTACAGAGCTAAAATTTGGATTTTTTGCTGATTCAATGTTCGCCCCAATTCGGGTAGTTTTCCTGGGCGCAGAAGAGAGTTAATATTTGCCGTTCCAAATAAAGTTTTTGTTTTCGGTGTCAGACGTTGGTCAGAGGTCTCCGACTGCCTCTCAAAGATTTTGCGTTTAAGCCTGGACGCCCCAAAATCCGGTTGTACCAGCAACGCTGGCAGAGGATTGTTTACCTCCTGGGATAATTTTGTAATTAATAGAACGCTTCATCTTATACTTGCATTAGAAAGCTAATATTTTAGGTTTCCTTATATATATATATATATATATATATATATATATATATATATATATATATATATATATATATATATATATATATATATATATATATTGATATTAATTGATATTTCCTGATATTAAGATTGTTTAAGTGTCTTAAAAGAAACATAAATTTCACACTAGTGATATAATTTTCCATCTCCCATTCCAATTTGGGGTTTACAACATTGTTTGACTTTTTGAACGTTCAGATTTCAAGTCTATTTAACTTCGTATCGAACGTAAAAACTTTGTTCCGCTTATTACAACATTAAATTACCGAAAAATGAGAGTACCCATCACCGCTCTGTTTAGTTTTCCGAGAAAATCATAAGCCCGAGCAACGACACCACAACGCGCCATCGGAATGTGTTCGACATTCTCGATGAATATTTTTGTCTTGACGTGACGAACGGATCACGAACGGCTCGAAATTTATTTTTTTAAACATTTGGAATGTCTTTTCTTTTGGTCGATTTTCTACGATCGAAAATATTAACGTGGATCTTGAGCGAAGACGAGGTTCAATAACCAAAATTATGATTCATCGTCGATTCCAATTTTATTCTAGAAATTCTTGTCAGGCGGTTGCAGTTAATTTTAGTTTGTTTCTTGTGTAAGTAAATTCTTCTGGTTGACGGTGCACAACAGTACACCAAGGAATATATATATATATATATATATATATATATATATATATATATATATATATATATATATATATATATATATATAATGTTTTTATTTATTAGGATTTTCGGTCAGTGTAAATAAGTTTTAATTTTCTGTTATTTTATTTACGTTTCGATTCTACAACAAACCATCATCAGAATACTTCTAAAATAAAAATTACTTTTATATAAAAAAAAAATACAAACTTACATTTAAAAACCTGCCAATATCAATTAAACAATTAATTTTTTGAATTTTTTAAGTAATATGTGTCAATTTTTTATAAAATTTTTAAATGACATATTTGACTTTTGACATATTTAACAGTTCTTCCACCTTTTTTGTTTTTTATTATAACCTAATTGTTTTGAATTTTTTATGTGGAATGATATTAGATGCAAAAATAAAAAAAAATTATGAAAATTTATTATTTAATAATGTTATTATATATACAACTTAAATTATTTGTATCATTTCTGAAATTAATGGTATTATTTGTTTTTTTATATAAATCATTTCTTTTATATTTCTTTTTTTATATTGTTTTAGCATAGCTTTTTTTGTGTTCATTAATTCTAATTAATTCAGAAATACCCAATAATAACACTAAACAAATATTTACAAAATTAAAACCACAAACACCCAAAATGGAACAAATTTATATATATTGGCGAAACGAAACAATATTTAAAAAACAGAATTAATGAACACAAAAAAAGCATTAGAAACTTAGAACCAAACATCACTGCACTTTTAAAGCATGCTATAGACAATGAACATAACTTTAATTTTAACAACATAAAAATATTAGATTTTGAAGAAGAATATAAAAAAAGAAATATAAAAGAAATAATTTATATAAAAAAAACAAATAATACCATTAATTTCAGAAATGATACAGATAATTTAAGTTGTATATATAATAATATTCTTAAATAATAAATTTTCATAATTTTTGTAATTTTTGCATCTAATATCATTCCACATAAAAAATTCAAAACAATTAGGTTATAATAATAAAAAAGAAAGGTGGAATAATTGTTAAATATGTCAAAAGTCAAATATGTCATTTAAAAATTTTATAAAAAATTGACACATATTACTTAAAAAATCCAAAAAATTAAAAGTAAAAGTAAAGTGTTTGGGTTAGAGGCGCATCAGCAACTAGGCTATTTAGCGACTGGACCTACAGCTTAACGTGGGTTCCGAACCACGGTCATCAGCTTCCGACAAACCCAGGCCAGCACCCCCCTCGGGCTATAAACCCTTGGTTATGTGCCTACCCATAAGTCTATCAGGAAACCTACCGACTGGCGAGTGACCAACGTAGAACACTTCTCAGAAGGCATCCGGCCTTACCCAGCCTTTAACTGGCGTGACTGAGGGGTAATTCGTAGTCGGATTTTACACTCTTGCCTAGAAACAATCACAAACATTTAGGAAAGATAAACGGACAGAAGAAAGAAAAATAATCATCCGAGCGCTGGAATCGAACCAGCTACCGCTCCAGCGCGGATTCGGCAAAACAGACGCTCTTACCGCCGCACCAACGCGACCGGCCGAAAAAATTAATTGTTTAATTGATATTGGTAGGTTTTTAAATTTGATTTTTTTTTATATAAAAGTAATTTTTATTTTAGAATTATTCTGATGATGGTTCGTTGTAGAATCGAAACGTAAATAAAACAATAAAAAATTAAAACTTATTTACACTGACCGAAAATCTCAATAAATAAAAAAATAATAATAATACTAAACGGTCACGAAAATATATGTAATAAAAAAAAAAAGAATATATATATATATATATATATATATATATATATATATATATATATATATATATATATATATATATATATATATATATATATATTCACGTATGGGCCCTGGTGGACCACGCGAAGTACAATTAGAGGCGTTTGTTGTTGTTAGCTATTATATTATAGTTATTATATAGTTATATTATATATATATATATATATATATATATATATATATATATATATATATATATATATATATATATATATATATATATATATATATATATATATATATATATATCAACCACTTTTGAACCCCACTGCTTTTGATCTGGCTGATTTTTTTTAATTTTAGTACCCCACTAAATACTTTTCTGAGAATTTAAACAAAAATTTTTACTCAACCATTAAAAAAGTTGTTTTTTTCAAAAAAAAATATTCACGTATGGGCCCTGGTGGACCACGCGAAGTACAATTAGAGGCGTTTGTTGTTGTTGTTGTTATATATATATATATATATATATATATATATATATATATATATATATATATATATATATATATATATATATATATATATATATATATATATATATATAAATTGTAAATATGCCAAATCAACCACTTTTGAACCCGACTGCTTTTGATCTGGCTGAATTTTTTTTCTTTTAGTACCCCACTAAATACTTTTCTGAGAATTTAAAAAAAAATTTTTACTCAACCATTAAAAAAGTTGTTTTTTTCAAATAGTTATAACTCTTCCAAGAATTGGTCAAACAAGACGTTTTTTTAATTATTTGTTTTTGAATAAACTTATTCTTAAAAATTACAAAAAAAATATTTGGATTCGTTTTACGTTAAATCTACGTTTGAAGCTGCTAGTCCCATGGTGGCCCTACTTTTTTATCTGTTTTTATAAATTATTTTATTTAAAATATAAAGCTAAATTGCGGAAAAGGGGGAAAAATGTGTGCGTTTTAATTTCAACTTTGCATCTATTACAAAAAAAGAAGCTTTAAATAAAACTGTTTAAATATTGAAACTTCTAGGAGCGCTATCTATAAAGCATAGTATATTTAAGCTTTTTTTCACAATAATTTGATCCTAACCCCTTTGAGTGATGAAGTAACAAGATCTGGTCCATCCCAAGAAAATGTACTAATTTTTGGGAATCATCTCGAAAGTCGTTGTTGAAGTCACACTTTTATCCATTCTTCTTAGTAGTGCTTAAGGACGATAATGGCCTTTCGAATGTCCCAAAATGATGCCCTTTGATTTGAATTTTCAATATTGGGAAGGTCTTCAATCTTGGGAGGAAATCTTGGAAGGCTCATCTTCAATCGAGTCTCGGCAATGCCTTAAACCACCTGAAAACCTTCGGGCCCTTGGCTATACACTGTTTCCATAGTCTTGTTGAAGTTTTGCAAACGGTTCGGTCGATCTGTCACTTGTTTACCAGAGTAACTTAATACCAAGACTCACTGAAGTGCCTCTTGGGAGTTCAAACTCGTACCGAAGAAACATCAGATGATGATCTACCACCCCTTCAAAGTAGTTTATTTACATGCCTTGTACACATACTCAGATTGGACTGATAACGGATCTTTCAAATTAAGCGTTTTTTTATAATTCTTAAATAAAATGGCATTGTGGAAAATGCTTTTTAAAAATTACGTGATATTTTACGGTTTGCACAATCGCCCAACTGGGCGAATTATCAATCGAATTGTTGTAAACTTTCAAGAAACTGATTCAATGGAAGATAAAAGAATACTGATCATTCACAAGGGCATAGTGTTTTGGTATTGGTATTGCTGAAGACCCAGAAATGTCCATTGGTCAACGTTAACAACAGTTTGGACCCAGTGAATCCACAATATGGTGTATGTTACGAAACGATTTAGCTTTGAAGGCATATAAGCTTCAAATAACACATATACTAAAGCCACTGGATCATTTAAAACGTCGTACATTTGTCAATTGAATCAAATAATAAACAGATGATTTTTCTCAAAAAATCAACTTTTTAAATGAAGCACATTTTCAAATTGATGGCTATGTGAACAACAAAATTGCTGCGTTTGGGATGAGGAAAATGAGGATTTTTGTGAATAATATTGATCTGGAAGATATGTGGCTCTAACAGGACCTCTAACCTCACTCACTCTGCTAATAAAACCATTGATTTATTGAGAGAAATTTCCTGAATGAGTTATTACAAGAAACAGGGATGTTAATTGGCCACCAGGATCATGCGATTTGACACCGTTGAACTATATTCTTTGGGGTTATGTGAAAAGCCAGGTCCATAAGAATAATCGATAATCGATTCTTGAAATAAAGGATTAATATATTCGGGTCATAGGTGAGATGGAGCGAGTATTATGCCAAAATGTCATTCAAAATTTTGACAAAAAAGTGGACGTATGTGGAGATGTAAGAGGTGGTCATTTGGCAGATATCGTCTTTCATCTTTTCTCTTTGGAAAGAAACTAACATCAAATGAAGAAGTCATTGCCGAAACAAAGGACTGTTTTGCAAAGTTCGACAAGTGGTATATTGTGAAAGATAGAAAAAGTTGCAAAGCCAGCTTAAAACAAAGTTTGTTGAAAATACATCGGTTTCCGTTAAAACAACTAACTTTTCACTTTACCCTCGTATTTACCCGTATTTTTCAGCATAACGAACAAAAACATAAATGTTTTATTGTGTTCCAGAAAGGAAGAAATAAAAAAATTCGCGTGCAATTACCGGACATTCGGTGGCCTCAATTATACTTACGCATCCGGAAGGCATAAATAATGTAATCGCGCCACGCGGAAAATTTATTTTCCTTTCCCGAACGTGTTCAAAAGTCGGCGATTTTTGCATTTTAAATTTCCGTCAACCACCGATCTTGATCGGCTTTTTCCTGAGTTTCTTTTCGCCGACTAAAAACGGACGCATTAATTCGTTCTCCCGGCTCTCGGCTCGAAATGTTGAACCACGCGAGATATTTTTGTCTTTGTTCGTTTATTTAAAAGTGTTAAAAGTTTATTTAAAAAAAACAGATGGCGTTGTGAATTTGCTTAGGTATAGTCTCATTTCCGAAGTGTAATGTATAACATTTATCAAAATGGAGTCGTACACAACAACGCGTTAAAATTGTCGAATTATTTTATGAAAATGGACAATTGAATAAAAAATAATTATCGATTTTTTTACTTTAATTTAAAACTTTATAATAAATAATATTGATAATCGATGCGAAAAACTGAAAAAATACAATTAATTATCAATACAATAATTATCAATGAATTAAAATTTATAAAATAAAAAAAAATCACGTAACTACGAACGTGCTGCGATTGGTGGCCATGTTTGTGACGTCATAATAGTAAAGTGTTTTCACGTCAGTACTGTCAACGGCTTCTACCTGTATATATACTGTCAAAATTATTGTTGGTTAAGTGTAAAATAAAATGTTGTTTGTTACTAATTTAGTTCAGTAATGTGTGACATGGGTTCATAAAACCTAATTCTGATAATCTATTTGCTGTGGATATTTTTATGGTCACAGATTTTCTGGAAAATGACATTCAATTCAATTCAGCTGAAGTTCGAGGTGCTAAAACATCGATGTAAGTTTTTTAAAAAATAATAATAATGTATATGCAAATAAGAAACAAAATATTTCTATTAAATATAATTAAACTATTTGTAGGGTGTCACAAGAAAGTTACGGTGACAAGGCTATAGGTTTTGTTCAACTTAACTGCAAACATGGTATTTGCTCGATAAAAGGACGTGTATGTCCAGAATATAAAGTTCAGATTAAAGCTTATAATATACATATAATGCTTATAAAAAACAGTATAAATCATAATTAGAAAAACAAAACACATGCATACTGCTTAAATCACTAATTTCATTTCAATAAAAAATACGCTGTTAAATATACATAACATTGATAATATCAATTCAGAATAAAAACAATCACTACCCAAAATTATTTACCTATTAGTTTGATTGCATAATAGTTTGCCATAGTTTTAAAACCACACCGATTCTTCAAACCACCACACTAAACTCTATTAACAATATTTACATAAATATCCTGCAATCACTGTCACCCTACCATCAGTCTTCAATCCCTATAATAAATTTATAACCTATGTTTAAACATACCCTATCCAATGAGTATAAAAAAAGAAGAAAACAATTTTATACTTTGTTATCTATCACTTTTATTTTTAAATTTGTGTGACTCTATAGCTTCGTAAAACAATTTTACATTCTCAAACACTACTTTAAAACTAACACTAGTTAAAACTAAACTAAACTACTTCAAACACTACTTTTAAACAAAGTGTAAAATTGTTTTATTCCTTTTAAAGAAATGGACTATCACGAAGTAACCGACAAATCAATCAATAATTTGAATATGTTCAATACATAGATGAAATGTCCTGAAAAACATTAAATATTTTAACAGTTTTGTTTTATTTAGGATAGAAATATACCATTTTCTTTAGTTTTTCTATTTGTCCTTTTTTGCATACTCCTTCAGATGTTTGTTTTGATTCCATGGAAAACTGCTTTGCCTGTCCTTAATTTAACTAGTTGATGTTCATCCAACTAATCACACAAATTTCTGTATACTTCGACCATCTACAAATTATATTATCCTGTGAAACTTTCATAAGCACAGGGTCCGGCAGCGGGGTAGGGTGTTGAATTGAGGGTGTAAAATTGACACTTATTTTTAAACGAATATCAAAATGTATTGCTTTTATACATTAGTGGTATATCACACATCAAGTGGCGTCCATCAAGGAATCCTTTCAATTTCGCGCGTTATAGTTTCGGAAAGAGTTTCAAGAGTTCGCGTTTTATCCTATGTAAGCTTTGCCATACGTCAAGGCAACAATGGCCTTTTTAAGAGAAGATTTCCCTGGGCGCTTTATTTCGTTGCGTGGGAATATGGAATGGCCACCTTGGTCACCAGGCTTTTTATGTTGTGACAACTTTTTATGGGGCTACCTAAAATCCAAAACTTACTTAGACAAACCGCGAACTCGAAGCTCTTTCTGAAACCATAACGCGCGAAAATGAGGGATTCCTCGAGGAGGAGTATGGACGATTTTGCTACCCGTCTATAAGAATGCCTGATTTTTGCACCAGATTGAATGGCTTACTTGAATGGCAATATACTACTAATGTTTAAAAGCAATAAATTTTTATATTCGTCTAATAATAAGAGTGTGTCATTTTTTTTTTAAACACCAAACCTCCCTGCCAGACCCTATTTAAGACTGTTGATATACGAGTACCTTCCAAGTTGGTAGTTGAATTTTGTTCTTGTCTATTCGCGCTTTCTTGAATATTATTATTCGTATCCTACAAAATAGACGCTCCTGTTGGGTTTTCTCATTATTGCGACCCTCGGGTGTGTTGCCACATGTAGATTCTTTGCAGACACGCAGGAATTCCTTCTTATAAATTTGGCACGTTAATTTATTTTACCTGCATGAATTAAATAATATAAATAAAAGTTATAAAAATGAAATCAATATTTCATTTTTTAGGTTCATCTTCAAGGTTAATAGATATAGGCTATAGAACAATGACTAAGATCAATAAATTGTTTTATTTGCTCAAGATTCCGATTCTTTTCGGAAAGAGTGCGAAAGAAAATTTCGGTGTAACTTCCGAATTGTTCCGAGCAGACCAAATATTGGCGATATTGGTCTTCGTTACTATTGTGACGTCACATACTTTCGGGTTGTTTTCGGGAACTGTCGGCGGCGCGTCATGAGTACTCGGTTTAAAAAGGTTCAGTTTTTTCAATTTGACATAACTTTTAAATTATAAGGAAAAAAATTAAAATACAAATAAGTGTTTTATAAAACTTGACAAAAAAATTGTTCAAAAATTTCAAGAAACTGGTTCGGTGGAAGATAAAAGAAGAGCAATATATAGTTGTAATGGTCGTTCGCAAGAATATATTGATTTAGTACGTGAAAGTGTTGCTGAAGACCCAGAAATTTCCATTAGTCGACGTTCACACCAATTTGGACTCAGTGAATCCACAACATGGTGTATTTTACAAAAGGATTTAGCTCTAAAGGAATATAAAGTTCAAATATCACAAGAACTAAAGGCACTGGATCATTCCTATGTCGTGCATTTGTCAGCTGGATCAAAGAACAAACATGATTTTTCTCAAAAAATCAACTTCAGAATGCTGCTGGTGATAGCCGATTTTAAATAATATTGATCTGGAGGAGAGGTGGTTCCAACAAGATGACGCTACCCCTCACTCTGCTAATGAAACAATTGATATATTGAGATAAAAAATTCCTTGGTGAGATAGAGCTACAATTATGCTAAAATATCATTCAAAATTTTGACAAAAGAGTGGGCGTTTGTGCCCAATCTTAGAAATAAAAATCAAATGCTGTTCGTTGGTAAGCGCATCACTTGAGAACGGCTGGACTGATTTGCCTAATTTTTTTTATATATTCGTAATAGTTCGAATAAGGTTTTTATGGAAAGAAAAATTGGAAAATTCGGGAGAAACGGAAATAACTTTTTTCTATGAGATTTTTTTATGAACTCAAGACCACAACTCACGATTCGAACGATTGATATGCCTAATTATTTTTTTTGTTTTGTTCGTTATAGTCTTGGAAAAGTTTTTAGAAAAAAAAACTGCGACAATTACAAAGGAAATTTTGAAAATTCGGACAAACTGCAAAAATCATTAGTTTTTGTATGCACTCTCGATCATAAATGACGATAGGAACGACATATTTTGTTGTTGTTTTTTATTTTATTATTTACGCTCCTGGAATGGAAATAACTCAATTGAATGTTTTCTATTGGAAAAAAAATCTGGAAAATCTGGAGAAAAATTTGGAAAAACGCATTCCAGCCTAAATTAAAATAAAATTACATTAATTTTTATAAAGTAAAGTGTTTGGATTAGAGGCGCATCAGCAACTAGGCTATTTAGCGACTGGACCTACAGCTTAACGTGGGTTCCGAACCGTCATCAGCTTCCGACAAACCCAGGCCAGCACCCCCCTCGGGTTATAAACCCTTGGTTATGTGCCTACCCATAAGTCTATCAGGAAACCTACCGACTGGCGAGTGACCAACGTAGAACACTTCTCAGAAGGCATCCGGCCTTACCCAGCCTTTAACTGGCGTGACTGAGGGGTAATTCGTAGTCGGATTTTACACTCTTACCTAGAAACAATCACAAACATTTAGGAAAGATAAACGGACAGAAGAAAGAAAAATAACCATCCGAGCGCTGGAATCGAACCAGCTACCGCTCCAGCGCGGATTCGGCAAAGCAGACGCTCTTACCGCCGCACCAACGTGACCGGCTATTAATTTTTACTTTTGTCTTGTTTCGCGATCTGTATAACAAATGTAATTATTTTATTTCTATTCCAATATATTTCGCTACGTGCGGTTACATAGTAACGAAAAATTGATTCAGTTGTTTATTTTCAGTTGAATTGTGATTCTGTTGTAAGTTCATCTGAATCGTTTCATGAAATGAATTGGGTTTCGTCATTTTATCTCAAACAAATTTACAGACTAACTTACAAAATACGGTTTTGAAGTGACAAACTACGAGCTTTAAAGTGACAAACGGTTATACAGTAACAACAAAGTGAATCAATTGTCAATTTTTAGTTGAATTGTGATTCTTCGCATCACACATTGTGCCGCAACTGACACAATTGAATTGAATTGAACCAAAACTCGAAGAGATTTACTAAAACCAAATTACTTTTTGAAATTTCTCGACGCACGTTTCGCCAACCATGTTACCATCATTAGGAGATAATTTAATCTAATCCTCCTCTCTATCTAATAGGAGATAATTAAAATGATTAAATCATCTCATATTGATGCAAACATGGTTAGCGAAACGTACGTCGAGAAGTTTCAAAATGTGATTTGGTGTTTAGTGGTAAATCTCTTCTAGTTTAATGTTTAATACCGAATGTTCCAATAGAAGAATTTATGAATTGACACAATTTAATCGCACTGCAATGCCGTCAATAAGACAGAGCAATTTGGGTCGCAGAACTGGCAATGCTAATTTTCGATCAAATCGAACTGCAGAGCAACCCGAAGAGCGAAATGAAATTGAACGGAATCGATTATCACAAACACGTCCAGCACGTACACATGAAGAAAGAGAAAATACAAACGAAGATGATATGCATAAAATGAGACATCATCGGTCCGTAAAAACCAATCGCGCGACAAAGAATTGGAATAATCGTGCAAGAAAACAAACAAACTAACGAATTTTTACTTAGTTACACATTTCCAATAGCTTTTTACAAATTCACAAAACAATCACAAACAAATTTATTGAAATTTGGACAGGATAACATCTCTCAGGTCAGCTGATTATCGATAAAAAAAAATTTGAAATCAACGAAAATTCTACGCTTTATTCAAAAATTAAAAAACTGCTCTTTTTGAAAGACCCTTTATAACTACTAAAACAGAAAATCAATGAAGCCATTTGTTTACTTTAAATTATGTTTGTGCTTATTATCGGTATAAAGAAATATGATAATAAACTTTTAAGTGGTACTAACAACAACATCAAATGTTCGAAAGGATTATCTAAAACTCTAATCATTTTAATCCAATTTTCTCCTGATAGTTAAGTGGTTACATAAGGTCAAAAAGACATATATTATGCCCACTATAGAAACGTAAAACTACTCATAAACATATCAGAATCCAAAGACCCAACAACAAAAACGTACTGGTCTAAGCAATGCCTTGGCAGCTTCTCTCTAAAATAAGACACAAAACCTGAACCGAACTGTCGTTATTCGCCAATTTATTGGACGTTTTCATTTACGTCACGACTTTATTGGACGTTTGCGTGGGTAGCAAATGGACATTTTACTAAATTTGTAAAATAGATATTCTGCGCCGTTAAATGAACTAGTTTGGTTATGCCAGATGTCATTTTTCGTATTATTATTAGGTTGTTCGGAAAATACTTTCAGTATACTTATGTAGATGGCGCTAGTTGGATTGTTAGGTATGTTTACATATTTGAAATGTGAAAACTTTAATTTTTTTAAGTAACTCTTCTCCTTCGTATTTTGTCTGTGCGTTTAGCGATTATTTTAATAGTTTTGATTGATTGCGCGGTTGGCTCTTGGTGAAACATAGTAACAATGATAATAATTAAAACACTTGGTATTTGTTTCACAATATATTCAAGATATTCTCTAACATGTTTCGGCCTCGCGACCATTCTCAAAGAGAGTTATGTATAAACTAAACTAAAGTTTCAAAGTGCTGTCTAATGGAAGTTTTTTCATCTCGTTAAATTTATTACACTATCAATAATTGAAGTATTTCAATAATTGGAGTAATAAGAATAATCTTGCATCGATGTTAAACAATAACAAAGAAAGAGCAAAATTTTGTGACAAATCTGGAGTATACGAAATTATATGTAATATGTGTGACGCTATTTATATAGGCCAAACGGGCCGATCGCTCAATGATAGGCTAAAAGAACATAAATATTCAATTTTACACAATCAGAAAAAGACGGGCTTTGCCGAACATTGTATAGACCAGAACCATTTTTTTAACATTAATAATACCAAATTAATACATAGCTGCAATAAAAGCACGCTGTTAAATTACCTGGAAATTTTCGAAATTAAAAAAGCCATATACGACGGCAAAAACCTAACAAACACCCAGCTAGACTTCGGAAATACTCCAATTATTGATAGTGTAATAAATTTAACGAGATGGAAAAACCGACTTCCATTAGACAGCACTTTGAAACTTTAGTTTAGTTTATACATAACTCTCTTTGAGAACGGTCGCGAGGCCGAAACATGTTAGAGAATATCTTGAATATATTGTGAAACAAATACAAAGTGTTTTAATTATTATCATGATTATTTTAATTATTTATAACTTAAAAACAAATAAGGTAGGATTTTTTTAGTATTATATATATATATATATATATATATATATATATATATATATATATATATATATATATATATATATATATATATATATATATATATATATATATATATATATATATATAGATATATATATATATATATATATATATATATATATATATATATATATATATATATATATATATATCAGTTCAATATGAAGAAATCGCCAACAATGTACTTCAAACGGCTGCTTCAATAGCACTAGAGGAAAAATGTCTCAAACAAACAAAAATCTCCAGTGAGACCATTGATTTAATGAAGAAACGGCGAGCAATGAGAAATGCAGGTAGTCCTTTTGGCAGGGTCGAGTACACTGAGCTCTGCAAAACTATAAGAAAACGTATCAGAGAGGACACGCGCCGATTCAACATGCAGCTAGTGCAAAAAACCCTGGAAGAAAACAAAGGAATTAACAAAGCTAAACAGAAGCTGAGAAACAAAAGAACGCAAATATATGCTTTAAAGCGTGAGGATGGCACAGTGTGCAGGACGCGTACCCAAATGTTAGAGATTGTCAGAAGGTTTTATTCCCAGTTATATGAAGATCAGAGCCAGTCAGGGACAGCAATACCCACGGAAGAACAATATATAATACCAGATATCCTAGTGGAGGAAGTAACAAATGCTATAGAATTGATGAAGAACGGCAAGGCTCCAGGAAAGGATAGTGTAACTGTCGAAATGCTAAAAGCTGGTGGTCGGACGTTACATAAAACACTGGCAAAATTATACTCAAAATGCCTCAAAGAACAAAAAGTACCTGATTTATGGAAAAATGCAGAAGTGATCCTTTTACATAAAAAAGGAGCACAGGAAGATTTAAAGAACTACCGTCCAATAAGCCTCCTATCAGTGATGTACAAAGTTTTCACTAAGATAATTTCTAAAAGAATAATAAAAAAACTGAATGACGCACAACCAAGAGAACAAGCAGGGTTCAGAAGTGGATTCAGTACAATGGATCACATCCAGGTTGTACAGCAGGTCATAGAAAGGCACAACGAATACACCATGCCACTGTGCTTGGCTTTTATCGACTACGAAAAAGCATTTGATTCCATCTCAAAGCATGCGATAATGGATGCACTGCTTAGCCAAGGTGTAGAGAGAGCCTATGTAAACCTATTAGAATCGATATATGATGGAGCTACAGCCACAATTCACCTTGATGATCTTGAAGTGGGAATTAATATAGAACGAGGTGTACGGCAGGGTGACGCAATATCGCCTATTCTTTTCTCGGCTGGCCTTGAAGAAGTATTCCGTAAACTGGATTGGGAACAGGATGGGGTAAAGATCAATGGTGCAAACTTAAACCATCTTAGATTTGCAGATGATATTATTCTCATTTCACAAGACCCAGAGGAGCTGCAAAGACGCATACAAGAACTGCAAGGGGCTGGCGAACCATTTGGCTTGAAAATAAACCTGAAAAAGAGTCAGGTTATGTTCAATAACTTCGCTCAGGACAGAAGAATTTCAGTTTTAGGAAGGGATTTAGAGATTGTGGACAGCTTTGTATATCTTGGGCAGAGGATTTCCATGGAGGGGAATACCGCCCGGGAGGTGGAACGGCGTGTTAAATGTGGCTGGCAGGCATTTGGTAGGCTCAACATAGTGCAAGGCAATCCTGGAGTGCAAGGCAATCCTGGAGTGGATACCGCTTGATCGCAAACGTCCGCGAAGAAGACCGAAAGCACGATGGATTGATGACATCGTTAAATATATTGGACCCGAGTGGCAGAGGAAAGCCCAGGACCGTGAAACTTGGAAACATGCTGAAGATGCCTTCATCCTGCAGTGGATCTACGCAGGCTGATGATGATGATTGAGTTTCTGTAAGATTTGGGGCTTGTTTATGTAAACATTTTCCTTTAATAAACCTCTTTAAAAATGGTGGGACAGTCAAATTAGAAGAACTGATGACATTACATGTTCAAGTCGCTTATTATTCCCTATACGCAACAGGTCTTGACAAATTTGTTTTATCCAAAATAAAACTTGCATGTCTGAGTTACACAATAGCCAAACCCAAACCGTCACAAATATCACTAAAAAATGGTAATGTCTTACTTGCCCCTTTCGATTTTAAGCAATTCTGATGCAAAAAATCATCACGCATCAATCTGGGGGTCCGATTTTATTATCAAGTAGAATTAAATGGCATTTCCGCTTTCGGGAAATGTTAAGAATCGCAACCATATTATTTAATATTTTCACCCTCAGGATAATTTACGTCTAATGCATATCGCGTCCGACCATTAACATTTATCTCTCACTCTCTCCACTCTCCGAGATCCATTACGATCTAGATCATTCTCATCAGCGAGCTGAATCTCCGATTCCTATCTTCATGTTATGCCATAATTCAGTGCTACCACATTGATCCGTCGAGTTCGAAGCGATAGAGAAGAAAGTTTAAACTTATATGTATATAAATAATGTATAAAATTAAATAAGTTTCAAGAGAATGTTTTAAACCTGTACACCTCCATAGCTTTCCCCAATTCACCTCTTTGGAAACGGATTTTCGAAAATTCCATTTTTGCCTGCCAAGTTTCAAGTCTGTAGGACTTATAGTTAAAAAACGGGATTTTTTTTCTTTGTGGAAGAACTCTCATAACCTCCCTTCGGAGTCGACTTTTGCAAAACCCATTTTTAGCTGATCTCTATGTATCAAAAGGAACAGGCCTGACAAATTTTTATGGAGATTTCGTTATGAGTTAGTGAGTTATATATTTTCCGATATATATATATATATATATATATATATATATATATATATATATATATATATATATATATATATATATATATATATATATATATATATATATACATATATATATATATATATATATATATATATATATATATATATATATATATATATATATATATATATATGTAGTTCGTAGTGTTTCGCGGAAGGAAGAATACGTTAGACTATTAGTCCGGGAGTACATCCGATCGTTTGTGTTCCCAACAAAAACAACTACCACAAAGTGGTAGTTTGCTCTTAAACACTATGTTGAGCCTGCTAAATGGCTGCCAGCCACTTTTAACGCATCGTTCCACCTCCCGGACGGTATCCCATTCCATTGAAACCCTCTGCATAAGAGATCTGGTTTATTTTCAAGCTAAATGGGCAGCTCCTCTGGGTCTTGTGAAAGAACAGTATCGTCTGCGAATCTAAGATAATTTAACTATGCACCATTAATCCTTATTCCATCCTGTTCCCAATCCAGATTACGGAACACTTCTTCCAGGCAGGCTGAGAGAAGAAGAGGCGATATTGCGTCACCCTGCCGTACGCCTCGCTCTACATTTATTCCAATCTCAAGATCGTCAAGGCGGACTGTCGCTGTAGCTTCATCATATATCGATCCTAGTAGATTTACATAGGCTTTCTCTACACCTTGATTAAGTAATGCATCCATTATGGCCCGCTTTGAGATTGAATCAAATGCTTTTTCATAATCGATAAAAGCCAAGCACAGTGGCATAGTGTATTAATTGTGCCTTTCTATGACCTGCTGTAGTGCCTGGATGTGATCCATTGTTCTGAATCCACTTCTGAATCCTGCTTGCTTCCTTGGTTGTGCGTCATTAAGTTTTCTTAGTATTCTTTTGGATATTATCTTGGTGAAAACTTTGTACACCACTGATAGGAGGCTTATTGGAAGGCTTGGAGGATAGAGGCTTATCTTTAAATCTTCCCGCCCCCCTTTCTTATGTAAAAGAATCACTTCTGTATTTTTCCATAAGTTGGGCACTTCTTGCTGTTTGAGACATTTTGAGTATAATTTTGCTAGTGTTTTATGTAAAGTCCGACCACCAGCTTGATACTGGTCCTCAAATAACTTTGAATAAAATCTTTGGACAACCTCTAACATTTCCGTCCGTTCCCTGCAAATTATACCATCAACACGCATTAAGGAAAATATTTGTGTCCTTTTCTTTCTTAGCCTATGTTTAGCTTCGTTAATTGCCCTGTTTTCTTCCAGAGGCTTTTGCACAAGCTGCATGTTGAATCGGGGCGTTTCCTCTCGAATACGTTTTCTTATAGTTTCTGTCTGCATTCGTCTTTGTCCGGTGTTTTTTCATTAAATTAATGGTCTCATTGGAAATTTTTGACTCTTTGAAACATTTATCTTCTGGTGCTGTTGAAACCGCCGTTTTAAGCACATTGTTGGCGATTTCTTCATATTGGTCTGTAATTTTCATTTCCTCCGGGTGTTGTAATACAGTAAAGCGATCCGACAAACCAATTTCAAAATCTCTGCCCCTCTCCAGCAGCTTCACAGAATCCACTTTACCCCTTTTGATCTTATCATTCTGTCGCACTCTTTTCGGCAGTTTATCCTAATATTTGCTCGTACCATTCGGTGGTCACTTTCATATTAAAATGTTTAAGGGCAGTATAATTGCAAAACATAGCTTTATCGTTTGACATGATATAATCAATTTAACTTATGAGTCCAGCAAAGCAAAGTCCAGCAAAGTCAACCAGCCTGTCACCTCTATTGTCCCGCTCACCATTTCCATATGGAACAGTTGCATTTTCACCAGTTCTTGCTTCTCCGATTCTGGCATTAAAGTCAGGATTTAAGCCCATCAGGATTTTATACTTACACTTCTGTTTGTCTAAAAATTGGGCCATATCATCATAAAATTCCTCAATTTCCTCATCTCTATGGCTTATAATTGATTCATAAGCTTGAACAATACTGCATAAGCATGGACAATAAAAAGTTTAAGCTTCAAATATGAAGCTTAAACTTTTTATTCAGCTGAATGACGCATTGGGCTAATCTGTCGGATATACTTTCAAATTTGATTACACTTTCTTTCAGCTTTGGATTGATGAAGAATCCAATTCCACCACATCGTCCATTCACCGTACCTCGGGTGTAGAGTAGGTGATCAGTTGATTCTAATTTGATTAACTCTTCGTCCTTTTTTCGTGTTTCACAGAGCCCAATAATATCCCAGTGTATGTTGTCAAGTTTGGTTAACAGTTCCTGCCTGCCATAGGTAGTTGCCACTTGGCCTCCGGGGAATGAGGGCCGTGTTTGAAGTTGTACTGTCATGTTGAAGGCGTGGACCGTAATCTGTCACGCTGGTCTAATGCGGGTTGGCAGATTTTGGATCATGTTAGGCTGAGGCATGGATCATGTTGATCTGTCCGCCAGGGGTGACCCTCCCAGGAATTTGCGCTCCAGATGGCATAGCTCAAAGCTTCATTGTCCTACTTGAACCGCTTTAGCACGTCAAGGTCTGATCCACAAATGGGATATATATATATATATATATATATATATATATATATATATATATATATATATATATATATATATATATATATATATATATATATATATATGTATTACCGACCAAAAAACAAACAATTCCTGCTCTTTTTTCTGTACGTTTCCGTTGTCGTCTTCGAAACTACATCCATATTTGGGGAGCTTCACTAATCAAAACTTGGGCAAAAACACTTTATATTAACAGTTCGCGGGTACCTTTTAATCAAACGTTGTCAAAGTTTTCGTCATTAAGAGAGGTAGCGATGCGGAAACTTGAGCAAAGTCGTGGAAATGTAAGATAAAATGCCCGACGCGCACAGTAAATAACTTTCTCGCCCGAAATGGGGAGGCGATAGCCCGGGGGGGGGCGACTACGGTGCTGGTGGAGGAGACGAATCAATGTTTTCTTGGAACTAAATAAAGTTATGTGTGAGAATAGCACCGAGTAAGGAAAGGGGGAGAAAAGTGCAGATGGTATTTTAATATTTATGACTTAAATGCGATAGAAATAACTGTAAATTCTTCTTCAAAACACTTAATTCTATATTATAACCAATCATTTTAAAATAAAAATAGATGCCAGCTTTCATTCAGTTAAAATACTAGTACTACTAATAATAGATATTTATTAATAAATCAAATGAGGTAATTTTAACTATGTCAATATCACCATATATTATTTACATATATATATATATATATATATATATATATATATATATATATATATATATATATATATATATATATATACACATATATTCTCTTGACCGTTTATTATTCTGCTCATCCTTACTGTAGAATCTCAGCTCATGCTGGCCGATATTCCAATGCCAAATGAAAAAGCAATTCAGCTCCTCTCACCCTAGCACAATACTTTACGAACAATGTGACACGTCTGCAAGAGCACGGCACGCTGTCCCACTATGGCAATCGATCTCGAGATACAGAGGCTCTCGAGGTTCTTTGAAAATCTCTTACTTATCAGGCCTTCGGCGGATATAACGAAGGGCACTACCTCTACCTTACTCAGTTTCCACTGGTTCTTCAAGTCGTATGCCAGATTTTCATACTTTGTGGATTTTTCTATCTCAGTTTTTCTAATGTTGTGAGATAGCGGCGTCGCGATGTCAATTATAAAAGCCCTCTTGTCCTTTTTGTTGATTAGAATAATATCCGGCCTGTTATAATCAACCGTTCGATCAGTAGTGATTGGTCTGTCCCAGTAAAGAATGGTATCGGATGATTCAAGTACAGGAGAAGGCGAGTACTTATAATATGAAGGAGGTGCGCTTTCTAATAGCGAGTATTTTTTTGCAATTTGTTGATGTATAATTTTTGCCAGCTGATTATGCCGTCCTAAATAAGCATTAGGAGCAAGGGCCGGGCAACCGCCAATAAGGTGCTCAATTGTTTCCCCCAAAGTACCGCATTTCCTGCACTTATCGACTACGTCCAAATGCAGTATGTGCTTTTCATAGTTTTTTGTTCTTGTTACCCTATCTTGAATAGATATCGCGAAACCTTCTGTTTCTGGGTATAAGAGTCCATCGGTCAGCCACTTCAGAGACAATTGTTCGTCAATGGTGTCATCTTCGAGTGACTTAGGAAACCTTCCGTGCAATGTTTGTCCTTTCCATTGTCGAACGCAATCCGTGAGTGTTGTTCTGCTATCAATACGATTTTGTTTATTTAGGTTCAGTGGGGTGAAACCCCGGTCCTCATTTGCAACCAATTTCATTAACGTACTGTTTGAACCAATGAAGTGTTTTCTCATTTTACTTTCTTGGTTGAGACAGAGATTTTTTACGTTTACAATGCCTCTACCCTCCATCTTTCTTGGGATGTACAGTCTTTTCGTAGTTGAGTTTGACCGTTTATTGACCGTTTATTATTATTATTTTTTTTTATTTATTGGGTTTTTCGGTCAGTAATTAATTTTTAATTTTTTTATTAACGTTTCGGTTCAAACAAAGAACCATCGTCAAAATAATTCATAAATAATGAAATTTTAAAAAATTAAAAAAAAAAATTATCACATATGATTTAAAAAAAATTAAAAATTAATTGTTTATTTAAATTTTGAATTATTCTGAGGATGGTTCTTTGTTTGAACCGAAACGTTAATAAAAAAATTAAAAATTAATTACTGATCGAAAACCCAATAAATAAAAATAATAATAATAATAATATATATATATATATATATATCTATATATATATATATATATATATATATATATATATATATATATATATATATATATATATATATATATATATATATATATATATATATATGTGTGTGTGTGTGTGTGTGTGTATATAAAGAATGATAAAATCAAAAAGGGGCAAACTATATTCTGGGAAGCTGCTGGAGAGGGGCAGAGATTTTGAAATTGCTTTGTCGAATGACTTTGCTGTGTTACAAGACCCGGAGGAAATGGAAATTACAGACCAATAAGAAGACGTGGCCAAGAATGTGCTTAAAACGGCGGCTTCAATAGCACCAGAAGATAAATGTTTCAAAGAGTCAAAAATTTCCGATGAGACCATTAATTTAATAAAAAAACGCCGGACAATGAAGAATGCAGACAGTCCTTTTAGCAAGGTCGAGTACATTCAGCTTTGCAAAACTGTAAAAAAACGTATTCGAGAGGAAACGCGTCGATTCAACATGCAGCTTGTACAAAATACTCTGGAAGAAAACAGGGAAATTAACAAAGTAAGCAGAGGCTAAGAAAGAAAAGGACACAAATGTTTTCCTTAATGCGTGAGAATGGTACAATATGCAGGGAACGGACGGAAATGTTAGAGGTTGTCCGAAGATTTTATTCAAAGTTATATGAGGACCAGAATCAAGCAAAAACAGCAAAGCCCACTGAAGAACAAGTGGTGCAGGAACATATCCTGGTGCAGGAAGTGACAAAGGCTATAGGCTCGATGAAAAATGGCAAGGCTCCAGGAAAGGATAATATAACTGTGGAGATGTTAAAAGCTGGTGGCAAAACACTAGCAAAATATACTCAAACAACAAGAAGTACCCAGCTTATGGAAAAATGCAGAAGTGATTCTTTTACATAAGAAAGGAGCACGGGAAGATTTAAAGAACTACCGTCCAACAAGCCTCCTATCAGTGGTGTACAAAGTTTTCACCAAGATAATATCCAAAAGAATATTAAGAAAACTTAATGACACACAACCAAGGAAGCAAGCAGGATTCAGAAGTGGATTCAGTACAATGGATCACATCCAGGTCCTACAGCAGGTCATAGAAAGGTACAACGAATACACTATGCCACTGTGCTTGGCTTTTATCGATTATGAAAAAGCATTTGATTCAATCTCAAAGCGGGCCATAATGAATGCATTGCTTAATCAAGGTGTAGAGAAAGCCTATGTAAATCTACTAGGATCGATATATGATGAAGCTACAGCGACAGTCCACTTTGACGATCTTGAGATTGGAATAAATGTAGAGCGGGGCATACGGCAGGGTGACGCAATATAGTATCTTCTTTTCAGCCTGCCTGGAAGAAGTATTCCGTAATCTGGATTGGGAACAGGATGGAATAAGGATTAATTGTGCATACTTAAATCATCTTAGATTCGCAGATGATATCGTTCTTCTTTCACAAGACCCAGAGGAACTGCAAAGACACGTACAAAAGCTGCAATGGGCTGGGGAGCGGTCCTGGACTAAATACCGCTTGATCGCAAAGGTCTACTAAGAAGACCGAAAACACGATGGACTGATGATATTATTAAGTATATTGGACCTGAATGGCTGAGGAGAGCTCAGGACCGCAAGAGTTGAAACATGGGCTGAAAAGTCCCGGGCCTAACACATAGATGGCGCTAGTTTTTTTGCAGTTACCTTTTTTTCAGTTAATACTAACCTTCAAAAGACAGCTGTTAAAATTTCATGATATTCTATTCATTAGTTTGTGAGTTATTGTGCTAAGAGTGACGCTAGTTTTGTTATTTTCAAAACAATGGATCAAAAACAATTTCGTGTTTTAATTTTACACTGCTTCTTGATGGGAAAAAATACCGTTCAAGCGAAGCAATGGCTTGAAAAGTTATGGGGACTCCGCTCCATCAGAAACAACAATAAAACGTTGGTTTGCTGACTTCAAACGTGGTCATAGAGACACCGATGGTGCAGAACGCAGTGGACGTCCAAATGAGGCGGTAACACCAGAAAACATAAAAAAAATCCACAAAATCGTTTTGAATAATCGAAATGTGAAGTTAGCTGACATCGTAAAGATATCAAAAGAACGTGTGGCTTTATATTGCATAAGCTTTTGACTATGAGAAAGCTCTGTTCAAAGTGGGTGCCGCGTTTGCTCACTGTTGACCAAAAACGAGAATGTGTTGATGATTCTCAACAGTGTTTGGCCATGTTTAAACGTAACAAACCGGAATTTTTGCATCGATATGTGACAATGGATGAAATATGGATCCATCACTTCACTCCGGAATCAAAACGATCGTCATCTGAGTGGACAGCAACTGGTGAACCTCGTCCAAAGCGCCCGAAAGCACGACAATCGGCTGGAAAGGTTATGGCCTCGGTATTTTGGGATGTGCGTGGTGTAATATTCATCGACTATCTTGAGAAAGGAAATATCATTAACAGTGAATATTATATAGCGTTATTGGAGCGTTTGAAGGCCGAAATTGCAAAGAAACGACCGCATATGGCAAAGAAAAAAAATTTGTTTCATCAAGACAACGCACCGTGTCACAAGTCAATCAAAACAATGGCAAAACTACATGAATTGAACTTCGAATTGCTCCCACATCCACCGTATTCGCCAGATTTGGCTCCCAGCGACTACTGGCTGATCGCAGACCTGAAAAAAATGCTCGCCGGTAAGAAATTTCGCACGAATGAAGAGATTATCGCTGAAACTGAGGCCTATTTTGAGGCAAAAGATAAATCATTCTACAAAGGTGGTATTGAAATGTTAGAGCGGCGCTGGAATGATTGCGTTGCTCTTGATGGAGATTACGTTGAGGAATAAAGCTAATTTTGAACCAAAAAAACTGTGTTTTCTTTGTTAGGCCCGGGACTTTTCAGCCCATGTGTATATATATATATATATATATATATATATATATATATATATATATATATATATATATATATATATATATATATATATATAGGATGGCGTCCAATGAGACAACAGTAGTCGGGAATTATACACCCCAACCGCTGGGTTGCACAATCTCATGTGGAACACACAACAACTTGTGTCTCTGCCATAATGAGCATTTTGATCGGGACCAAGCCCCACCCATCTTCTACATTGGAGGACATGTGTTTCGTCTGTTGGTGGTTAGACTTATCAGGGTACCGACATATGCTTTCTCGTGAAGAATAGGGAACCATCCACAATCAAACAACCCACACTTCTCGTTGCCATCCGACAACTGAATTAAAACATTATTTTTATACACATTAAAAAACAACAACTTTCAAATAAGACAATGGCAGCACAATAATGATGGCTCCGTTCAAACAAAAACAATTTCAATTAATTTCCAAAGCTTACTATTGCTATGTTAGCTTCTTTTAGTTCTTGCTGACTGCAGATTATTTTGGTTGTTTTTGCTAGTTGTTCTAAAATGTCTACTCCAATAAAGAAATGTAAAATATTATTTTTTATTTTCGAAGTTTAAGATTTGTTAAATTATGTTAAAAAAACAGTATTGCCATTTAAAAAATTATTGTTTTAGTAGTTACTGAACAAATCTGGCAACAACCAAAAACATTGTAAATTTTCCTTAGTCCTACAACCTCGCATTTGGAAGTTCTAGTCTATCACTTCAAGTTAAAAAGTTAGTCCATCAGGTTTCAAAAAATTACTCGGTATTTCCATTATTTTTGCAGTGAAACTTCTTGGCAATTCGATAATCGATAATTGGACGAGAATGGAGAGTAAAATCGCAGCACGTTTAAGCAAATTTCGTTACATGAAGGAGACGAAAGATATAACGTAGAGAGAAGGAGAAAGAGAGCAATATTTTCCGAGTGGAGCAAAAGAGAGCGACGTATACAAACCACGTATAAAAAAGACACAACGATACAAAACGTTAGAATAAGGTAGTCTCGCGCGTAGATGTACGCGTCAGACGCTATATATGAACAGCTGAGGTACCACGCTTTGTGTAATTAATATTTATCATTATGTTTTGTTTATGAAAATTGTGTATTGTTGTATTTCTTTTGAGATTCTCTCTCCCTGATTCTCACACTAAGTTTCTCTTATTCTTTATTTTTTGAGAATTTTCAGTTCTATCACTTGTACGGTGCTGCACGCGCAAAGTTTTTTTATTATTATTCTTTAAGGAAACCTAATGATAACATTTCCTAATCATGTTATCAAAATTAATTTTGATAGATTTCCTAAGATATAGATGCCAAACTATCTATCCCTCTATCTCTTAGGTGATCTCCATGTTGCTCTGCGTCCTGCTGGTTGTCCGATTTATCCACTCCACATGATCCCAATATCTCCTTCTCTTTCTACCCATTCTCAATACTCAGCATTCTCTCCATACTCTCTACTCTCACTCTATCACTAACGCTTTTCCGTTATTCAGTTTGGGTCTTGATGCTACAGGTTTGCATCGGTCTTGTAGCTGCATATTTCTCCAAAAAACTTCTCTTAAGCTCTCTCTCTCATGATATTCCCGAGGCTTTGTTGTCTTGTATTTTTAAATCGTTTACTAAATGTGTATTAGTGTTTTCACAAATAAATGTCAGTGGTATTTAAAAAATGCCGAGAATGAAGTTGAAGACCTAATAGAAAATTTGTAATGTAAATGTTAATAATGTATACTAAACGTTTTCCTTCTCTTTTTTTAGGTAAGTACCAATAAAACCATACCAGTTCAAAGAAATCGTTTATTTGGTAAGCATACTTTTTAACATTAATCCCAAATTCCATCCCAAACAAACCATTATCTAAATCTAAAATGAACTTCCATTATGACTCATTAGTACTATGAAAACTTTTCAAAACACATAAAGAATATACCGAACAATCTCGACCGCATACCACTTATAGTCGTTACAGTGTGACTTCTTGATTTAAACGACTTTTGTACAGGTCGCACAGACCTGTATATTGTTTGTTTTTCATAAATGGGAGCCATATTTATAAATCAATTCGACGTGATGGGACCACCTAGACGGTACGAAAGGCACAGGACAGCCCTTTGCTTGTTTTCCGATCCGGATTATGGTTTTTAATAGAGTCTGAGGGCAAGTATAATGTCCCGTCATTAGCCTATCATTAGGAATATTAATTTTAATATTATTGTAGGTAGTTCTCGAATATAATGTAGTTATTTTTTGGACGTTTGATGACTAGTATTATTTGCTTCTCCATAATAGATATAATTGTGTTATTAAGTTAATTTTTTCTAATGACAAAACTACTTTAATGTCGTGGAACAAATTTATATATATTATTATTATTAGTATTATATATATATATATATATATATATATATATATATATATATATATATATATATATATATATATATATATATATATATTTTGAGATTGCGATTGCGATTCAGATTGAGATTGAGATTGCGATTTTGAGATTGCTTTGTCAAATCGGTTTGCTGCGTTACAAGATCCAGAGGAGGTGGAAATATCAGTTCAATATGAAGAAATCGCCAACAATGTACTTCAAACGGCTGCTTCAATAGCACCAGAGGAAAAATGTCTCAAACAAACAAAAATCTCCAGTGAGACCATTGATTTAATGAAGTAACGGCGAGCAATGAGAAATGCAGGTAGTCCTTTTGGCAGGGTCGAGTACACTGAGCTCTGCAAAACTATAAGAAAAGGTATCAGAAAGGACACGCGCCGATTCAATATGCAGCTAGTGCAAAAAACCCTGGAAGAAAACAAAGGAATTAACAAAGCTAAACAGAAGCTGAGAAACAAAAGAACGCAAATATATGCTTTAAAGCGTGAGGATGGCACAGTGTGCAGGACGCGTACCCAAATGTTAGAGATTGTCAGAAGGTTTTATTCCCAGTTATATGAAGATCAGAGCCAGTCAGGGACAGCAATACCCACGGAAGAACAATATATAATACCAGATATCCTAGTGGAGGAAGTAACAAATGCTATAGAATTGATGAAGAACGGCAAGGCTCCAGGAAAGGATAGTGTAACTGTCGAAATGCTAAAAGCTGGTGGTCGGACGTTACATAAAACACTGGCAAAATTATACTCAAAATGCCTCAAAGAACAAAAAGTACCTGACTTATGGAAAAATGCAGAAGTGATCCTTTTACATAAAAAAGGAGCACAGGAAGATTTAAAGAACTACCGTCCAATAAGCCTCCTATCAGTGATGTACAAAGTTTTCACTAAGATAATTTCTAAAAGAATATTAAAAAAACTGAATGACGCACAACCAAGAGAACAAGCAGGATTCAGAAGTGGATTCAGTACAATGGATCACATCCAGGTTGTACAGCAGGTCATAGAAAGGCACAACGAATACACCATGCCACTGTGCTTGGCTTTTATCGACTACGAAAAAGCATTTGATTCCATCTCAAAGCATGCGATAATGGATGCACTGCTTAGCCAAGGTGTAGAGGGAGCCTATGTAAACCTATTAGAATCGATAAATGATGGAGCTACAGCCACAATTCACCTTGATGATCTTGAAGTGGGAATTAATATAGAACGAGGTGTACGGCAGGGTGACGCAATATCGCCTATTCCTTTCTCGGCTGGCCTTGAAGAAGTATTCCGTAAACTGGATTGGGAACAGGATGGGGTAAAGATCAATGGTGCAAACTTAAACCATCTTAGATTTGCAGATGATATTATTCTCATTTCACAAGACCCAGAGGAGCTGCAAAGACGCATACCAGAATTGCAAAGGGCTGGCGAACCATTTGGCCTGAAAATAAACCTGAAAAAGAGTCAGGTTATGTTCAATAACTTCGCTCAGGACAGAAGAATTTCAGTTTTAGGAAGGGATTTAGAGATTGTGGATAGCTTTGTATATCTTGGGCAGAGGATTTCCATGGAGGGGAATACCGCCCGGGAGGTGGAACGGCGTGTTCAATGTGGCTGGCAGGCATTTGGTAGGCTCAACATAGTGTTTAAGAGCAAACTCCCACTTTGCCTGAAAAGAAAAGTATTCGATCAGTGCAATCAATTCAAAAACTTCGGGTGGCACAGAGGGGAATGGAAAGATGTATGCTTGGCATTACAAGACGAGACAGAAAGTCCTGCGCATGGATCAGGGAACAAACAAAAGTCTGTGACATCATTGGAAGAGTAAAACAGTTGAAATGGAGATGGGCAGGCCATATAGCGAGGCGATGGGACGACAGATGGACCAAGGCAATCCTGGAGTGGATACCGCTTGATCGCAAACGTCCGCGAAGAAGACCGAAAGCACGATGGACTGATGACATCGTTAAGTATATTGGACCCGAGTGGCAGAGGAAAGCCCAGGACCGTGAAGGTTGGAAGCATGCTGAAGAGGCCTTCATCCTGCGGTGGATCGATACGGGCTGATGATGATGATGATGATGATGATGATATATATATATATATATATATATATATATATATATATATATATATATATATATATTCGTTACCGTTTAATTATTGGGACTTTCGATCAGTTAATAAGTTTTAATTTTTATATTGTTGTGTTAACGTTTCGGTTACGAACGATCCTCAGAACAATTCAATATCTATTTTTTCTCCTTTATTTCGGTTTTTCGCCACTGTCTAAAACTCAAAAAATATCAAAAATACCTGTTCTTATTTAAAGAAAGAATCACTGGGTAAAAACAAAAAACCAAACGGAGACAAATTTCTCAGTGATTCTTTTTTGTAATATATTTGCCTAACGAACAATATTTTTTAAGATATAAAAATTTTATAAAAAATTTACAAACTTTTAACGTTAACGTTTCGAAGGGTAATCTCCCCCCGTTTTCAAAACTGAACTAAAAAATAAATTATATTAATTTGTAATATATAAAGTAACGAGTCAAAGTAAATATATATATATTTTTTTCTTATGTCAACGATACTTACATTGACAACAATGGATTTTCATGATAGTGACATACTAGTAAAAAATATATATAGGTAATGTTTACTGTGTGATTGTTTATTGTACTGATTGTGTATTCAAATATTTAAATGTTTTTAATTGTATTCTTTAGAATCGGGAACCATATTGAATTTAAATCTACCGAAGGCATAGCAATACAGTTATTTTTATTTAAATTAATTATAGCGGTTTCTTTTAATCTTCTGTATATTGTTACCGATTCCTTTAATACCGTTTTGCAATTATTCCAATTGATTTTATGACCCGATTCCCATGCGTGTTGACAAATTCTAGATTTATTAAAATCGCCCTTTCTAAGAAGGTTTTTATGCTCTTTTAATCTAACATCTAACGGTCTAGATGTCTCACCTATATAGAATTTGCCACATTCGCAGGCAATTTTATAAACCACATTTTTGGTATTTTGTTGTATATTGTTTGGTTTAGTCTTTGTTAATAGAGATCTAAGAGTATTTTTTATTTTAAATGTCGTTCTTATGTTGTATTTATTTCCTACTGTTTTAATTGTGTCAGAAATACCGCGGATATAAGGGATTGTGAGGTTGATTGTTTGAGAGTTATTATTATTGTTATTAATAACTTGTCTGTTTTGTCTAGAATCAAAATTTAAAGCGATTTATCTATAAAATTTATTGGGTAATTGTTTTTTTATTAAAATGTCTTTTATGTGATTTGTTTCTTTTTGTAGTGTATCACTGTCGGTACAAACAAGTTTTGCTCTGTCATATAAACTTTTAGTTACTCCTATTTTGACCGATTTTGAGTGATTTGAAAAGAAATTGAGATACCTATCTGTGTTTGTCGGTTTTCTGTAAACTGTAGTTTTTAATTTGTTGTTTTGTTTTATTATTAAAGTATCGAGGAATGGCAATTTATTCTCCCTCTCCATCTCTAAAGTAAACTTAATTGTAGGCTCTCGAGAATTTATATCTTGTAAAAAAATATTTAGATCGTTAATGCTATGTTGCCATATAGCAAAAATATCATCAACGTACCTAAGCCATATTAATGGTTTTTTAAGAGACTTATTTAATATGTCATTCTCGAGTTCCTCCATAAAGATATTACTCATCAAAGGAGAAAGAGAAGAACCCATTGCCATTCCGAAATTTTGTTGATAATAATCATTTTCTAATTGAAAATATGTGGTTTTTAAGCACAGAGTTAATAATTCCAAAATTGTATTTATGTTTAGTTTAGTGCGGTCTTTTAATGTTGTATCATGTTCTAATCTCTTTCTAACTATTAATAGTGATTTATCAACTGGTACATTAGTAAATAAACTCACCACGTCAAAACTAACCATTATATTTTGGTTTGTAATGTTAATGTGTAAAATTTTATCTAAAAAATCTGAAGTATTTTTAATATATGAATTTGTTCTACCCGAAAGTGGATTTAAAATGTTTAATAAAAATTTTGCTAGTTTATAACATGGGGAATCTATACTACTAACTATAGGCGAATATATTAGTTTTGTGTATTTTTGGTAGACCATAGAAATGAGGTGGTTTACTATAATGTGGTGTAAGTTGTGATCTTTCTAGATCTGTAAATTCACGTTTGTATTTATATAATGTATTGTAAATTTGTCTCTCTAATTTTAATGTTGGATCTGTAGGTATTTTAGTGTAATTTTCTTCATCAATTAAAGTTTTAATTTTGTTATTATATTCTGTAGTGTCCAGAATAACTATGGCGTTACCTTTGTCTGATGGCAATATTTTAATAGATGTGTCTTTTTTTAATTTAGCTATAGCTAACCTTTCCTCATGGTATAAATTTGATTTGATTTTAAATTGTTTTTCTAAGATAAGTTTTAACCTAATTCTGTATTCATTTACACTTTCCAAAGGTAATTTTTGAGCAACAGACTCTACTGCCGAAATAAGGTCTAATTTAGGAACATCTTTCGATGTAACACTAAAATTTAGTCCTTTAGAAAGTACATACTTTTCAGAATCAGATAATATTTTATTTGAAAGGTTAACTACAGTTTTGTTAATGAAATTTTTGTCTGTATGTGTATTAATGTGTTTTGTATGTGTTCCATGTTTTTTAATAATTAAATTTTTAAATTTCTTAATGTGAGAATTTTTTTGGATATTGAAGTGATATGTGTAACTGGAATAGACGCTATTATAAATGTGATTAAAATCTACTTCAGTTACTTTTTCGTATATTTGTTGTAATGTATTATTAATATCAGTCTTTAATTGTTGTTTAGTGTATATGTGATGTTGGATGCAATCTCTTAAAAGTGCTAAACTAGCCCTATGTAAAATATATATGCTTCTGTTTGTGTTATAAGGTGTATGTAAACGTAAACCTTTTGGTATTATGTCACAATCTTTACATTTGTAAAGAAATGTTAAACTGTTTTCAGAATGTTGTAGTTTAATATATTTACTTTCTAAATATCTAAATAAAAAACATATCTCAGGCCCATACCTGTGATCTAAGTAATGTCTGAATGATTGTGGCGTGTTCATATATTTTTTCTCCTTTATTTGGGTTTTTCGCTTAATAATTCCAAAATTGTATTACAGTGGCGAAAAACCCAAATAAAGGAGAAAAAATATATGAACACGCCACAATCATTCAGACATTACTTAATTCAATATCTAATTAAACAATTAATTTTCCAAATTTTTTAACTAAGATGTAACATTATTGTTTTATTTTTTTAATTAAAAATATAAATATAATATAATTATATTTATATTATATTTATTATTATCGAATGCGAAGTAACTAAAATGTTATATTTATATTATATTTATAATATAAAATTAAAAATTAAAAAAAACACATCTTAGTTAAAAAATCTGGAAAATTAATTGTTATTGTAATTATATATTGAATTGTTCTAAGGATGGTTCGTTATTGAACCGAAACGTTAACAAAACAATAAAAAATACAACTTATTAATGGATGTTTTTCTTGAAAATAATGTGCATCATATGTGCAACATATACTTAATGAATTGTGTCAGGTCACTTACCTCTGACAATTGCCGTCATCGAATTTAATGCAGTTTTCATCAACGCTATCGATCATCTACCATCCCGCCCGGTGTCAACAAAAGGTAACCCTGTTTCATCCCTTCGGGGATCTGGTAAACAAGTCCATTACTGAATTATTGTCTCTGTGATGGATTAATGTCATTTCGTCTCTGGTATTAAGCGATGTGTACGAGAGCATTTTCGGGATGATTCCGTTCGTTTTGTGGTAAAGGGCTCGAGGTGAATTTCGGCGAGGGGAAGAGATGGCTTGTCAAGCATCACTCGATCCATTTTACATTAAAACCATTTTTTTATTCGGTCGCTATATATTGGAATTTTAAATAATTTGATTGACTATATCTAAGAAGGTTGTTAAAAAAAAGTCGTATATTTATTAATATCGCAAAAACTAAAATTGAAATTAAAATTATTTTTTTAGTGCTAAGGAGAAGTTTGAAGAAAAGTTTGAGCAGGACCACAAAGTGCAAAATTTTAAGACCATATCTGGAGAAATTGTTTATATAAAATCATATCTCAGAAAATTTGCAGAGATCTATTATTAAAAACTTGTTAGTTTTGAATTATGCTAGATTATTTAGGAGATATTAAAAATTTCAAGAATGGTTATTTTTGGAAATTTTCTTATTACAGTGCGTTTCAACATATATTGTTAACCGACCGATTGGCTGCAATTAACTCTTATCAACCACTGCCGTAACGAAACCCGACAAAGTTGCAAGAAACGTAAACAGGGCCGGGCCTAATAAAATAACAGGTAGAAAGATAAAATTTATATTATACCTGGTTTAGTAGTTTAGAAATTTTTAGTTTAATTCGCATTAATTTCTTGAACAGTGCAGTTCTATAATTTCAATCATATTTTTTGTTATTCCAAACGTGCTAAAAAGGTGGCGTTCTTGGCAAGATAATGATCATTGTGCCTCCGATAGTGCGAATTTTAAAAGAAACGATTTATCGTCCGATGCTAGGCAAATTACTAAAAATGTGTATGTTTTTTTTTTGAATAGGGGGCTTAATGTAAATGCAGCCGCAGTGATTCTGGTAAAAACAAATTTGTTGACGAAACCGACAAAGACTAAGGAAAGAAAGATGACTAAGGAAAGATGAAACCAACATTATTTGCAGCAGAACTAGCCTCCGAAGAATATTATCTCAAATGGGTTTTACATATCGGACCATTAATAAAAGACAAATATTAATGGAATCACAACGATTGGGACGATGGCGGTATGACTACTTAAACTCTATAAAAAATACAGATTAGAAAATCGACTCAGTATATACCTTGATGAAACATGGTTCGATAAAGATGAGACGCCAGCAAAAGGATGGGTAGATACATCAAGAAAATGCCAAACCAAAGCCGCAGCGAACAAGGGAAAAATAATTACAATTTGACATGCTGGTTCCGAGGATGGATGGGTTCCAAATTGTTTAGGGTTGTCCTCCAAATATATTAAACGTTCATCTTTGGACTACTATGATGACAACACAGCAGAACTTTCTGAAGATTGGTTTATAAATAGCCTTTTGCCCAATGTCTCTAAGGAAAGCGTAATTGTAGCGGACAATACTAGTTATCATAATCGCAAAAAAAAATAAAATTCCTAATGCAAATAACACTAAATGGGAAATTCAGAATTATATGTTTAAAAACGATATATACTTCGAAAATACACATACAAAATGTGAACTTCTAGAAATATTAAAAACATTTCATATTTTAAAGGAATATGTATGTGATACCTTCCCCTGTGTTACTGTATTTTTAATCCAATTGAATAAAATCTGTAATATTTATCTAAATTATCTATACACCATTCCATCCCCCATAAGAATATACGTAGAAATGGATATTTTCATGACGATATATGTTCTGTAATTGAAATGATAAGAAAAAGTCTGAATATGGCCAAAAATCTCAAATATTCACTATTATATGGTAAAATTGCAGAAAAAGTTCATATCTTAGAATGGGTTGAAATGTCGAAGAAACCTGAATATGAGAGGGAAATATATAAAAACCTATTAGTTTTGAAATATGATAAATGGTTTCGAAAATATCACTATAAATTTGAAAAAGCCTTCCTTTTGAAAAATGCACGATTACTTATACAGCTGGAAATCTATAATATTTATCAAAACTGTCTATTCGTCATTGAATTCCTCTAAGAAATGTACTTGGAATTAAATATTTTTATTATGATATACAATGTTTAATTAAAAGACAAGATAAAGTCTGAAAAAAAGCTAAAAATTTCAAATTTTCATGAATATATGTATGAAAAAATTGTTTAAAATCACATCTCCGAATGGGCTAAAAAGTTGAACGAATCTCAATTTGAAGAGAAAAGTGATAAAGAAACTTATTGGTTTTAAAATATAGAAAGTGTTATCGCTTCACCAGTGAATTCCTCGGAAAAATATATGCCGAAATTAATGTTTTTGTAATGATATAAGTTATTTAACTAATATAATAAGAAAAAGTTTAAAACCAGCCAAAAATCTAAATTTTTTCACGACTACGTATAGGGAAAAATTACAAAAAATTCTTCTATTCGAACCTACGGTGTGTACCACTAAACTCGAAGAAATTTACTTCCTATTTATTCAATATCAAAATTGAATCATCTCTTGACGATGCTAATATGATTAGCGAAACGTGCATGGAGAAATTTTAAAAAAATGTTGGTGTTTAGTGATAAATCTCTTCGAGTTTAATCTCTGATTAAATGGAAGAGACCCGTTTGTGAAAGCGAAAAAAGTATAACTCTATTGGTTTCCAGCTATGTGGTATTTATTTGAAAAGCTTTATTGAAGTGAAAATTTCTTTAGCCGCGTTGAGCGATTTTCGGTAAGGACAAAACGTATGGGTTCACGTCACCGACATGCTAGTGACGTGTTGCGCCAGACTGCCCACGCCAGTGTTTTAAATGTGTTTTAAATTAAATTGTGTTGTAGATAATAATTAATTTAATCGTTTAATTGTAGAATCACTTTGCAGTACAAGAGTGAGTACTTAATATAATAATATTTTTATGTAGAACAATGAATAATAAAAACAAAGCATTTATTTTCGAATATTTTCAATATTGATATCAATATTTGCATAGAAAAATTTGATATTATTATCTACAATACATCGTGCAATGAATATTTCATAGTGGCTTAGGAGAGTTACTATATGCATGATAAAATAGATTTCTAGTTGTTTGATTGAAAAATGAATTTGATATGAAAATTTTATAATTAATTTAATTTCTCAAAATTATTGTTTATTGGTTTAAATTGTCAGAAATAAAATACGTGTTTTATTATTTTTTTGCAAAATGATTATTTATAAACTTATATCATTCAATTTCACCATTAGAACTTCTATTAATTTAAAATATACCAAAAAAATTCAATTAATTTAAAATATACCGACAAATATCGAACACAGTACGGAATACAATACAATTTTTTATGGAATTATAACATTTTTTCTCTTATGCCTACACAACACAACACATCGTTTTGTATTTACTTTATTAAACAATTAATGATAAGGAATTTGAACAAATATTGTCAATCATCGATCGCTTCTTCTTGTACCAACTTATAGGTCATCAATAGACATGTAATTAAGCTGATTTACTACTGTTCCAAATAGTTAGAACAAAAAAGAACTGTAATGACTTATTGTCTTCGTTTTTAATTTATCTTTCCTGATAAAGAAATCAAACAATCATTATCATTATATCAACAATTAGTCTGTTAATTAAAATTTAATGACACACATTGTCGTGCCTATCGGATACTGGCAATACTTTAGTAGGGTAATCAATAAAATTTAAATAAAATCTCTATATTAAATAGCTCATTAAGGGTGATCGATGGTCTGGCGTCATTATTGACACTAAAAAGAATAATGCACATACTTTATAATGATGTCATTTGTTGGATGGGGCTTTATCAGACGGTATCGATTGGCGGCTTCCAGACAGTTATATATAGCTAGCTTTTCGTTATTTAAGTACCTATTTTTATCCCTTATTAAAATATAGTTAATTTGATCTTTGGAGCTTCTTGTAAAATGACTTAGATATATCCATTATAATTTATATTTGTAAAGGTCTTGTTTTTATTTTTCCCAGTCGTTGTCTCTTCAGATGTTGAGATCCAGCACTCTTTCTAATGTTTGGGAGGGTAGTATTTACAAGGGTAGTCCCAGAAGTACCCGACCTAACGAAGAAAACTGTAAAAAAGAAAACCAATAAATTTGGGAAAAAATATCTTTATTTCTCTACATAGTCTCCTTTTACCTCCATGCACTTTTCCCAGCGATGTTCAATAGTTTCGATTCCCTGTTTATAGTGAGAATTGTCGAGCTCCTCAAAATAGCCATCAAGCCTAGACTGAACCTTTTCGCTGTTGCCCAATCTTTTACCTCCGAGACATTTTTTCAACTTTGGAAACAGAAAATAATCCGAGAGGGCTATATCTGGCGAATAGGGTGCGTGAGGAAGCAATTCGAACTTTAACTCATTGATGTTGGCTATCGCGATAACGGATGTGTTAACTGATGTTAACTTGTCTTGATGAAACAAAATTTTCTTTTTCGCCAAATGCAGCCGGTTTTCCTTGATTTCATCACTCAAATGCTGCAGTAAGTTCTCATAATACTTCCCCTTGATTGTTTTTCCTTTCTGAAGATAATCAATGAAAATTATACCACGCGCATCCCAAAAAAATGACGTCATAATCATGCCTGCAGACGGAACTGTCCTCGCCTTCTTTGGAGCTGATTCTCCCCTTTCAGTTCATTGATTTGACTGTTCCTCATCTCAGGTGTGAAGTTATGGACCATGTTTCATCCATGGTTAAGAATTGATGCAAAAACTCGGTTTTATTCCTGTGAAATTTCGCCAAACACTCGATTGAAATATCCTCACGACGCTGTTTTTGTTCCATTGCGTAATCAAACTTCAAACTTGTTTTCATCAATAACTCACACACTTTCCATAAAACTCTTCAACAGTTACGGAGATGTCAAAAAATGGCTTTATAACTGAACCACTTCAAAATATGGGAGGGCATGTACGAATTACCAGAGAGATGGGGGAAATGTCCATCTAGCGATGGCGCATACTTTATATAAACCATTTTTTATTTTTCTCCCAACTTATACTTCTACCAATATTTTCTTTTTCAAGAAAAATTAAGAATCATTAATCGCCATGAATACTTTATCTCTTTAACCAATCTTGTGTCTACATTCTTTCCACGCGAATGTTCCGACATTTCCATATTTGTTTTTGCTGTTTTAATTATATTTTCTATATAATTTTTCAATCATTTCTTTCACGATTGGTATAGAACAACTCAGGGAATCAGAGAAATTCTTGGAATCAACCAGTCAACACTGGTAAGGTGAGTACATCAACTTGGAATAATTTTCAACGAATCGAAACCGAAATCGAACGCAACGAAATCGATTCGTTTTTAAAGCTTTTAGCTACAGGTGAAAAGTAGTGTATACCATGTTTGTAAATATGAAACCGGAATTTGCTCATAGATGGCCCTAGCTGTCAATGTAGTTACCATCAAACCGCGTCATTGGCGCCATTTCCTTGTTGACATCTGACAGAGGTTTTCAAGTGACAAGAATACAAGTTTTATACAACAGCATAGTTTGTAATAACGTTGTACATGTCGTATTTTGTGCCTGGAAACTACGATTTGCGAACATCATTGATTTTCTGTTACCATTTGAAAAAAACTGCTGCAGAATCGCATCGAATGCTTATCGAAGCTTTCGGTGAGCATGCCCCTAGTGCTTTGAGTCAAAAGTGGCGATTTTAACGTGAGAAACGAAGAACGTGGAAGACCACCGGAAAAAGTTTGAAGACAGCGAATTGCAAGCATTGTTGTCTGGAAAGATCTAAAACATGGGAAAATGGGTTTCACATGAACCGAATGAAAGACAACAGGAAAACCGACAAACCACTTGCGAAATGCTGCTCACCAGGTATAAAAGAAAATAAATTCTCCATCGAATAGTGACTGGCGACGAAAAGTGGATATATTTAAAGAATCCTATGCGTAAAAGATCATGAATCAAGCTTTGCGTCAAAAATGACCAGAATATCAAAAAAGGCCGCACAAAATGATTTTGCTTCATAATAATGGACCATCACACACAGCAAAACTGATCAACGAAACGATTGAGTCGTCTAATTGGGAAATGCTTTCGCATGCGGCTTACTCACCAAACTTGGTTCTGTCCGATTACTCCTTATTTGCATCGATAAGACATACACTTGCTGACCAGCCTTTCACTTCTTACGAAAATGTATGAAAATGAGTCAATGACTGGTTTGCCTCAAAAAAGCAACAGTTTTTGGGCGTGGCATCCACAAATAGTCAGACAGGTGAGAAAAATGTATAGCTAGCGATGGGCAATACTTCGCATAAAATATTTTTTATCATTTTCAATATAATACAATAAACGTGTATTTTCTATACAAAAATTCCGGTTTCATATTTACATAACTGATAAAATAACGTTAAATGTAAAAAATTATGGTGTAAGTGCGAAGACACCTCTTCAACCAAAGCAAAAGCTAATTTACACCCGAAAAAGGTTATACTATACATTTGATGAGGCTGCAATAGATGGGGTTCGTTTATTCTGAGCTGGTATTTGAAACTAAACCATTAATTCTATTTACCAGGAACAGTGTTTACAGCTGAGTGGATTAAAACGAGAAATCAACCAGAAGTTACCTGAAATAACTAACACACAGCGTATTGTGTTCCATCGAGATAATACTAGACGACTAGTGTCTTTGGAGTCCTATCACAAACCTTTACAACTTAACTGGGATACTTTGGTCCATCTACCGTACTCCCCCGATCTTGCCTCCTTCAACTACCGTTTATAGAGATCGCTTCTTTACTCAGAATTCTCAAGACTTCTATGAGCGCGGAACTATGCCACCACCGAAGACAGTTCGGTAGCCATATGACACATGACCAATCTCTGATTTCAACAAGAGGGCTCTGGATGTCTTGAAGGCAACGTTGAAAGGAACTTTTGTACCAATAATCCAACGACAATTCATGTGCTCAACGCCAACATTCCAAAATAGAGCAGCAATATTATAAGAAAGAGATCGAAACTTTTTGGAAAAGACTTTTGGTCTGTAGGAGTCAAGCCGAATATTTGGACTATATGCCGTTCCGTATAAAAACTCTAATTGAATCACCAATAAGATTTACTTCTTCTTCCTCTTCTTCGTATTCTTCTTTCCAGAAAATTCGGAACCTTTGGAAACTCATACCCTTTGCGTACATTTCTCGCATTTTGAATTTCGTTCTCTATTTCTGACTATCGTGGTTTCATATTAGAGGGACGAACTACTTAGATCTTGAATTTGATCTGTCCATCTTTTTGGAGGTTTACCGCGTGATCTAGAACTCTCCATCCGTCCCTGTACTACCAGTCTTTCCAGGTTATTGCCGTCCCTGGGTTCAATGTGGCCGAAAAATTTTCTTTCATGAATAATTGGGTATAGCCTTGTAGGTCCATTAATTGGATTAGCCATTAGTAGGTCCATTAATTAATATAGCCTTGTAGGTCCATTGAATAATGGATGCATTTTTCATCTGGAAGTTCACGGAATGCGAAGGACCCGTCTCCAGTACATTGTTTAAAAAAGTCAATGCCCTTGACGTCTTGTTTTTCAACAGTCATGTTTCAGCCGGATATAACAATATTGGAAAAACTAGCGTCGCAGATCGGTCTACGGTCAGATGACTAGGTCTGTTCGAGAACTTCGAGGCCAACAGTCACCAGAGGTCGGAACCGGCACCAAGTCCGATGGGCGACTACACCTGGCGCGCTTGCCCCGAGTCGAACGCTCCTCTCTCGTAAAAGGGGTAGCGACCCTAAACCTTAGATAAAAACCGTAATTTTTCCAGTATTGTTATATATTTGAAACTATCTGTTTCTTTGTGTTCCGTGTTATGTTCCCTAACCATCCAGATCTTCTGCAAATGTCGTATTTTCAAATTCGCGCTTTAACCTAAATTATTTAAAGAAAAAGTTATATTTCCTGTTTATTCTATTTATATAGTCCTTTTCCTGTTTATTCTATTTATCCTAAGCTATATTTTTGGATATTATCGATACAATAATGATAGATCGTCATCCGTAATTATCAAAATGACCATTTCGTCGAAATACAAAAGGCCACCATCACCGCAGCAATCACACTTACATACGTACATTTCGATCCGGATCGAAGACAATGGCGTGGCGGACAAACAAACGAGCATCGGCGCTATTCAATCGTTTCGAATTACAGAGCGAAGGACCGTTTAGATTGAGCGATCCGATAGGGCGAAGAAGAAAACAATTGGCCATCGACATGCGATATCGTTTTGTTCGTGATGACGCGCGATCGAATAATAAATGAAAAAAAAAATGCGACGTCTCAAAACCAAACCAATCGAAAGGTCGATAAAACAACTGAATATACAATCAAAATTTGTACGGTAGAAAGTTTCCTGACGGTGTGTCTTTACATTGTGTTGTAGATGGCGCTGTTTCAGACGGTTATTAAAGCGAGTTCACTTCTTCAGATCGTCAACTGCGTTGTTCGGTTATCAGAATTAACATTAGATTTTTGCTAGTTTGAATTATCCTCGAGCACATCTGGGCCTCATATCCTTTTATCCTCAGGGATGTCTCAATCTCACGGTATGTCATTGCGATCTTGCTTTATCAGTTCGCGCTTCTGGCACGACTTTCTTTAAATTCGTCCGTGGGCGAACGACTGCTGCGATTGAATTCACTAAACAAGTGATATACAGTGGTTTTAGATGGATTTTTATCGCCAAAAGTGGAAGTGACTTGATCGTTACACTATTGTTGAGATAATCCACGCTGAAAGTAGGGAAGAGGGGGTGAATTGAACCACGGTGCAATTGGACCAGTCGAGTTAAAAATAGGATAAAAATAAAAAAAATAAACGTCCTCTTTACTACTTTTAACCTTTTACCTTTTACCTTTTTACTACACTGTCCTTCAGCTTTCGATTGATGAGGAATCCAATCGCGTGTAGAGTACGTGTCCAGTTGGTTCCAGTTTGATTAACTCTTCGCCCTTTCTTTGTGTTTCACAGAGCCCAACGATATCCCAATGTATGTTGTCAAGTTCGATTAACAGTTCTTGCAATCGGGCCTCCGTTTTCATAGTCCGTATATTTAGCGTTGCAATGTCAAAAGTCTAATGGCAGCCTGATCTAACCCGGTGATTCTTAGCACCCTCTGCCATAGGGCAGGTCTTCCCGGTGCCGTAGGTAGTTGCCCCTTGGCCTCCGTGGAATGAGGGCCGTGTTTGAGGTTGTATTGTCATATTGAAACCTATTGAAATACCATGTTGAAGGTATGGACCGTAATCTGCCACGCTGGTCCAATGCGGGTTGGCAGATTTTGGATCATGTACTTTCTCTATACCTTTGCTTTGACCTGTCCACCAGGGGTGACCCTCCAGGGGCATAGACAACAGACGGCATAGCTCAACACTTCATCGCCCTACTCAAACTCACAGAGAGGTATATATATATATATATATATATATATATATATATATATATATATATATATATATATATATATATATATATATATATATATATATGGCAAATGGCGCCAGCAATATCAAACTCACAGAGAGGTATATATATATATATATATATATATATATATATATATATATATATATATATATATATATATATATATATATATATGGCAAATGGCGCCAGCAACAACAGGAAATATTGAAAGTCTCAACAAAGATGACGCTTTAAGATGACTATACGGTAGAAAAATAATCTGATTCTGCAGTTGATGAAACGTAGTAGTCAAGAATTGAGATGTGTTCGCCAGAAAGTTTTCTGATCTGCATCATTCAACTATGTTATAGATAGCGGCGTTTCACATCGTTTTTGCAGCATATTCACTCCTGACACTAGAAATTCACTTCTTCAGACTGTCAACTATGCTGTGAGAATTGCATGTTTTCTAATACTTGACAAAATTTGTACCTGAATAAAAACTATCAGAAATTCCAATCGAAACCGATCAAATTTTCCAATTTTCGCGGGGCGAAAAAGCGGTCCCCCGATAACCGTCTCCGCAAAACTATTCAGCCACATCATCGAAACATGAAAAGAATAAATTGAGTCGATATTTCATTCGGCCTCTGCCCTAAAATAATTTCTTACACATCAAAGGGAGCAATTTCTTATACAATATTGCCGGCAAAATATAAATTATAATTATTTGGATGTGTTTACAGTCGGTGTTCGCAATATGAACCCCACAATTTGCGGTGGGACGATTTGAAGGGGAGGGTTGTCGAATTTGGCCTCCGTATTATTTAACCGGATAACCAACGAGTTTATAGTTCAAGAATACTCATGTATACTCAACGGAAAATTCGCAAGGATTTTTTTAAGAGAAAATATCGAATATCATCCTAATGCGTCCCGATGCAGAAAGTTAGTAAAACGATTTTATGGCATGAATGCATATCGTTAGAAAAAGGATTAAGCAGAGATTTTTTTAAATAATTCGAAGACCACGATAACTTTTAGTTGTTTATTTAATATGCAATTCAAAATTGAACTTTGAATTTATTTTTACTTCTTCCAAAGATTTTGTGAGTATAAAAAAATAGATATCGTTTGCATTTAATTTTTATTTTCATAGAACCCTACATTACACATTAAAAAAAATTAAAAATTCAAATTATACCAATAAACTTTTTTTTTAGTTCAACTTTCAGTGCTGACTTTTGTAATTTTTCGAATAAAGAATTAAATAATTAACATAAAAAATCGGTAGGCCCAATAATGCTTTATGGAGGCTGACGAGACCAAACACCCTGTATATATTTATATATTTATATATTTATATATATATATATATATATATATATATATATATATATATATATATATATATATATATATATATTTGTACATTATATTGTAGGTTTTACGTGGGAATAAATTTCTTTATGATCTTTGGATATTCTATTTGAATTGTGTTGTAATTTGGTAGACAATCGGTTCTAGTTTGTATTGACAAATCGTAAAAAAAATTTAAAATCTTAAAATAAATGATATTAAGAAAAATCACTATGTTGAAATACTTTTTCCCCCGTAATTTGTGTATAATGTATTTACGGGATATATTTAAAAATGTCTAGGAATATTATTCAAACTGTATTTTTCTCGTTTCGCTAACCATATTAGCAGCATCAGGAGATGATTTAATCTCCTCAGATGGAACACAAAAAGTGATTTGGTGTTTGGTGGTAAGTCTTTTTGAGTTTGATGTTCCACGCCAAAAATTCCAATAGAAAAATTGAACTTTTACATTATAAAGTTGAAATAATGCAACCACGTACCTTATTAGAAACTCTCTAACACTATTTTCACTACAAGTTTAGATATCAATAGCTATGTACCCATTTCCCGAACGATGTCTTTACTTCAACTGACTCATATAGTAAAGTTAAATATCGATAAATAATTTTTTGTTGGAAAAAAAGGGTCGCAACCATGACTCGACGAAATGTTAACATTTTTTTACTTTTAAATAATACGAAAATATTGAACGTTCCTACATGTTGTATACAGGGTACTTTAAAATGTATGAATTTTTTGATACCTTCTTAAAATAGAAAGAAAATATTGAAAACCTCTTAAAGAAAATTAATTAGTTTAATAGCAAATTAAATGTTACTTTTTTTATATAAAAATAAAAGCACAAATTTGTTTCGAACTGCATATGGAAAATATGTGGTATAAGTCTAAGCTTTTCGTTCAAGTATTGAAAAGTTTTAACAACTGTTTTCAGCGAGAATAGTGTTTAACGTAAAGAAAAAGTTTCAATTATCATAAGGTAGATGGCTACTACTTTAGCATACTATTAACTGACTGAGTTGACTTTCGATATACAGAAAGAAAAAAGGATTTAAATAAACTCATTTATCTCATTTTCTTTATTTTAATTGTATTATAGAAATAGTAATAAATTTATATATATATATATATATATATATATATATATGACTGTTTCAAAAAAATCCACTTTATTTTAAGGTATCAAATATTGTTAGAAATGACGAAAAGAAAAATACTGTGAAAGTTAGAGCTATTAATATTGATGTTAGGAGAAGCTGAATCGCACAATTTCCCATTTAAATAACATACGATTTTTTTTAATTTTGGAATTTTATAGCTCTTCAGCGCAACATTACTGTGGAAAGACTATGACATATCTCTGTAGGAAATTGAACGTTCTTCAAAAAAGGTCTCATATAAATGTTCGATTTTCGATGAATTTATTTTTTCAAAAGTTATGCGAAGCTAAAGTTAGATGCATAATAAATTTTTATTTTTTCGATGAAATTATCAATTTTATCGAAACATGTTATTCGACCTTTTTTGTAGATCATTCCATTTCCTATAAATTTTCCTTAATAAATTTTAATAATGCATTAATACTTAACAATACATTAATATTACTCCAAGCATAATCAATCAACGATATAGCGCATAAAATCGCGGTCGAAGGGGACTTCCTTGAAGGGATATTTAAAGTAAAGTGTTTGTGTTAGAGGCGCATCAGCAACTAGGCTATTTAGCGACTGGACCTACAGCTTAACGTGGGTTCCGAACCACGGTCATCAGCTTCCGACAAACCCAGGCCAGCACTCCCCTCGGGCTATAAACCCTTGGTTATGTGCCTACCCATAAGTCTATCAGGAAACCTACCGACTGGCGAGTGACTAACGTAGAACACTTCTCAGAAGGCATCCGGCCTTACCCAGCCTTTAACTGGCGTGACTGAGGTGTAATTCGTAGTCGGATTTTACACTCTTGCCTAGAAACAATCACAAACATTTAGGAAAGATAAACGGACAGAAGAAAGAAAAATAACCATCCGAGCACTGGAATCGAACCAGCTACCGCTCCAGCGCGGATTCAGCAAAGCGGACGCTCTTACCGCCGCACCAACGCGACCGGCGAAGGGATATTTAATCAGTATGGATACTAGTGTCATGTAAATTCCATAATACAAAAGAATTTTTTTTGGTGTTTGTGTTTCGCTCGTCTTGACCTTAAAATCATTTCGTAGAAATAAGTAAAGTAAAATCAGTATTTTTTAACTTAATTAATTTAATTAACAATTAATTAAATATAATGCGTAAACAATTTTCAGTTGAAAAATTGAATAATTTTAATTTTATAATCAATTATAAACATTAAAAATCCGATTATTTAGAAAAATTCACATTTCAATTTAAATAACTCACGATCCTTACGGAGTTTCGAAAAATTTATTAATAAACATTTATAAGAAATGGACTAATCTACAAAAAAGGTCGAAATAATATTTTTCAATAAAATAGATAGTTTCGTCGAAAAATTGAAAAAATGTAAAAATTTATTATGCATTCCATTTTAGCCTCGAATAACTTTTGAAAAAGTAAATTTATCGAACATTTAGAAGAGACCTTTTTTGAAAAACGTTTAATTTTCTACAAAGATATGTGATAGTTTTTCCACAGTAATGTTCCGCTGAAGAACTATAAAATTCCAAAATTAAAAAAAAATGTATGTTATTTAAATGGGAAATTGAAATTTGCGATGCGGCAGCTCTTAATATTAATATTATCTACTCGATGATTGCCATGGTCCATCTGTCGTCACGTCGCCTCTATATATATATATATATATATATATATATATATATATATATATATATATATATATATATATATATATATATATATATATATATATATATATATATATAGATGGGCAGGTATCTCCATTTCAATTGCTTTACTCTTCCAATGATGTCACATACTTTTGTATGTTCCCTGATCCATGCGCAGGACTTTCTGTCTCGTCTTGTAATGCCAGGCATACATCTTTCCATTCCCCCCCGTGCCACCCGAAGTTTTTAAATTGATTGCGATGTGAGTGTCCAAGTTTCACTTCCGTATGTCATAACGGGTAGAACGCAGACTTTTTTTTCAGACAAAGTGGGAGTCTGCTCTTAAATACTATGTTGAGCCTACCAAACGCCTGCCAGCCACATTTAACACGCCGTTCCACCTCCCCGGCGGTATTCCCCTCCATTGAAATCATCTGTCCAAGATATCTTCCAAATCCCTTCCTAAAACCAAAATTCTTCTGTTCTGAGCGAAGTTATTGAACATAACCTGACTCTTTTTCAGGTTTATTTTCAAGCTAAATGGTTTCCTAGCCCTTTGCAGTTCTTGAATGCGTCTTTGTAACTCTTCTGTGTCTTGTGAAAGGAGAACAATATCATCTGCACATCTAAGATGGTTTACGTTTGCACCATTGACCCTTACACCATCATTTTCCCAATACAGTTTACGGAATACTTCTTCAAGGCTAGCTGAGAAAAGAATAGGCATATTGCGTCACCCTGCCGTACACCTCGTTCTACATTAATTCCCACTTCAAGATCATCAAGGTGAATTGTGGCTGTAGCTCCATCATATATCGATCCTAATAGGTTTACAAATGCTTTATCTACCCCTCGGCTAAGCAGTGCATCCATTATCACATGCTTTAAGATGGAATCAAATGCTTTTTCGTAGTCGATAAAAGCCAAGCACAGTGGCATGGTGTATTCGTTGTGCCTTTCTATGGCCTGCTGTACAACCTGGATGTGATCCATTGTACTGAGTCCACTTCTCAATCCTGCTTGTTCTCTTGGTTGTGCGTCATTCAGTTTTTTTTAATATTCTTTTAGAAATTATCTTAGTGAAAACTTTGTACATTACTGATAGGAGGCTTATTGGATGGTAGTTCTTTAAATCTTCCTGCGCTCCTTTTTTATGTAAAAGGATCACTTCTGCATTTTTCCATAAGTCAGGTACTTTTTGTTCTTTGAGGCATTTTGAGTATAATTTTGCCAGTGTTTTATGTAACGTCCAACCACCAGCTTTTAGCATTTCGACAGTTACACTGTCCTTTCCTGGAGCCTTGCTGTTTTTCATCGATTCTATAGCATTTGTTACTTCCTCCACTAGGATATCTGGCATTTGTTCTTCCGTAGTTAATGTTGTCTTTGATTGGTTCTGATCTTCATATAACTGGGAATAAAATTTTCTGACAACCTCTAACATTTGGGGACGTGTCAGTACCCAAGTCCCAGTCAGTACCCAGTCAGTACTGTGCCATTTTCTTGCATAAGGCATATATTTGCGTTCTTTTATTTCTCAGCTTATGTTTAGCCTTGTTAATTCCTTTGTTTTCTTCCAGGGTTTTTTGCACTAGCTGCATGTTGAAACGGCGCGTGTCCTCTCTGATACGTTTCCTTATAGTTTTGCAGAGCTCAGTTTACTTGACCCTGCCAAAAGGACTACCTGCATTTCTCATTGCCCGCCGTTTCTTCATTAAATCAATGGTCTCACTGGAGATTTTTGTTTGTTTGAGACATTTTTCTTCCGGTGCTATTGAAGCAGCCATTTGAAGCACTTTGTTGGCGATTTCTTCATATTGAACTGATATTTCCACCTCCTCTGGATCTTGTAACGCAGCAACGCGGTTTGACAAAGCAGTCTCAAAATCGTTTCCTCTCTCCAGCAGTTTCCCAGAATCCACTTTGCCCTTCTTTGATCTTACCATTTTTTCGCGCTCTCTTCGATAGTCAATCCGAACCCTTGCTCGTACCATTCGGTGGTCACTTCCAACATTAAAATTGTTAAGGACAGTACAATTGGTAAATATTGTTTTATCGTTGGTCATGATGTAGTCAATTTCACTTGTGAGCCCAGATGAACTTTTCCATGTTCCTTTTTTTTTTGCTCATATATATTTTTCTTATAGAACGAATTTTACGAGAACTATATATATATATATAACGAGAAATATTTAAAAATTTAAAAGGTAAAAGGTATAGTGTTAGGGTTAGAGGCGCATAAGCAACTAGGCTATTAAGCGACTGGACCTACAGCTTAACGTGGGTTCCGAACCAGGGTCATCAGCTTCCGACAAACCCAGGCCAGCACCCCGCTCGGGCTATAAACCCTTAGTTATGTGCCTACCCATAAGTCTATCAGGAAACCTACCGACTGGCGAGTGACCAACGTACCAACGTATGTATAAATTTATAAATATTTCTATAATACAGTAAAAATAAAGAAAATGAGATAAATGAGTTTATGTAAATCCTTTTTTTTCCCTCTGTATATCGGAAAGTCAACTCAGTCAGTTAATAGTATGCTAAAGTAGTAGCCATCTACCTTATGATAATTAAAACTTTTCCTATTACTTTAAAAACTATTCTCACTGAAAAGAGTTATTATAATTTTCCAAAACCTGAACAAAAAGCTTAGACGTATACCCCATATTTTCCATATGCAGTTCGAAACAAATTAGTACTTTTATTTTAATACAAAAAAAAAACTAACATTTAATTTGCTTTTAGACTAATTAATTTTCTTTAAGAGGTTTTCATTATATTAATTTTTTATTTTAAGAAGATATCTAAAAATTCATACATCTTAAAGTACCCTGTATATAACATGTACGAACGCCAAATAATATATTCGTATTATTTAAAAGACAAAAAATGTTATCATTTTGTCGGGACTTAGTCGTGGTAGCGACCCTTTTTTTCTAACAAAAAATTATTTATCGATATTTTTACTGTTCTTGCTATATGAGTCAGTTGAAGTAAAGACATCGTTCGGGCAGTGCATACATCGCTATTGAGATCTAGACTTGTAGTGAAAATAGTGTTAGAGAATTTCTAATAAGGTACGTGGTTGCATTTATTTCAACTTTACAATGTAAAAGTTCAAATTTTCTATTGGAATCTTTGGCGTGGAACACCAAACTCAAAAAGATTTACCTTTTGTTGCTGCCAAACATGGTTAGCGAAACGTGCTTCGAAGAAAATAAAAAGTTTGAATAATATTAGGTCTGTTCTAGCGACGATTTCAAGCGGTTTCAAATCGTTCGGAGTTTGCGCAGGCGAATGTTTCGGTCATCTGCACAAACTGCGGACGGTTAGGAACCGTTTGAAATTGTTGCTAGAACAAACCTATTAGTAGACTTTTAAAAATATTTCCTGTAAATACTTTATACATATATTATGGGCGAAAAAGGTATTTAAACATACTGATTTTTCTCAATTTCTTATATTTAAAGATTTTTTATTTTTTTAACGATTTGTCAGTTCAGATTACAACCGATTATCTATCAAATTATAACACAATTCAAACAGAATATCCAAAGATCATAAAAGAAAGTATTCCCACATAAAACGTACACTATCGTGTATAAAATATCTAAATCAGGAAAATAATTGAATAAAAAATTATATATATATATATATATATATATATATATATATATATATATATATATATATATATATATATATATATATATATATATATATATATATATATAATTTATCATACAGTTCAGTTTAAAAGCTTCGGGTTACACAGAGGGGAATGGAAAGGTGTATGCTTGGCATTACAAAGCGGGACAGAAAGATCTGCATATGGATCAGAGAACAAACGAAGGTATGTGACATCATTGGAAGGGCGAAAGAATTGAAATGGAAGTGGACAGGTCATATAGCGAGACGATGCGTTGACAGATGGACCAAAGCAATTCTAAGATGGATACCGCTTGATCATAAACGCCCGCGAAGAAGGCCGAAAACACAATGGTCGGTTGACATCATCAATATTGGACCCGAACGGCAAAGGAAGGGAAGGGAGGGAGGCCTTCATCCTGCAGTAGATCGACAATGGTTGAATGATGATATATATGATGATATATATACAGGGTGTTTGGTGGCCGATGGGAGGGATCTTTGTTATCTCCTTAGCCTCCATAAAGCATTATTGTACCCACAGGTTCTTTTATGTTAATTATTTAATTGTCTATTTGAAAAATTCTAAAAGTCAGCATTGAAACTTGAATTAAAAAAAAACTTATTGGTATAGCCTCCAAATTATGTTTTTATTTTAATGTGTAATGATGTAGTATGCATTCGTACCATAAAAACGTTTTACGTACTTACGCATAAGGCTGATATTCGATATTACGATTACGATAGCGTATGTTATTTTCGTAAATAACATACGCTAAGTAGGTAGAAAATGCTATCTCACTCTTGCGCAGTGAAGTCTGATTTCTATCTCTTTCTTCCACAGGGTACTAACATTCCTTGGACTTGAAGTAAAAATAAAATCTTAATAATGAATGTTTTAATTAATCACAAATCTTGCTCGAATTGCTAACTTCCCTTCCCACGCGTGCAATCTTCTCCTCATTTCTACCGTAGTAGTATGTAAAAAAAATCTTTAATTATGACGAAAGCCTCTATGCATTGGAATAAATCTTCTCTAGTTTCAACTTCTGTGACGTATACAAGTTCTTTTGCCCGTCCCCAGATGTAAAAATCCAACGAAGTTAGGTCTGGTGACCGCGGAGGCCATGGAATAGAGCCATCCACGAATTTGGGAAAACATTATTTGAATACTCCCAGACTGTTAAGCTCCAGTGTGCAGAACAACCATCATTTTGGAACACAATACTTCAATAAATATTGGAACCTCAGCTAACAAATCGGATAAGACGTTTTGCAGGAACTCAAGGTAATTATCCGCGTTGAGACGATCAGGTAAGTAATGTGGTCCTATTGCATGATTTCCAATTTTATCCTGCGTATCGAACATCAGCCTAATGTGTCCCGATACACAAAGTTAGCAAATTAGGCTGCTGTACTGGGTACAGCAAATATGGTTAGAAAATGTTTAAGCTTGAATTAACATCGGCTGAACCCCCTAGTGCAAATATTGTAGTCTTGGGTTGCAAACCCCGACTACTGTGGAGATTAATAAAAAATATAAGATGAACATAATAATATTATCGCTAATATAACATCTCTAAGGTCATTTTAACAGGGTGTAAGGGACCCTGTTGAAAAATCCTAGGCTTTATTTCTTAAATTCCAATCATCTGACTCTCTTGCGCGCTATACACATTTATCTGATAAAATTCTGGAAGCTATTCGAAAAATTCTTTTCCATATATTTTACGATCTCTATATCTATAAACTCGTCGACTATGAAGCACGATCGACCCCTTTACCAAGTCGAATAAGACACAGAAAGTGTACATTTGAACATATTTCACACTTAGATGGGTTTTGCGAAAGGGTCCGTTCAAACCGTGAAAATCGAATGGCGGACTCTTTTCTTTTCGAAAGTCGTACGTACAGAGTGCGCGGATACAATCAGGGTGAAGAGAGAGGGGCAAAAAGGTGAAATAACGATCTGCAGTCTTTGCGAAATACTTTTTGCGACATAGATGGGGGGGGGGGGGGGGGCTTAGGGAAACAGGAGGAGTTTTCTTTCAAAATATAGGACGAAATATGAAAGGTATGGAGGAAAAACTATCAGAAATATATATTGAAAGTCTTTCTCTGTATTGATATAGTATCACTCGAGATATTGATCCTGAGGTTCTATGTATATACTACTAGGATCAAAAAGTAAGGTGACTTTTTAAATAAAACATAAAAAGTGTTGAGTTCCCTCAAACTTTTTTCCAGTCTTCGAAAAAGTTTTTATACTCGAGTTCTGGTAATGGCTTCTATGGACTCAAAATAGCGTACACAAAGTGGTTTCTTCAACCGGGGGAGCTAGGAAAAGTCACATGGTGCCATATCTGGTGAATATTGTCCTTGTGGAACCGTATTTGTTTGATTATTTAAGGAAAAATTGAGAAATAATCATTTCAGTGTACCATGGTGCTTTGTCGTGAAACCAAAATTATGAATTGTTGCCACGTTAATCAAAGGATACACATAACATGACTTTGATTTTTTACCTGGTTTGAGTTTGATGCGTTTTTTTCGGGTTTGATTGATCTATTTCTTGGACGTAAGCATTGATCCATGTCTCATCACCACTAATTATTCATTTCAGAATATCGTAATAGAGAAAGCATCTTTAACAACTTCAACATAGCAATGTTTTTCAAAAAGGTGAGTCAGTCTTTTCGGAACTAGATAAGAAAATACACGACATAAGCCTGAATTTATCTTAGCAATTGATTGAATTCAAGTTCATCTTCAACTGCTTCACTACCATCACTAAAGTACTTATACTATTTTCTAATACTTCAATGTAAAAAAACTTGTCCCATTTAAAAAGAAACACCGGCAAAAATGTTTGACAATTACAATAGACCCTTTCATGAGTAGTTGCGCGCAAGCGCGTCCTCCATATTGACGAGGCGTTAATATGAAAGTTTCGGGCACTTTTTATAAATATGGCTGGACAACAAGGATCGTTACCCTTATTATCAGTGCAACTAAATGAAAAATTAATTGATGGTGCTTTATTAGTGCAACCAACACTAGAACCTCATAATTGTATTCAATTACAATAGTTAAAATGCCATGGCAGTCACCAAAGTGGAAAAAAAGTTAGGATGGCAATTATATTCATCTTACTTTTATATTTATTATTATTATTCACGTATGGGCCCGGGTGGACCACGCGAAGTACAATTAGAGGCGTTTGTCGTTGTTAGCCTTCCTTTGCGCCCATACTAATTTAATTTTTTCGCTATGAGCTTTTTTCCTTTCGTCAGACCAAGTTGTTCCAGTCTTTATTTTTCTCTCTGGCCAACCTTCCAAAGGTCAACCTTATGTCTGAACCAGCCTCTATCCTGAATTTCACTTTGTGTAATATTTGCTGATCTTAGGTCCTCTTTAATTGCAGTAATCCCTTTAATTATTTCTACTTTAGCTCTACTCCTATTTTCATAAAATTCGACTATTTGTCTAGTTAGCCTACTCGAATTCATCCGTTTTATGTGTCCGTAAAACTTAAGTCTTCTTTTTCTCATATCGCTATGTATATCTGTGTATTGTTTGATTTCTTGGTTTTCTCGAAGTCGGTATGTTGTTGTATTTATTTGTTTGGGGCCTAGGATTCTTCTTATGATTTTTCTTTCCTTCATTTCAATGTCCTCAATGTCTCTCTTTCTATTCAAAATGAGCGTTTCTGCCCCATATAGACATTCTGGCTTAATAACTGTGTTGTAATGTCTCCGTTTTGTGTTTTTAGATAGACATTTTTTGTTGTAAATATTTTGTGTAAGTCTCAATACCGTTTCCATTTTTTGACATCTACTCTTATTGGCCGCTTTTTCCAACCCACTTCGCATGATTATTTCACCCAAATATTTGAATTGAGAGACTCATCTGATGTTACTATATTTTGTTTTTAGAAATGGTGTTCTTAGTCTGTTGCAGGTTATGTATTGTGTCTTTTCAAAGGAAATTTGGAGTCCTACCTTTTCTGCTGTTTCTTTTAGGATTTCAATCTGTTTCTGTGCCGTTAATACATCTTGAACTAAAATTGCTAGATCATCAGTAAACGCCAGACAATCAATTTTGATGTTGGTTTTCCACAGTTTAATGGGCTGGTCAATATTCAGTGCCGACTTTTTTTCACGCCACACCTGTATTACTTTTTCTAGAACACTGTTAAATAAGAGTGGCCAGAGTCCGTCCCCTTGTCTCACTCCAGTTTTAATTTCGAAGAGCTCTGAGATATCACCCATGAATTTAGCTATTGACCTTGTGTTAGTTAATGTTGCTTTAATAATTGCCAGCGTTTTCAGATCTAGTCCTTGTTCTTTCAAGATTTGGAATAAAGATTCGCAGTCAATAGAATCATATGCTTTTTTGAAATCCACAAATGTACAGACGAGATTTTTATTGTACAGTTTTTGATATTGTACTGTCCCTATGCTCTGTCTAGTAGACATTGAGATAGAATCTTGTAACAAGCTGGGAGAAGAGATATCCCTCTATAGTTGTTTACATCCGTTCTATCTCCTTTCTTGTGTAGTGGATGGATTAGAGCATCTTTCCTATCTTCCGGAATCCGTTCGATTCGCCAAACTTCTTGTAGAATTTTGGTTATTTCCTTGATTGTACCTGGACCAGCGGATTTCAAAAGTTCAGCAGTGATTCCATCTTCACCAGAAGCTTTGATATTTTTAAGCCGCTTGATTTGCCTAATTATTTCATCTTCATTCGGTGGTAATGAATCTGGGTTTGTTTGTGATGATATGAAATGATATGAATATAGTAAATGATCTTTAATATTGAACGGTTTTTTTATCCTTTTTTGATAGTTGAACTTTTTATTGATAGTTGAATTAATATTATATGACATTTAAACACAAAAGACAATATCTCTCAGATGAGCACCTCTTGCAGCTCCATAGACATCCACTTTTTTGTTAAAATTACTCGAATAATTTCATCCTTGAGTTCAGGATTGTTCTTATAGATCTGGCTTTTCACGTAACCTCAAAGAAAAATAGTCCAACGGTGTCAAATAACATGATCTTGATGACCAATTAAGGTAGTACTGTCGATACCACAGGTGTCAAATGTATGCTCTGTGTTATTTGACTTCCGTAGTATTTATAGTTGACAACGCCTCGTAAAAGCAAAAGAGATATGAAATCATTAAATATGAGATCAGTACCACAAATGATTTACTTGGTTCTTTTCTGAATTGGGATGATGCTTGCAATAAACAATTGATCGACAAACCACCAACAAATTCACAATGCCATCTGTGGTTTATTCAAGAAATAAAAAAACCGCTCAATTTGAAGGAATCGGTATAAGAATATATAGTTCGGTTCAAGATATTTCGTTGTCTTTCGGTAAAATGTTAATTGCCCTAATAAATTTCAATAAAAATATTCCTAGTTGCTTCAAAGGCGCCAGAGTGGTTGGAATAATTTTGGAAAAAATAAAATATTGTTAGATTATTATAATTATTATTATTATGATGTATGACTAAAACACTGTTTATTGGTTTGTGTATTTTGAATTTATTAGTACAATAAAAATAAATAACTAAATAAATATATCTATTAGTACAATAAAAAATAACTTAAATTTAATTATACATTTAATTCGGTTTCGCTCTCAATGTTACTTTGATCTACATTAATAATAATGATTCTATATTATTAGTAAATGATACATAGGAATCTTCTATTTTAATGGATTATTTTTACGGATTTTACCTGATGCCACATATGCTAAGTTGGATTAAATATTCAGTAATACGGTGGAAGGCGTAAAACCGTATGTCCTATATCGGCACCAGTGGTATCAAATCTTCAAAAAGTTCTCCTGTTTTGTCGTCATGGTAGTCCAAAGATGAATGTTTGATATTTCTGGAAGATAATCGTAAACAATTTGGAATCCATCCATCCTCGGAACTAGCTTGTAAAATTGTAATTATTTTTTCCCTTGTTTGCTGTGGCTTTGCTTTGGCATTTTCTTGATGTATCTACCCATGCTTTTGCAGGCGTCTCATGTGTATCAAACAATGTTTCATCAAGGTAGATAATGGGACGATTTTCTACTGACGAGTCGTCAGTAATATTTGTCTTCTATTAATGGTTCGATATGCAAAACCCATTAGTGATAATATTCTCCGGAGGTTAGTTCTGCTGCAAAGAATGTTGGTTTCATCTTTCCTTAGTCACTGGTGCAATGTATGCAATGCAGGCACAGTTTGCTCTTCATAAAAAGCATAAATTTTGCTTCGAATTAAGTTTTTGTCACTTTCGTCAACACATTTGTTTTTCCCAGAATCACTACGAACTTTTTTGACTTTAATTGGCTTCGTCACAATATCTTTAACTGTAGACATCACCGTTTTCGTTAATGAAGACGTTTCTGCTGCGGCTGCATTTACATTAAGCTCCCTATTCAACAAAGAAACATCCACATTTTTAACAATTTGCTTAGCATCGGACGATAAATGTTTTCTTTTAAAATTAGCACTACCGGAGGCACAATGATCATTATCTTGCCAAGAACACCACATTTTTAGCACATTTGGAATAATATAAATATGACCGAAATTATAGAACAGCACTGTTTAAGAAAATAATGCAAACTAAACTAAAATATTTCGATACTACGAAACCAGATATAAAATTAATTTTATCTTTTTTCCTGTTATTTTATTAGGCCCGGTCCTGTTAACTTTTTTGCAACTTTGCCGGGTTTCGTTACAACAGGAGTTGTTAACAGTTTATTGCAGCCATTCGGTCAACGATATATCTTGAACCGCACTATACAAACACACACTGAACAGAAGATAAATCTGATGATTTCAAATTAGGTAAATAGGATGGATATGGGTTCTTATCCAATCTCAGCTTCAGTTTTTTGTAAAATACCAAACTGGTATTTGATCTGACTATATTGTTAAGAAAAACATAAGAAATTTTTAATAAATGATTAAAATATCAATTTTTTCAAATATAGTCCAAATTCACCCAGTTTCCAGGTCATTCAGTGATTCAAAAGTCCTGATGTCAACGACAAAAATTTATATTATAATAAAAACAAGCCCGAATCTTTCATTTCCAAATTAAATGGAAATCAGGGTGTTTCTATTTGAAAGGAAGGCGCCGCATTCCCAATTTTGATATAAGTTATGAAAAGAACACTTTTTCCCCTCCCCATTTCCCACTTTATACATCAATGTCACTCCTTCGATTTTTCTCTCATTATCAGGGGGATTTTCTTTTCATCTGCGACCAAAAGAAACCAATTATGAATCATATTATTGATGTAGTGAGATCCTAAACATAATTGATCTTTCTTAAACCGGATTCGTTGGAATTCTCGTGAGGATTTCAATAAAAATCGTTTTGTTTTTCGTCGTCGGACATCGTCCGAGTTGGCGGTGATGAGTCGATTCTAAACTTTAAGAGACATCAAGATGGCGATGCATCGAGCTTCAGCTTTTTCGAAGAAAATAACGTCGGGGAACAAAAGAACATCGACAGTTCTGACTGGTGCAAATTATTGGCGATTTTGTCTGGTCAGCGTTCTGCGAATGTTGCTGATAGAGAATTCTCATTTTTTATGAGGGTACATACAGTTCTATATGGCAGGATTTTTTTTAATAAAAATAGATTTATGGTAGATTTGCAGGCGAGGCTTCTTTATGGCAGTTTTGTTAATAATAGGAAACTGGTGTAAGGAAAACTATTTCTTACACAAGATAAAAATTATGATGATACTCCAGGTTACAGAAGAAAAGAAGCATTTCGTTTTTCTAGTTTTTAAAGATTACAGCTGAAACATAATCTCTGTCTCTTCCTTGCTTGACTAAATTTTAGTTAACGATGCTTGAATTTTTATTATTTTAAAGTATATTATCGTTAGAACTAATACATCTGATAGTTATAGTATTAAGCTTTGGAAAAGCTAACAAAAAGCTCGCAAACAATTATAATTTAGTGTACAAGCTAGATAACCTACCTAGAGTCAGCCTACCCCATATTTTTTTTTCTTTTATTTGGGTTTTTCGCCACTATCTAAAACTCAAAAAATATCAAAAATACCTGTTCTTATTTAAAGAAAGAATTGCTGGGTAAAAACAAATAACCAAACGGAAACAAATTTCTCAGTGACTCTTTTTTGTAATAACTTTGCCTATAATTATACATATAATTTATTTTTTAGTTTAGTTTTGAAAACGGGGGGAGAGTACCCTCCGAAACGTTAACGTTAAAAGTTTGTAAATGTTTGTATAACATTTTTATATCTTTAAAATTTTGTTCGTTAGGCAAATTTATTACAAAAAAGAATCACTGAGAAATTTGTCTCCGTTTGGTTTTTTGGTTTTTACCCAGTGATTCTTTCTTTAAATAAGAACAGGTATTTTTGATATTTTTTGAGTTTTAGATAGTGGCGGAAAACCCAAATAAAAGAAAAAAAAATATGAACACGCCACAATCATTCAGACATTACTTAACCTACCCCATGAGGTTGGTTCACTTTTCACTAGGGGACCTATAGACCTATAAAATAATTCGTACAAGATCTGGGAATAAATAGGATAAAATATACAAGAAGTATTTGCAATTATCAATTGTTTTATTGAAATGAATTTATTAATACTGAAAATTTAAATAAACGTAATAAACTTGACAATGCTGGGCCCAATGTTGCAAAATATGTAAAAGAACTATTTGGAAAACGTTGAATGGGACGTTCAACCTCACCTGCCGTATTCACTGGACTTGGAGCCCCAGAACAACACTTGCATTCTTACGAAGAAGTGAAAATTAACCTTGATGAATAATTGGCCTCAAAATACCTAAAGTTCTTTTGGGACGGAATCCATTGTTAAACAGGAAGGTGAGAAAAAGTAACTGCTAACGATGGTCAATACTTTGATTATTAAGGTAAATTATATTGTTATGGAAATAAACGCTCAATTTTACCTAAAAGTCGACATTATTAACCGAAATACCTATTAATTAGTCTTGATAAAAATATATAGACACACGAGTGGTATTTGGAAACATTCTGATGCTCCTTCACAGTTAGAGACCGAATTTGAGACATGACTACATATAAAACAACCAAAATATAAAGGATTCCACATTTCGGCAAATTTGAGACCGTAAAGTTCCTTCCGGAAGAACAAAGCAATAAAAACAACAGACATCCTCTAATGAAATGTGATCAAGGGATGTGTCGCGTATTACAAACGAGAAAAACAAATCTCACCGGACGAAATAGATAAAGGAAAAGGGCCGGGACCTTCTGCATCGTACAATAAAATGCACCCGCGACTCGGAGCTTCTTTCTGGTTAATTTGACGAAAATAAAGTGAAACTTTATGTTTTTTTTTTCGCTGTTTAAAATTACCGTTTATTTTTTATGAGAAAGGGGGGATATAAAGGGTCGAGGAAAGAGGCGGCTTAATGAGAATTATTAGATGGTTTTAACAGCGTTATGCACTATGGTTTAAATTAAAAGAAACTGAGCTTTGGCTTGTTTATGAGTTGCATAAAAACATAAATTATTTCACAAAATCTGACACTTACATTTTAAAATAATATTTACTGAATTTCTGAATGTACTTAGAGTGAGGAAAATCCATGAATGATTCATGAGAAATCTTTTATTTTTTCTCCTTTATTTGGGTTTTTCGCCACTGTCTAAAACTCAAGAAATATCAAAAATACCGGATCTTATTTAAAGAAAGAATCACTGGGTAAAAACAAAAAACCAAACGGAGACAAATTTCTCAGTGATTCTTTTTTGTAATAAATTTGCCTAACGAACCAAATTTTAAAGATATAAAAAATGTTATAAAAAAATTTACAAACTTTTAACGTTAACGTTTCGGAGGGTAATCTACCCCCGTTTTCAAAACTGAACTAAAAAATAAATTATATTAATTTGTAATATATAAAGTAACGAGTGAAAGTAAATATATTTTTTTGTATGTCAACGATACTTACATTGACAACAATGGATTTTCATGACAGTGACATACTACCAAAAAATATATATAGGTAATGTTTACTGTGTGATTGTTTATTGTACTGATTGTTTATTGTACTGATTGTGTATTCAAATATTTAAATGTTTTTAATTGTATTCTTTAGAATCGGGAACCATATTGAATTTAAATCTACCGAAGACATAGCAATACAGTTCTTTTTATTTAAATTAATTATAGCGGTTTCTTTTAATCTTCTGTATTTCGTTACCGATTCTTTTAATACCGTTTTCGAATTATTCCAATTGATTTTATGACCCGATTCCCATGCGTGTTGACAAATTCTAGATTTATTAAAATCGCCCTTTCTAAGAAGGTTTTTTATTTTTTTACAAAATTACAAAATTTTTTTGCTAGTTTATAACATGGGGAATCTATACTACTAACTATATGGCGAAGTGGTATATTAGTTTTGTGTATTTTTGGTAGACCATAGAAATGAGGTGGTTTACTATAATGTGGTGTAAGTTGTGATCTTTCTAGATCTGTAAATTCACGTTTGTGTTTATATAATGTATTGTAAATTTGTCTCTCTAATTTTAATGTTGGATCTGTAGGTATTTTAATGTAAATTCCCCCAATTAAAGTTTTAATTTTGTTATTATATTCTGTAGTGTCCAGAATAACTGTGGCGTTACCTTTGTCTGATGGCAATATTTTAATAGATGTGTCTTTTTTAATTTATCCATAGCTAACCTTTCCTCATGGTATAAATTTGATTTGATTTTAAATTGTTTATCTAAGATAAGTTTTAACCTAATTCTGTATTCATTTGCACTTTCCAAAAGTAATTTTTGAGCAACAGACTCTACTGCCGAAATAAGGTCTAATTTAGGAACATCTTTCAATGTAACATTTTTATGAGAAATCTTTACATCCCAAATGTCCCAGTCAATTTTTGGTGTGCGTTATAGTCAGGACGTATAACTGGGTGGAATTTCTTTCAGAATGCTGCTGGTGAAACTGTAACTGTGAATGGTATTCGATATTATGAGATGATAATTAGATTTTTGTTTGTTGAATTGAATAATAATGATCTGGGGAATATTTGTTCCCAAAACTGCATCTGCTGCATCTGGCTCTGCATCTCCCAAAACTGCATCTGGCTCTGCATCTCACTCATTCTGCTCGCCAAACGTAGCTGTTGTTTCTTGATTTTTTCACTCAAACGCTGCAATAAGTTCGCATAATACTTGCCGTTGATTGTTTTTCCTTTCTGAAAATAATCAATGAAAATTATCCCACGCGAACCCTACAAAGATGACGCCATGACTTTTCCTGCATACGGAGCTGATTCTCCCCTTTCAGTTCATTGTTTTGACTGTTTCTTCGTCTCCGGTATGAAGTAGTGGACCCATGTTTTATCCATGGTTATGAATCGATGCAAAAACTCAGCTTTATTCCTGTGAAAGTTCCAAAACTTTAGACTTTACCTCCCAATATATAGTTCCATCACGCTGGAGCTCGCATTGAAAAATACTTACGATACGATTTTTTTTACATCGGTCGACAACATCCAGGTGTACTATATGCCTTTCATAGTTCCGTGTTCTTACTACCTTAACTTGAATAGAAAAGATTCAAAGATTCAAAGAAACAAAAGATTCGTTTTCCACTTCCCCATCAGGCACTTTAAAGAATTAATAATCTGGGGGCTAATTTTATAGAAATTCAGAACCTCAACCAGCCAATCGTGGGGGACACTATCGAATGATTTCTTGTAGTCTATATAGCAGATATTTAAGTTGCGTTTTCTTTTTTGCGCTTGCTCAAGAACTACAGCATCGATCGTCAATTGTTCCTTGCAGCCCATTCTTGCTCTTATACATCCTTTCTGTTCTTCTTCAAAAATGTTGTTTTTATCACAATGTTGGTAGATTTTTTCATTGAGTAGGGCTGTGAACAGTATATATAACACTGACAGACATGTGATTGGTCTGTAGTTATTGGGTTGCTTAACGTCCCCTTTTTTGAACAGTAGGTATGTATTGCCCTCCATTAGAAAGTCAGGGAAAGTGTCTGGATTTATTAAAACCTCTTTAAATGCATTTGCAAGTACGGGATAGGCGGCTGTAAAGCTTTTAATCCAGAAGTTATGCAATCCATCTGGTCCAGGCGCCTTCCAGTTGTGAGTCTTCCTGACAGCAGTGCAAATGTCAATCTCTGTGAAATCGTTAGACTCCATATCTGGGAGAGCATTTGTCTGTTCTTGAATGGTTTTAACCCAAGGAGCCAATTTTTCGTAGCCGTCTGATTTTTTCCAAGCCGATCTCCAATATTCCGCAAAGGAAGACACATCGATATTCTTAAGTTCTGACTTGCTGTTACCTTCTGCTTCGAGTTGTCTATAAAATTTCTTTTGGCTGTTTGCAAATACTGAATTTTGATGTTTTCGCTTTTCTAGTTCATTATATCTTGCTAGCCTGGCTCCTTTCGATTTAGCTTTTTGCCTAAACCGATCTTTTAGATCCAACAATTTTTCTGTCAGGTTTGAATCATCGAAGTCAATGCCAGATTTATTGGCAATTATTTTTGCTTTTCTCGCTACTTTATTTGACTGATTACCAGAAAGATACTCTGAGATAATGTCAACTTTCCTCCGGAACTCATTGATATTGTTTTCAAGGCGCGTTTTCCAGACAGGTGTATTTTTCTGGATACTACGACCAGCCGCATTATGGGTGTAAGTCTTTTGACCTTAAATTTCGATGACAGTCACTGCTGCACAGTATAATGCAAGATGTATATCGCTTAAATTTGTGATCCCAGATAGATGTGATTCCAAAACTCTATTAATCTGTATTAGAGTAATACGTGATTTTGCAATATTACGCAGTACTGGAATTTTTGGTCTATTCAATGGGTTTGAGCCAGTAAAACTGGCCAAATTGCTGTAAAACCTCTCTCGTATATTAGAAAAGTTAAGTTGCGAGATTGACTCTTCATTTTTAGACGATGATGCTTCTGGTGATACATTTCGAGTTTGTTCTACTTGTTTCTCCTCTGTATTCGAGTTAAGAACGTCTATAGTATCTTCTTTATGTTGTTGATATGTAATGTTTTGATGTAGTTCATTACCGATTTCTCTCTTGATGTTCATTAATTCCGATTCGGTTAGATAATTTTTCCTTAGAATTACATTTTTACGGTCGGCTAAGTTTTGTTCCGACAGCTGAGTTTCAGGGAACCTCTTTTTATATTCTTGGTGGAGTGCATGCCTCCATCCAGGAAGCGGATTATCTCCGCACTGGTTTACGTAGTAATAGGCACGCATTACATCAATATTCATTTCGCGTCTCCATCTGATACATGGAGTGCGTTCGGTCCTAGTGACAGCCTTCCTTATTAGGGGCGAGCCAGCAAGTACCGGGGTATTTTAATATTCTACTCCATTATTAATTTCCGCTCTCTGTTGATTTTGTAGTAAAGTCTTTGGTGTTGCTAGACTTAGATGATCTAATTGTTGTTCAAGTGCCTCTTTCATTGCCATTCTTGTGGTGCCATAGAGTTGGGAACCGCCACTCGCTCCAGATTCACCAACCCCGGACAAATCCTCCCGACGGTTCCGAAGGGTTCTTGTCCGCAAAACCCTACCGCCTTGTATAATATTATGTATTTTATTCTCCATAAATATATTTGGGTTCAAGGGAAAAACGGTCACCCAAGGCAGAGCCCCGATTTACCATGGGAAAGCTATTTACTACCGGAGGGCGCTTGGTATCCGGAGACATCGTTAGAGACACTTTAACCCTGTGCCATTCAGCTCCTCGGCACGATGGATTTCCACCTTAAGCTTGGGGATTTTTTTTTCAGAGGTTTACTCCTCTCAGCTCGGGAAGGTGGTGGCGCCACTCACCAAGCGGACTAACCGCCCCCTGCCTGTCTTATATTTATTATTATTATTATTATTATAATTATTATTATTATTATTATTATGCGCGTATGGGCCCTGGTGGACAAAGCAAAGTACAGTTAGAGGCTTTTGTTGTTGTTAGCCTTCCTTTGCGCCCATACTAATGTCATTCTTTCACTATGAGCTTTTTTCCTTTCATCAGACCAAGTTGTTCCAGTCTTCCTACATTTTTTTCTCTGGTCAACCTTCCAAACGTTAATCTTGTGTCTGAAAGAGCCTCTATTCTGAATTTCACTTTGTGTAATATTTGCTAAATTGATTTGATGATTTGCTGATTAGGTTCTCTTTAATTGCAGCAATCCATTTATACTATTAATCATAATCATTGTTTTATATAATTTTTGTTTACAGTTATAACACGAGTTTAATAGTCACTACAATTATACGCGTACTACTACAAATATTTATATAATTTCTAGTTTAGAGTCGTTTTTTCCGACAATTTCGTTATTTTTGATTTTATCCCGATATTTATTTACACGAATAGAATAAAAAAATGTTTCTTGTTACTACAATAAACCACAAATAATTTAGCACTAAGTTCATTCCTATTTTTTGTATTATTATCAGTATTTACTGCCTTAAACAATATCTATTATTTTTCCTGCATAATTACTGACGCTACAAAAAAAGATCGAGTATTCTTTAATGCGGGTGCCAGCGTGATGGAGCGCCTATGTTACTGTTGTAAACGAAGGAGCAGACTCCCCCAGAGTAGAATTTAGATCCGCTTTGATATCAGTTACACTGAGATCTTTCAAATGAAAATATTATATCACATAACGAGGTCCAACTTTTTCCATGTTTACAAATTCACTGCGAACGTTCACTATTAATCGCTACCAAACAAATACTATATAACGTAGCGTCATCAAACTTCATACTTAAGCTTTATAAGGTTAGCACTTTTTACCTTAGTTATGCTTTTCAAACAACAAGCGCCTATACGTCAGATCGGGTACTTCTGGGTCTATTCTCGCAGCATCTGTATGGATTTTCAAAAAAGCAAATATTATAGACGCTTTTGTATTTGTATCTATTTTAACATCGAAACTAGTCAGTTCTGAAGAAGCTAAGTGCATTTAAGCAAAAAAGTCTAGGAGACCTAGAGATTTTCTTCGATATTTTTATGTTTCCAGTCCAGATTATTAATTCAACAGTCGATTGTATTTTACGTGTAATGGAATTAATTGTTAATCCCGTACACTGTCCATCAATCTCACCACAGTCCGACAACGCCAAATGCCACCACCATCCCCCACAATTTTACACCTCGCAGTCGGTGCAAGGGAAAAGACACATATGTTTAATGCAATCGCCGACATCGATGGGGGGTGGTGGTCATTGCCCGACAAAAAAGCTCATTGCGGGGATGCTACCCCACCGCCACCCACTCACATTGCCCATTCTGATATGTAAAGTTATGCAGTGATATATGTGATGCTGGGGGGTGAGTCACAGTGAGGGATTTGCGATGATCGTTTCGTACTGGAGGAATTAAGAGTAAAACCACCCCTAGGGCGTCGGGCCGCGTGCTCCGGGGTGTAGTTGAAATATATTAGATGATTAAGAATGCTTTGAAAGTGGAAGAGGGTGGACTCGACATTACTGATAACCTGCTCATAATTAGATTTTTTTCTGTATCAGTTTTTTTCTATATAACATAAAATTGTAAAACTTCTACTTGATGGAAATTTATTATAAATGTTTAATGAAAGACTGTTTTGTCTGTATTTCCCCTTTATTATTAATATTTAACGCGTTTCGCCAAAACTATAGCTTCTTCTGAACTGGCTATTTTCGATGTTCAGATAGATATACAAAAAATTTCTACAGTCAAATAAATATTTGATAATGTTTATGGATTTCGCAGTAAGTTCCTTGTGAAAAACTTTGAAAATACTATCATATCATATGTTCGCCTCGTTAGGACTTTCTCAAGAGTAGCTTGAAATAATGCTAATGGTCAAACCGAATTTTTCCAAGTATGCAGGCAGGTAATTTCTTTTTTAGTGTTTTTTTAACGTCTAGTCTAATTATCCTAAATATCTGCTTATTAAAACCGGGCTATTCCATTACAATATGATCTGATTTATTACCGGGGTGTTTTGGAGATTCGTGGTTGTTATATGACTATTTCTTAATTTTTTTTTCGAATATTTGTAGTAGTAGTCCGACTACAACAAACACGGTTACACAATTTAGTTCTAAACAATCTTGACAATTCAAACTTTCTCCTTTTTATAGTCTAATACATAGATTAGTTAGTTTTCCTCCAAACAAAAATAATTTTAATAAAGAGCTGTATACCATTAAACAGACAGCGAAAAGTAACGTCTACAAAGGATTAATGAACAAATTGGTAAAAAATAAACAAAGAAAGTTGAAATTACAAGAATTCTGTACCATTAAAAAGCAAAAAGATAATAATAAATAAAGTTAATGTAGGTAGAATGTTTGTTAATAATAAGAATAAAAAGGATTCTTTAGATAAATCGGGTGTAAACAAAATGAACTGTAAGGATTGTAAAGCGGTATATATTGGTCAAAGCGATTAAAGTATAGGTTGTAGAATAAAAGCACACAAAAAAGATATGTTTAATAATATATAAAGGACCGGAATATCTACACATTGTATTGAAGACAATCATTTTGTAGATATAAACAATCTTAAATTACCGTCGCCTTACTTTACCTTTTAAATTATCCTTTTAATCTCGCCACTCTTATTTAACTGTGTTCAAGAAAAAGTAATACAGGCGTGGCGTGAAAAAAAGTCGGCCCTGAATTTTGACCAACCCATTAAACTGGGGAGAACCAACATCAAAATTGATTGTCTGGCGTTTGCTGATGATCTAGCAATTTTGGCTCAAGATATAATAACGGCACAAAAACAGATTGAAATACTAAAAGAAACTGAAAAGGTAGGACTCCAAATTTCCATTGAAAAGACACAATACATGACCTGCAACAGACTAAGGACACCATTTCTAAAAACAAAATATGGTTACTTCAGACGAGTCTCTCAGTTCAAATATTTGGGTGAAATAATCATGGAAAATGGGTTGGAAAAAGCGGCCAATAAGGGTAGATGTCAGAAAATGGAAACGGCATTGAGACTTACACAAAATATGCATATCTAAAAAGACAAAACTGAGACATTTATTAAGCAACACATTTATTAAGCCAGAATGTCTATATGGGGCAGAAACGCTCATTTTGAATAGAACGACAGACATCGAGGACATTGAAAAGAAGGAAAGAAAAATCATAAGAAAAATCTTGGGCTCCAAACAAATAAATAGCACAACATACCGACTTCGAGAAAACCAAGAAATCAAACAATACACATATATACATAGCGATATGAGAAAAAGAAGACTTAAATTTTACCGACACACAAAACGGATGAATCCGAGTAGGCTAACTAGACAAATAGTCGAATTTTTTGAAAATAGGAGTAGAGCTAAAGTAGAAATAATTAAATGGATTGCTGCAATTAAAGAAGACCTACGATCAGCAAATATTTCACAAAGTGAAATTCAGGATAAAGGCTGTTTCAGACACAAGGCTAACGTTCGGAAGGTTGGCCAGAGAGAAAAATGTAGGAAGACTGGAATAACTTGGCCTGACGAAAGGAAAACAGGTCATAGCGACAGAATGAAATTAGTATGGGCGCAAAGGAAGGTTAACAACAACAACAAACGCCTCTAACTGTATTTCGCGTGGTCCACCAGGGCGCATACGTGAATAATAATAATAACAATTTTAAATTGTTACACTCAGAAAAGAAAAGTAAAAAATTAGACCTACTACAAATATTGGAAATAAAGAAATCCTTAAGAAATAGTCATATAATAACCAGGAATAACCAGCTAAATTTTCAAAACACCCCCGTAATAGATAAGATCATATTGTATTGCCCGGTTTTTATCAGCCGATATTTAGGTTAATTAGACTAGGGGTTAAAAAAACATAAAAATAAAATAAAAAAGAAATAATTTTACCTGCATACTTGGAAACACTGTGTTTGACCATTTATATTAGTTCAAGCAAATCTTGAGAAAGGCCTAACAATGGGAAACATATGTTATATATACAAAATATATAATAAACGTTTGAAACATTAAAAAACTACAAGTCTAATATTTAAAATATTTGTGAATATACATTTTTTATGAAATTCACCCAGATGCTGTTTACTGTTACTGTATAAATTCAGTAGATGATTTGTTCAGATTTGTTTGGTCATTTAGAAGAGTTTTTGCATCTTCGAGACGGTTTATTTCCAGGTGGTTTAGTTTTTTTGCCTTTGCTATGTACAAGTAGTATTTTAAATTCACTCTTAAAAAGATGGTTCTCATTTAACATATGCGAGACATAGTTCGAATTATGTTTATAACTGAGAAAGCTTATTTCGTGTTCTTTAATTATTTTCTTGACAGATGCCTGTTTGTCGTATGTAAGTTTTTGGACACGACCCGCAATACAGTTGATATATCTCTGATTTATCTTTTTTGTTTTTGCTTTGCAATTTTTTAATATATTTTTTAGGCTGTTATTGCGCTTAAAGGCTACTTTTGCATTGTTTTTGTGAAACAATTTTTCAATATTTTTCCGACGTTTTACCAAAGTATGTTATTAATTTGAACGGATGGTATTTTCCATTATTTTGTGGATATAAATCAGAGACAACCTTTTTCTACAATTTTCTTTTTGCAGGTAAAGGCAAAGAATTACTTTACAAGAAAAGATGTCAAATAAAACCTGCTTGACTATAATGTTACTAAATATTAATACATAATTGTGCGGATAAAGGTCTACTATGTTACTACTTTATCAATGATCTTGAATGTTTTCATGCCGAAAAACAATTTAAACGTATAACCTGAGATAATTAACTTATGGAAGTGTAAAACTAAAACGGAGACGTCAAAATCATATTAAATGTAAAGAACAAACTAAATTACTGCATCAAATTTATCTTCAGCATATTTCCCATCCATCTAGGCCCCAGGCCCATTAACGCGACTACTGAAAAGGGCCCTTTTAAGGACCCTTTGACCCATTCCTGCGACCTGGTGCATTACAACTTCCACACGGCTCGCGAAGTCCCGGTTTGCGGTCTCTTTACCGAAACTATTATTAGCCAACTTGACTGAAATGTCAGCTAATGGCGGAACAGTCCTTTGTTTCGTGCTGAAGGCGCGAACCACTTTGTAGGAGAGGGTCCTAATAAGGGTGCGACAACGGGGCGGGCACTGTGGCGCGGCTTTTCAAAGGGCGAAAAGTCCACGAAAGTGGGACTTTCTGGTGGCTGACTTGCTTTTTCATCGAGGAATTGGATCGGGCGCTCTTATGTCAGTAGGTTAAGGAAGGTATCGTAACGTAATTTGTTTTAAACCAGTGGTTTACAAACTGTATGTTATTACGCCCTCTTAAACAAAAAAATCTTGCAGCCTATTCCCCTCCCTTCTTCGTTTTTTTATATTTCACAAAATAAAGCTGACACAGATATATATATATATATATATATATATATATATATATATATATATATATATATATATATATATATATATATATATATATAGATGATATATATATATATATATATATATATATATATATATATATATATATATAGATGATATATATATATATATATATATATATATATATATATATATATATATATATATATATATATATATATACAGTGTGAACTTCGTCGTGCGCTAATATTAAATGACGACCAATAAAGGAGGATTAAAAACAAGTATGTGTGCTTCAACATCCTCCGCATTCGCCTGATTTATCTCTATGTGACTATTTCCTTTTCTCGAAAGTCAAACTGGCCTTCTTATGACACTGTTACAATGAGCCGATACGGTGTCCAAGGAACCGTCTTTAGGGCGATTCCGAAAGACGACATAAAAAATCTGTGTATTTAGAATATTAAAAATAATTTTAACAAAATAGCGAATTGTTCTTTTTTTAATTTAAAAACCGACTCAGCTGGACTCTTCACTCGAAGCAAACAACATTTGAAAATGTCAAATGATATTTTGGCGAAACATCGTGATCCTTCACAGAACGAACGGATCGATACTTGGAATAATGATTATTATTAGGAATGAATGATTATTATTAGGAATGAATGATTATCATTAGGAATTATAGCATTATCAATATTATCATTATCTACTATACGTGAAAATATTCGTTATGCATGATTATACATAATTCCCAACTTTACGAAAACATTGCATCAAATATTCAGCAAACTTTTTCCCTGCAGTACGTTGTTATATCAAATTAGATTCGTTTAAAAACTCCCACTGCGTTTTCTTCCAAACCATTACACCCCTTCTGCTTAAAGTTATTTATATCTGCGATTTACCACTTATATCGCCACCCCCTAGATCTAGGGAAAAAATGCTATTGACTGTATTAGAATTCAGAATAGTTGTCGATTAGTATGGACCAATGAACAATAGGGGAACAGTCTACTGTATTTAACGCCATTTTTAACCATAATACTATGTTGGAAGTTTAATGTCCAAGACATATTTTGATTCTTGTTATGGAAGGGGTGTGGTACAATTTTGTAGAGATCTATCAGGCTAGTACAGTGTATCTTTCCATGTCAAGTTTCAACATGTCCCTTTTTGACATGAAAAAAGGACATTTTCGTCATCGATTCATCAACTTATTAACCTTTTAGTTCGTCTCCCACACAGGACAATAATTCGTGAGGTCTTCCCGTAGAAACTTGAATAAATTTGCCACTAAACATCAAATCACCAGATGTTAACATTATCAGGAGATAATTTAATTTAATTTCAAAACTAAACTGTTCTATTTATATAGCAATATAAATAGAACATATTCTATTGGTTTGGTCTACCGAACATGGTTATGAGAGATGCTGTATCCGGAATAATAAATAAAAACAAATTTTTTAATTGAAAATGGTTTTATTGCTTTTCAAAAATTTCTACGCGATTATACACTTTTGCATATGTTTGAACCAATTTTGATAGCACTGTTCCCATTCCGTTTCCCCTTTGAAACGCATCAACCGCGTTTTCGGGCGTTTGAAATCGTTGACTACGTAGTCTTCACGGACGGGAACAAAAAAAAAATACTAGGTGCCAATTCAGGACTGTATGGCCGATAACCCATCAATTCAATGTTTTGACCGGTGAAATATTGAGTTATTCTGTCGGATGTGTAAGAGCTCACGTTATCACGGTAAAGAATGATGCAAAGACTTCTGGCAAACCGTTCTATGATTCTCTCGTGGCACTTGCCCACTTATAAAAAAAAACATAAAAGGGTGTGCGAAGTTTTGCTTTCTCGGCATCAAAGAAAGACATTTGTATTTTGTTTATGTGTCTTGTTTATATCGTTTTGATAATTTAGCTCTTTCCTGTAAAGCTGAGAATTTATCTAATATTTTGAATAATCTAAAATCCATAAAAATAAAGAAAATGTGTTTTCTTTTTTATTTTTCATTTATCATTATTTAATTTTCATCACTTATCATATTAATATGTCATTTTGAAAAGTTTTCAAAAAGAATTGTTCAAATGGGTCTAATTTTTTTGATACTGAGTGTATATGTTCTAATCTAATCAGGGCAGTAAATTTACAGCTCTAAACAACCTGTTTCCTGAACGTACATCTTACACTTTCACGCCAGGTCCAAAATCCACACCTCGACGACGAAGACAACGACACGAACATGGGTGATTTATTTTTCAATTTTCTTTCCCCCCACCTGGAGAATTAGTATTCTCTTGGCGGTCCTCCGGGCCGTAACCGCGGTCCAGCGTCTTAATTAATATTTATTATCAATTAAATCCCCCGAATCGAAACTCTGTCTCCCGGCATTCTCCATTCCGTTGCTTTTAATTTGTTTAGATAAATCAACGGTTATTAGGTTCGGTTGTTCGGATGGATTTTTCTTAATTAGCACCGGGACGGTCCGAGAAGAAGACACGAGGCTTTCGTGTGAAAAATATGTTTTTCGATTTTTTTTAACCCGGCTTGACAGATTTATTCTGGTTCCAGTTTCAGTCTTAACGAATTTGAAATCAGTTTTTTACGTGTTTAGTTTCGAGCCGTGCAACTGGGAGATTGGTCACTGACGCAATGTGTAAATTTTAATTATCGTCTTATACGAGGGTCGCTCAAAAACCTCTCGCACTGGCAAAAAAAACAAATGTCTCACAACAAATACAAAATGTCTCACTTTTACAAACAATACAAATTCATATTCAAAAACCTACCAACTATATCTTATTGAAAAATTAATTTCCTATTTTTTTTAAATACATATGACATTCTTTGTCTAATCTTCAGTTGACACATTTTTGAATTTTTCACTTGTATTGGTTATATATATATATATATATATATATATATATATATATATATATATATATATATATATATATATATATGCCCACAAGGTAGCGTAACGGAACCGTGGAGGGAAAATATTACAGAAATCTTTCACCCTTTCTCCACGTGGTGCCACCGATCGCCTTCGCCGAACTGTCAACCATGCGACGTCACGTGTCTCTCGGGACCGGTTTCTAGCCTTTCAGCCGAACTCTAGACGAACGCAAGGAAAGCAGTTCGGAGAGGCAATCGGGGTCAGACCAGATCAACTGGCCATTTTAATGACGGGTCGTGATCGCACACAACTCACGCCATCATACGGCGAATGCTCGTAGCAGTCAGGACCGCTCGTAGCATTCTGCCTGGAACCTCGGGTATAGTACCAGGTATGCCCACAAGGTAGCGTAACGGAACCGTGGAGGGAGAATATTACAGAAATCTTTCACCCTTTCTCCACGTGGTGCCACCGATCGCCTTCGCCGAACTGTCAACCATGCGACGTCACGTGTCTCTCGGGTCCGGTTTCTAGCCTTTCAGCCGTCATCAGCCGAGCTCTAGACGAATGCAAGGAAAGCAGTTCGGAGAGGCAATCGGGGCCAGACCAGATCAACTGGCCATATTAATGACGGGTCGTGATCGCACACAACTCACGCCTCTCTTGCCTCTATATATATATATATATATATATATATATATATATATATATATATATATATATATATATATATATATATATATATATACGTACATATATATATATATATATATATATATATATATATATATATATATATATATATATATATATATATATATATATATACACCCAACATTATATACACAACTTAAATTATCAGTATTGTTTCTGAAATTAATGATATTATTCGTTTTTTTTTATATAAATCATTTATTTCATATTATTTTCCAAAATCTAAAATTTTTATGTTATTACAATTAAAGCTGTGATCATTATCTAAGGCAAGTGAGACATTTTATCTAAGGCAGTTACGTTTGGTTCTAAATTTCTATTTTTGTTTGTTTTTTATTCGTTTTGTTCATTTATTCTGTTTTTTAAATAGTTGTTTAGTTCATAGAACGTGACAATGAAAACTTTCAATAAACACTAGAACATATGATAGATATTTAGGTTATATTTTGGATCTCGATATAAAGTATCTAGTGAACTGACAGTAGGTCAGTCTGTGATTGTCATACCCGTAGCTGATCGTTTTCTTCCTTTATTTGGATTTTTCGCCACTATCTAAAACTCAAAAAATATCAAAAATATCTGTTCTTATGTAAAGAAAGAATCACCGGGTAAAAAACAAAAAACCAAACAGAGACAAATTTCTCAGTGATTCTTTTTTGTATATGAACACGTCACAATCATTCAAACATTTCCGTAGCTTATCCATCTAATTATTGTGGCAAATTCAAATTTAAATTTGAATGGAAATTAAAGATCGCAAAATCATTGACTGAAATTAATTTGACTGTATGAACAAAGTTTTTAAAATAGAAAAAGTGAAAAAGTTTGAAAAATTAAAAAAACATTTTTTTTTAATTAAATAAAAAAAATAGAAGAAAAAGTCGGTCCACTTCCCTTTGCACGGAAATATTTACAGAAAAAACAAAGTTTTTTTAAAAAGGAAAAAAAAATTCGGACTTCGAAAAAATGACGGTTTTTTAAAAAACTGAAAAATTCCATAGAACTTGATTTCTGATATTTTTGGGTATTTTTTTTTAATTTCAACAAATTTTTAAAAAAATGTCTCAATATGCCAATTTTTGAAAAAGTTACGGCTATTTGAAAAAAAAGAGCCATTTATTTTAAAAACCCATAACTTTTTTTGGGTTGGATAAAATAAATTGAAAAGATTCTGAGAAATGAAACGCAAGGACACTTTCAGCGAAATTGAAAGGGGTCGGATTGAAATGTTTGGGTTCTATTTGGCATGGAATGTCCCATTATATATATATATATATATATATATATATATATATATATATATATATATATATATATATATATATATATATATATATATAAAATAGTTCTTGTTTCTGCAACTACAAATATAAGGAATAACAAAGGACATAATGCAGAACATCAAACTCGTCAGTCAATAATGAAAACAAACTGGTAAGGTCCACAGTCGCAGACAGATAAACGTACCCGACCATGTTAAAGGCGTCTTCGAAAACACACTTTAAAAGGTTTACTGTGCGTAGAATGTCACTTACTACGGGTCCCTAAGTGTTTTTTAATCTGGCTCGTAGTTAAAAAAAATTGTTTCGGTTTGTTTTTCACTGGTGATTTAGATAATTTAGACGTCGAACCTTTTAGAGTTCAGCGACGAATGGGTTGGTTATGTGGGGTAGAAACTGGCGGTAACTATGATATGACAGTGAGATTGTATATTAAAAATGTTATTACACAAGGCATTAGGATTCGTTTAAGCTCGTTTTATAAGGAATGTAAAAATATGCTTTAAAATATATAAACCATCCTGCATATTCACTTGAATTAATATTAGTTTTGCATTTCCGATATACAAGATGGTAACTAATGATGTGAAGTTATAGTTTACAGAAGACATATGATGCAAGTATGACCAATGACTGTGATATACAGGGTCCCTATTAGAATATAAAAACTTTTTGAAGTGAAACTTCTTAGGCGGCAATTCGATAATCGATAATTGGACGAGAATTCAGAGTTAAAATTCAAGGACACGTCACGTTTAGGCACATTTCGTTACATGAGAGAGAAAAAATATAACGTAGAGAGAAGGAGAAAGAGAGCTATACATTCCGACGCCACGTTTTTTATTTCAACGAGTTTGGATATCTACAGTTAATAAGATTTCAATTAGAATGTTTAAAATTTCAACGAGTTCGAATATCTAGAGTTATTAATATTTTCTTTGGTGTGTTTTCAACTAGTTCAACCTTTTAAACTGGGTCCACATCAATAAAATTTTACGTGTGTGTTGAATTTACTGGAACAATTTCCTTGAATTATCTGGTGGAGAAGAGATGGTTCGTGTGCGTGCTGTACGGCGACAATATTTGTGTGTGATTTTGTTTGTCAGAGCGTCTATATCGCTGCGCAGGCACACCACACATAACACATACAGCCCGCACACCGCAAATTTGTATTGATGTGGACCCAGCTTTAGAGTTTAAAATATGAAAATTTTTAATTTGTTGTGAATCTACAAATTCTTAGTATCTTCAATTCTTCTCTCAATTCAATTGAGAATATTTTCAATTCTTTCTCTTTCAGTTAAATACAATTTAACCTATATATGTTATATTAAAATGGATGTTGATTTATATGAGATCGATAAACTCCGACACCGTTTGACCGATCACCATGAAAGTTGGCATATCTAAGTATTTTTTCATGGAGAAGGTTTTTAAGCTATCCATTTTGTTGTATCTCACCACTAGAGACTACTGCACATCAACTTCTACACCGTATAATCGATCGCTCCGAAAATTGATATACATTGGAATTTGAATACGGTGAATATTTTCGCGCCATCCACTTTCTTGTATCTCGTCACTAGATGGGGCTGTAGCGCATTAACTTGTACATCTTTGCCTGCTTATAGTATTTAAGTTTAAAAATGCTACCGTACGATAGACAATGTGGCTCAATGGATATAGATAAAACTGAAAGGAAATTTATATAGGGCGGGTAGCTTAACTGGACAGAGCCCTCGACTGGGTTCGTTCGAGTCCCAGTCCAAACTATCCGATTTTTTTTTTCAAAAAAATATTGTTTATCCATTTGCGATACGTTAGACGTGAGTATTAGTTTGAATTACTTTAAATTGGTTTAATTATATAATGAATGGAATAGTAAAAAAATATTATTCATTTACGTGAGTTATTAATAAAAAAAGTATATAATTTATCATCAATTTATACTAATAACAATATTTGAATATTATCAATATAAGTAACCTTTCATTTTTCCACAATTTTCTACAACGTTTTATAGTTTCTACATTACATACGGACCATCCATTTTAGATATATAGAAGTAAAGTAAAGTAAAGTAAAGTTTTGGGGTTAGAGACGCATCAGCAACTAGGCTATTTAGCGACTGGACCTACAGCTTAACGTGGGTTCCGAACCACGGTCATCAGCTACCGAAAACCCCGGTCAGCACCCCCCTCGGGCTATCAACCCTTGGTTTTGTGCTTTACCGAAACTATCTCGAGAAACCTACCGACTGGCGAGTGACCAACGTAGAAGACCTCTAAGAAGGCATCCGGCCTTACCCGGCCTCGAACTGGCGTGACTGAGGGGTGATTCCTTGTCAGATTTTACACTCTTACCTAAAACATTCACAAGAATTTTAGAAAAACTTTTTTGCTTAGTACGGGATTCGAACCCGGTCCAAATTAACTGCCGTAACGTAAGGCTAACGCCTTAGACACCACAGCTAATGTGGCTCCGATATATAGAAGTAAATAAATATACACTGGCAGGGCAACGATTGACAATTACACTGACAGGGCAAATTGACTTTAATAGTTGTCAAGCGTAATCAAATACTTCACTGTCATTCATTTTTTTAGTAGTTTTTAGTAGTGTTTTTTAGTAGTTTTATAGTCTACTAAATGAAAAATTTATTTACTCTAAAACAGACCGAAACACATTTTGGCCATTTTTTTAAACCTATTTTGAAAAACATACCATACGATTTTTAGCTCGTTGAATTCAGAAAAGAATGGTATTTCCAACAATGCCAAATTCAATTCAAGAATCTCAAATATGCGACAAGAAAAATAATATGAAAATATACCCAAAAAGTGGCAAATATTTCCTAATATTTGTGTCCAAAATTTCATTAAAAATATCAAGGCATTCTCTAGCGTTCTCCAGCTCCAAACATAATAGCGACCCTGTATAGCCTTCCTAAAAACGTCAGAATAAACGATCTCACGCACTGGTGGTTTCGTCAGCTGCTCTCAGACGTCGACATGAGTTCGACTGATGACGGTTATAAGGCCAGAAACCGGGGTCGGGAGAAACATTTATGGGAAAGAACCAACAGGGCACTCGCATGCGCCGGTCGCGTTGGTGCGGACGGTAAAAGCAGCGGCCTGACGCTGTTGTGCCGAAACCGTACTAGTACCAACCGGTAGTTGGTTCGATTCCAGCGCTCGGATGGTTGTTTTTCTTTCTTTCTTCTGTCTCTTTACTTCCTAAATGTTTGTGATTGTTTCTAGGCGAGTGTAAAATCCAACTACGAATTACCCCTCAGTCACGCCAGTTAAAGGCTTCAAATATTTAAATGTGTTTAATTGTATTCTTTAGAATCGGGAGCCAAATTGAATTTAAATCTACCGAAGGCATAGCAATACAGTTATTTGTATTTAAATTAATAATTGAATACACAATCAGTACAATAAACAATCACACAGTAAACATTACATACATATATTTTTTGGTAGTATGTCACTGTCATGAAAATCTATTGTTGTCAATGTAAGTATCGTTGACATACACAAAAAAATATATTTACTTTCACTCGCTACTTTATATAATACAAATTAATATAATTTATTTTTTAGTTTAGTTTTGAAATCGGGGGGAGAGGACCCTCCGAAACGTTAACGTTAAAAGTTTGTAAAATTTTTTATAACATTTTTATATCTTTAAAATTTTGTTCGTTAGGCAAATTTATTACAAAAAAGAATCACTGACTTAAAGAACTTTTTCGGCAGACTTTGTTTTTAAAAACTTTATTTCGAAAATGGTTTACAAAATAGGTTTTTTAAACTCAACAGCTTAACTAAGAATTAACAATATTAAATTTGGAGGTAATATTTATACTTAAAAATACGTTTAGGTTGCGTTTCTCACGGGACCATCTGGTGGCGTGATGACTCCCAAGGTGATGCTGACATCGTGGTTCTCATGCGAACGAAATATGTAACTCTACTCTTGAGGTGATGCTGACATCGAGGTTCTCATGTGAGCGGAGTACGTAACTCCTCCCTCCTTAAGATTCGAAAACAACGGTACGTTTTTCCGAATCCACTTTACTCTGGGGGTGGCTTTTCTTGGACCTTCTTCTGACAGCTTGCCAATAGGAATACAACTTTTCCCTTTGCATCATCACTACAAGTATGGTTAGGACAATGCAAATACCTAAAACAATATAATTTGTGGTTTGTCGATGATTAGTGTTATCGAGGTTTATCGGCTTCAATTGATTTGCCATATTCTTCAGATGGTATATTTCGTCAATATTGATTTTGGTAATGTTCGAGGTAATCGAAGTTTTCGTTCCATCTAACTTTGACCATTTTATTTCGGGTAGGATAATTGGTTTTCCTCTCTGAATCTTTAAGTCATTTAGAAATTTCTTTTCCTTAATTTGAACTTCGCAATCTTCTGGGATTTTAATTAGTGAAGATTTCGATATTTCGAAATATTGATCGGTGTTGCATTTGGCAATCATTGTTTCTGGTTTGGTGGGTAAGATTAAAACTAGTTCTCTGGTAATCTGCTCTGTCACTGGTTCCTCAATATTAATTTCGATTGTCGGACAATTTCCAGTTTGATGTCCTGCTATTAGACTGTTCACACATTGGTCATCGGGTAGGAATTCTTCCATGCAGAAATGTATTTTCTCGATAATTGGACATGAATTAGCAATAAATTGTCTTCTCATAGGGGTTTGTGCCAAATAAGGGTATTTTGGTATAAAGATGGTTCGATTTTGGATAATTGGGTAGATGTGATAGAAGGTAAGGGTTTCAGGCCTCAGTATCGGTACATGTATGGCAAATATTACTTTGCTTTCTAAAAATTCTACTTGAATTCCAAAAAATTGATAGTATGACAATAAATTTTTGAATGTTGGAATTTCCGAATTGTTATAGATATTCTTTAAATAGTTTAACATATTTTTTAATTCTAAACTTGACAGTATGCTGCTATGTAGAGCGTTTACTTTGGTAAACATAATAGCGTCTTCCAAATTATCAAGAAACATTATTAGATTTTGACAATCTAAATTTAATTGCGTTGTAATTCCTTGGAAACTTAGATAATCTTGTATGTTATTGATAGTTTGTTGAACTGGTGAGAGTAATGTATATAAACTTGATTGCAGTGACTCTTGATTTTTACTTAGAGTTGCCACAGTTTCGTTGTAATTATCGATTAGATTTTTTGATAATGAAATCTGTAATTTTAATTCGTCAACTATGGTTTTCTGATTGGACTCTAAAATTGCTATTGCTTCATCATATCGTTTACCGTCATCTGAATCTAGGGTTCCGAATAACCATTTATTAATCTTTCCAATTCCATCAATAAAACCTCGTTTATTTCTAATGTGAGGGTGTAAATTTTCGATTTTATTTGTTGCAATTTCTATTAAGTATTCGGTTCTGAGGAGTAGGTTTTGCGCTAGTGCATGATAAGAGATATTATTCGATGCATTTACTGGTAATAAACTTTCCTTGAGTTTAAGAAAATAAGCCTTAATATTACTTAGTTTATCGATTAAATGTCTTAAATCTACGTAATGAATAAATGTATGTCTATTATAAATAAGTCTGGAATTTCCCAGTTGGATAGGTAATATGGGGTTCTCCAGCGTGGTGATTTGAATGTCAGACCCGTTTGTCAGGTGGATCTGCAGGACCAGGTATAACAGGATCGTCGCTGTTTCCTGCTTCATCCTGAAAAGATTTTCCTCCATTAGGTTTAGGTTTTCTGAGGGTACTTTTATGATATGAAGTTTTGTCTGTTATTATTTTGGTATCAGTTTCATCAATTATTGGTACCTTTTTAAATTTTGGTTTGTCTTTGCTTCTATATTTCGTTTTCACGTAGGCGATCTTTTGATCTTGAAAGTCAGGAGGTTCTTGTCTAGTTTCGTTTATTTTCAATATTACATTTTGTTTGGTTTCTTCATTTATTCTCTTTACTTTCTCATATAGCTTGTTCGATGTTTCTTTATGTGATTGTACATAGCTAGATATAATAGCGTTGTCGTTTAGATCAAAAGGGTTTATAGTGTTTACGTGTCCTGTTGTTATTTCGAAGGGCGTAAGTTTGGTCACGCTTTGTATTGAATTATTATAACCCATTACAGCTCTTCTCATCAACTGCTGTATTGTCATGTCTTTGTTTTCTTCTCGTAAACAACGAAAACTTTCAATTATGGTCGAATGAAAACGTTCAACGGGTGAGTTCGAATTACTGTTTTTCGCGGTTGTATAGTGTAGTTCAATTCTATACAATTTACAGAAATCTTCGAGGTCTTTATTTTTGAATTCTGTTCCTTGATCTGCGGTTATTTTTAATGGAAGACCGTGATGTGTTACGAATGTATACAAATTTTCTACTACTTCGGTACCTGTAATACTACGGAGTGGGTAGGCTTGTCCATATCTTGAGAATGAATCTAAAATTGTTACAAAGGCGTCGTAATTTATTCTAAAAGTATCCACGTGTATGTGCTCGAAAGGTCTTGATGCTGTAGGTGTTAAATTAAATTTAATTACGGGTGGATTTCGATCATATTTGTTTCTTTGGCATATCTCGCAATTATTAATGAAATTTTCAATATCATCTGACATCTTTGGCCAATAAAATCTTGTACTGAATGCTGCTTTCATTTCATTCATACCTCTGTGGCATGTTTTGGTGGTGTGGTGTAGAGTAAGTTTTTCCTGTTGCTCATCTCTTGTTCGTATATCTTCTAAGAACGTTGAGCATTGTAATATCTTGTAAGATGAGTTTTTAAAAAGGTTTTGCAAAGTGATTGCAAACTGACGTGCGCATTCTTGGTTATTAAAGTATATAGCGTATAATTGTTTCGGTTTTACATATTCTTTAAGGAATGTGACTATACTGAATGTTGGATCTCTACTTGAAATAGTTAAGTAAAATCTGCTGTTTTCGAACACTCGTTCTTGTCTTAGTTGAAATTTGGTTATATCTCCACTTGTGACAATTATTTGATTTTTATACATGTTTATGGCTCTTTCAGTTATTGGCATTCCGCAAATGGGATCTTCAGCTGAAGAGTGTACTGTTTCAACTCCTTCTTTATTATTCTCATGAATAGTTGGTGGTTTAATTTGAATGTCCGAAATAATATTTATTTTCGGTGGAATAACTTCATCAATTGTAACTTGATCTACGTTTGGTAATTCGCTAGGTGTTAATAGAAATTCTTTTATTATATCATCAGCGTCGCCTGCATTATTACAAACTGATTCGGTTTCTGCTGCATTGACTTCTGCTACATTCCTGGATAGAGCATCAGCTGCTTGGTTGTTTTTCCCTTTTTTATATCTAATTTCGTATTCAAATTCTGCTAATTTTAGTCGCCATCGTACTAAACGAGAATTTGGTTCTTTTAGCGACATTAACCATTGTAAAGGTTTGTGATCGGTGTATATCACAAATTTTGCGCCATATAAATAGGGTCTGTAATATTTACAACTCCACACAATAGCCAATAATTCTTTTTCTGTTGTTGAATAATTGATTTCGGCGGGGTTTAGAGTTCTGGATGCATAGCAAATTGGGTGACCATCTTGAGATAAAATTCCCGAAATTGCATAATTCGATGCATCCGTAGTCAGTTCGAAGGTTTTAGAGAAATCCGGATATGCTAAGACTGGTTCTGAAATTAATAGATTCTTACAGGTGTTAAAACATTCTACGAATTCTTGTGTGTGTTCGACTTTATTTCCTTTCTTTAAACATAGAGTCATCGGTTTAGTGATTTTGGCAAAATTCTTAATAAACCTACGGTAATAGCCTAACAAGCCTAAAAATGCTTTGATTTCCTTTTGCGTTCTTGGAATGGGATATTTTTGTATAGCAACTATTTTCTTTTTATTAGGTCGGACTCCTTCAGGTGTCACAATATGACCTAGAAATTCAACTTCCTTTCGTAGAAATTCGCACTTGTCAATTTGTATTTTTAAATTAGCTTCTCGCAATTTCTTAAAGATGAGTTTAAGGTTCTGAATATGTTCCGTTAAGCCTGTGCTCACTACTATTATGTCGTCCATAAATACCATACAAATCTTGTTCTGTAGCTCTTTTAAGACTTCGTCCATTATTCTTTGGAACGTAGATGGAGCATTTTTCAGACCGAATGGCATCCTTAAAAATTCATAATGTCCATTTTCAACTGTGAACGCCGTTTTTTCTATGGAGTCTTTTTCTACCTCAATCTGGTGAAAACCAGACGCTAGGTCCAATGTTGAAAAGTACTGGGCTCGTCCTAATTTGTCCAATATATCGGTTATATTTGGAATAGGGTAGCGGTCCGAAATTGTCTTTTCATTGATTTTTCTATAATCAACTACTACTCTCCATTTTTGTCTTTCCGAAGCGTCCATCTTCTTAGGGACGATCCATATCGGTGATGACCATGGACTGGATGATGGTCGTATTATTCCCTTTTCTAACATTTCGCTGATTTGTTTGCACACTTCATTCTTGTGAATGTATGGGTATCTGTATGTCTTTGTGTACACTGGTATATTATCTGTGGTTTTTATTTCGTGTTTAATTTTCGATGTAAATGTTAATTTGTCTCCTGGTTGGTAAAATATATCTTCAAATTCTCTGCACAATGCCGTAATTGCTTTTCCTTCTTCTTGGTTCATATGTTCGGTGCGTATTAGATGATTTAACTGTGCCTTTTTGCTTGGTATTTGTTGAGAACATTTATGATTTACTTGTTCGAAAGTCATACATTCGAATTCTTGCGGTTTAAATAATTGACAAGGAAATGGTTCAGTGAGAGTCAATGTTATATAGTTATTTGTTGGGTTATGAATTTCGATTATAGCATAACCATCGTGAGCATAAGAGAGAATGGATGGAAAGTTCAATTCATCTATTTTTTCGCTGTTGGTGATGATTTCTCCTTCTCGTATATTAACTGGAATTTTCTTTAAAGTTTTTTCTTTGGGATTTATGGTAATAGAAAAATTTGTTTCGGAAGGTCTTCGGTATTTAAAAGGAATTTCGATTTGTTGTCCAATTAGTTTTTTATTTAAAAGATCTATATTCAATCCCATATTAATTAAATCTGTTAGACCGATTACTCCATCAAAATAGTCGTGAAAATCAAAAAGAATAAAATCTATCTCATAATCTAGTTTAAATTCTGAAAATGCTGGAATTTTTGCCTGAAATTGTGTGTTTTCACTACCTATTGCTGTTTTGATGATGTTATTCGCTCGATAGATACAGTTTGGATAACATTTTTCTGCGACAGTTGGTCTTAAAATTGATCTTGAGCTCCCGGTATCTATTAAGAGTTTAATTTTAGGATAGCCAATTTCGATATATGGTAAAGCGTTATTAGAGGAAATGTTTATTTCCGTCAAGGTTGGCCTTCGTTCTGGGCTTGTTCCGTAAAATTTCCAATTTCTTTAAGGTTTTCATTCTCTGAAAATTCTTCGTTTTTTTGTTGTTCATCTTCACCATAGTTATTCACATGATAATCAAGGTGAGTTTCTTCATTCGGTTCGTAGTACGAGTAATCTTGATAATCTTCAACCGGATATCCTTCACACTCGTTGTTGTGAAGTTCTTCGAAAGTAAAATTCGGTTTTTGATTGGGGTATGTGTTTTGGAAATGGTTGAATTGATTACGGATTGGCTGTCTGCTAAATCCGTTACTGTTTCGTACACTAATCGACATGGGTGTTGGTTTACTCATTTGACTAGGTGGAATATTCTTGGGCTTAAACACATTTTTTGGAGGTCCAAAAACTTCCCGGTTTGTAAAGAATTTTTGAGGTGCGAATTGTCTGGGCTGCACATTTATTGGTTGTGATGGCCATTGAAATGGTTTTGCCATTGTCGAATATTGTTGTTGATTAAAATTTGGGTTTCGGTTAAAAGCATTCTGATTAAATTGATTTTGATTGAAAGGGTTTTGATTAGAATAATTTTGATTGTTTGAGAATTTTGGATAATTTGAAAAATTTGTTGGTTTCGGTGCAAATTGATTATTACTGTATTTTTCAGTTGCGTTTAGGTTCCCATATAATTTTTCGAAATTTTCAAATTCAACGACATAAGCCATTGCATCTTCCAATGTGTCGAGTTTTTTCAAATGCATGTTATTTTTCAGGGTTCCCGTACAACCTGCTATGAATGTATTTAACGCCGTTTTCTCATAGTAAGTAATGTGGCAAATTTTCTGTTGTTCACTCAAATTTAAATCGTTACTAATTCTCTGAGCAACATTACTTCGAAGAAGTTGAAGTCTGGTTCCGAAACTTATTAAGTGTTCACCTTTGAATGGTCTGGCTCGTGTTAATTCTTGGACTAAATTGTCCGTATTGCGTCTATCAGAAAAACATTGTTGTAACGCGGCTTTCAGAGCGTCCCAATTTGTCAGCTCTGTTCTATTCCCAACCATTACTTCTGCTTTCTCGATTAATTTTTCCTGAATACAATCGAAAATGTGGGCATCTAATTCCTCACTTTGTAATTGCCTATATATATTTACGAGTTTATCGCATTTGGTAACAAATTTATTTAAAACGTTACTGTCACCATTAAAAGGTTTAATATTTTCTAATCTAGATTTGAATAAATCCCAGTCAATGGGGGTTTGTTTACTTTGTTTCTGCATTTTAGAATCGTTATCGTTAAATGCTAATGCTAATGATGCTACTAAATCGTCAATTTCTGTCATATATTTTTGTTCCTCTTTCTTAACCTAATTTCTAACCCTAATGTGTTCAATACACTGGTTTTTTGTGTGAAATACACTTCCCTAACTATTCCAACTGAGTACCTTAATCAGAGGGTCAGGAGGGTAAAAGGAATTGGCACTAACCTTTGTTGATCTGCTTCTTCCTTCCCGAATTCTCGGCTGTGCTGCTGTCTGCTTCTGGTTCTGTTGATTGCACTGCTGGATTGGCTCCAACTGTTGTGTCTCTTGGTGTCGTCCTCAATTGGCTCGTTCGTGAAACACTTGTGCAATCCTACCGACTGCGCCACTTAAAGAACTTTTTCGGCAGACTTTGTTTTTAAAAACTTTATTTCGAAAATGGTTTACAAAATAGGTTTTTTAAACTCAACAGCTTAACTAAGAATTAACAATATTAAATTTGGAGGTAATATTTATACTTAAAAATACGTTTAGGTTGCGTTTCTCACGGGACCATCTGGTGGCGTGATGACTCCCAAGGTGATGCTGACATCGTGGTTCTCATGCGAACGAAATATGTAACTCTACTCTTGAGGTGATGCTGACATCGAGGTTCTCATGTGAGCGGAGTACGTAACTACTGAGAAATTTGTCTCCGTTTGATTTTTTGTTTTTACCCAGTGATTCTTTACATAAGAAGAGGTATTTTTGATATTTTTTGAGTTTTAGATAGTGGCGAAAAACCCAAATAAAGGAAAAAAAAAGAAGTATAGTGCTGCCAACATATACAAAAAATCATGCCTTTATGAGGGGATTTCAAATAACAGATTCAAAGTGTTTCTTTTACAGAATGTATAATAAGAAAGAAACAACAAATTACGAGTTCAGCCCTTTTGATATTGCACAATATTTCAATCAAAATATCAATGTGGAAATATTACACAATTTGCATATAAAGGGTACATAATAATTATTTTAATAGAAATTGTTTTTAAGAATCTTGCGTACCGACTAGCGCTTCAATATGTCGCCCATTTAATGAAAAAGCAGTGGCGTAGTCGACTGCAGTTTTATCTCGTGGCAATCTTTACCATATTAATCTGCAATTTAACCTTCCAGTAGTAGCGCTAAGTTTTAGAACAGCAGTGGTGGCTGCGGATTCCTAGTCCGTCATTAGAGAAGTTGTATTGGATTAAGATAGACAATTATACAGGGTGTTAGGTAAACATGCGGCAAAAATTAAAAGGGTTATTCCTTGACTTATTCTAAGAATTTTTTGTTGTATGATGATTTTTAAAAAACCCCTTTGTTTCGAAGATACAGGGTGAACAAAATTTACGACATTAACAACATTTTATTATCAAAAAGTACATGTAAAGTTGCTCAATCTACAATAAATGTTTGAAATGACTTTCTCCAGTCTTAATACAAGCATTCAATCTTCTCGTCATTGACTGCCGAACTCTTTCAGACACACCAGGGTCGTTTCTAATTGAGTTACACCCAACAATTATCCGATTTCGCAAATCATCCAAGTACTTCAATAGAGTAGCGTAAACTAATGACTAATGCTCCACCACGTGCATAAACGCCATTTCATGCCTTGTTGCCAATGGTACATCTTCCAGAAACTCAGGCAGCGTTGCTTCCAAAAAGTTGCGATATACCTCGCCAGTAAGTCTTTGTGATAGAAATACCGGTCCATTTAGATAGTCACCTACAATTCCAACCCAAACATTCAACGAGAACTGATGTTGAAAACTGTCTTCGCATACCTCATGCGGATTTTCATCTGCCCACACATGGTTATTATGAAAATTCCTTATTGCGTTTCTTGCGAAAGTGGCTTCATCGGTGAAAAGAATTTGTGTCAGGAATAGAGGGATGGGAAGTAAAGTTTGCAATATCCATTGGCATAATGCAATACCTGGAGGAAAATCAACAGGTAGTAGTGCCTGAACGCGTTGAATGTGGTATGGATACAACAAATTGTCCTTAAGAATTTTCCAAACTGTCCAGTGACTCACATTCAAAGTATTTGCAATTTTTCGCGTAGAACTACCAGGCTCTTCCGCTATCATGTCCAACACATTCTGTTCCAATTGTACCGTTCTTACAGTCAGTGATCTTCCTGACCCTTCAGTTCGTTTCAATATGCCTGTTTTTCGAAGACGTCGATGAATGTTCTCGAAGATTTTTCGGTCAGGGACATTACGGGCTGGAAATCGTTCACTGTAGTACAATCGCTTAGTTTGTAATGTCTTGCCATCAGCAAGTCCATACATGAAGTGAATGCCAGTCATTTCGGCATTTGTATACATTATAATAGAGAACTTCACTCACTATTTAAGACACGTCAAACAGACAAACGTCACTCAATCTATGTAAACAAATCCGACCGATGAAATCCACTGAACAACGATGATGAACAACGTTGATGAACAACGATGAAACAGCCGTTCCAAGTGATCGAGATCCAAAACAAAAAATTGTACTTGATAAACTCATTGACGTACACCCTACTTTTATTTACATTAATGATTTCAACAAATATCGAATATGGTTGTTGCAAATTTTGTTCGTCCTGTATCTTCGAAACAAAGGGGTTTTTCTAAATATTCTTAGAATAGGACAAGGAATAACCCCTTGCATTTTTGCCGCATGTTTACCTAACACCCTGTATAATAAGAACACTCCTATTATACTTAAATTATTATATTACGTACTTATTTAAAAACAAAAATATATTCACTACAATGTTTTTGAAAATAACATGCAAAACTTCGAATACATACATTTAAGGACTACAGTAAAAAAGAACATAAAAATATTTTGAAAGTAGTGTAAAATAGCCATTGTAAAATTAAATTTCACCTTGATCTATTTCAAAACAGTGAACAAATTATTAGAGCGTGTTTCAAACATATATAAGTTTGACATTTTTTTGCAGATACGCACTCAAATAGATCAATTTTTGAAACATATATACTTCTTAGAAGTGATAAATCAGGTCTGCACTGCTGGTAAGGCATCAATTAGTTTTTTTTTCGGTTGGTTTGCTTTTTCAATCAATTCTGCAACTGAGTCAGAGCTTTGACTGTCATTCTATTCACTAAAGCAGTAAAGCAATTGGCAGTAGCCCCATGTAATGTCTGAATGATTGTGGCGTGTTCATATATTTTTTTTCCTTTATTTGGGTTTTTCGCCACTATCTAAAACTCAAAAAATATCAAAAATACCTGTTCTTATTTAAAGAAAGAATCACTGGGTAAAAACAAAAAACCAAATGGAGACAAATTTATCAGTGATTCTGTTTTGTAATAAATTTGTAATAAATTTGTCTCCGTTTGGTTTTTTGTTTTTACCCAGTGATTCTTTCTTTAAATAAGAACAGGTATTTTTGATATTTTTTGAGTTTTAGATAGTGGCGAAAAACCCAAATAAAGGAAAAAAAAATATAGTAGCCCCATGGCCGGAAACATCAAACAACGAATTGGAAAATTTCTCAGCCTCACACAAGGATAGATACATCAAATATGACTCGTTAGATGGTGTACTATCAGGCGCATGCGTGTTGTTCCTTGTTTGTAACGATCGACTTAAAGCAAACAAGTTAAAGAATTAAATTGCAGTTAGAGCTATTATTAAATATTTTCTTACGGGAGGTTTAACACATATGAACACGTAGAAAGAGTGCTATTCAGACTAAAAGCCAGAATAATACTCTTGCACCCACGTTATTGCAGCAAAAATCTACGACCTACGTTTCAAAGTGCTTTCAGATGCACCGTATTTGCCACATTTAGCCCCCTGCCATTACTTAATTTTTCCAAATCTGAAAAAATATATTAAAACCATTAAATGACACTAAATTTGATTAGAAAATTGGAAATAACGACGCCACTGATGAATATTATAATTAAGTATGAATATGAATATAGCGAGCAACTAGGGGGCGGTGCAATGACGGTTTGTCGTGATCTGTCAAGTTCTATTCGGAATATAAAGTGATGTGGACTAGACCACGCCGTCTAGATGCACGATGTTACACGCTCAGCTTCATTCCCGATGCAGCTGCATGTATTTTTGATGCACCGATCGCAAGCTGGGGATTTCAGTGAACTGAATCTTGTAATGTTTTGTTTGTTATCGTCCATATACTGTTATCACAATTAAAACTAGTAACTATAAGTGTATCTACTTCAATTTATTATTTATTTAAAATATTTACATTGACATTTAGTGAAATTCTGAACTTGATTCTCTATATTTAATTAAAAATACATACATTTCTATAAGAAAGTTATTTAATATTAATAACAATTTTCATATATTCTTTATACGATATTTATAGTACTACATCACTTTATTTCACTACTCCATGCGCGTTTCACTAACTATGTTGGCATCATCAGGAGATTACTCAATCTATTCTTTACATCATTTGGTGCCATCGTTCCATCATTCTTTCGAATGAACATTTTCTGAAAGAAAGCAAGGGCTGGAGAATTCATAAGTTTTCAAATAAATAATGTATTATAGTGCAAACATACATATAGGTCCTCACTATTTTACGTATCCACTTTTCTTCTTGAATCTGGAGAGCAACAACACAACATCAAAGCTTCTGCTCTTAGTCTGTGGGTTCATACGAAACTCAGTGATTGTTCTTTTGAATTTTCCTTAGCTTGTATAAACATTTAGAACATTTAATGTACGGAACAACATTGTCTCTTAAATCCACACAAATCCTGAGCTTTTGCAGATTTTTTTTTTCCCATTAAAACGTAAAAAGAAAGCAGTGCCTTAAATGTTTCACCCAGCATCGTGTCTGCTCCTAACTTTTCAGGTTATATTCGCAGCAAACTCATGTAGTATACCCTAGACTGGACCAGAAAAGTCAAATATTTTTTTTTTGAAAGCGATACCTTACTACTTATATTAAGAAGTGTACCATCAGGACTTGTTTAATAGCAACCGCATCTTTCGTCCAAAACTCCTAAACCAGCAATGTTCTTGAAGGGAATTGTATTCTCTATAAAAAAGATCTAGTTATAAATTTGCGTCAAACAAACTGTTTCCATGTGATCGTGCCTTGAACATTGATCTGTTTTTACAATTTTACTTTTCAAATTTGAAATTTTGTAATTAATGAACGAATCAATATTTGAAAAAATACAATATGTATTCGTAAATAAAATTAAATGCGCTATAAGAAAGGTATCTTATCATTTTTCTTTAAATTCATTCCTGTTAGAGTTATTCAAGGTTAAAGTTGAATTTAAAAGTAATTTGTAGCTTTTTTGCGTTAGACCTCATTTTTCGAATCGAAGTTGATTTGCCATACGATTTTATCGATGAAGATATACATAATTGGTCCAACAATGACAGTTTTCAATAATGAAAGCAATTTTTCGAAAATTTGGCTGTTGTCAATGATGTAACGGAACGTGGTGTAACATTGATTGAAGACTACAATAAATGTCTCACCAAAGACGAAAAACAACTCCAGTACTTATTATTAGTCGTTAGTGAATATGGAAAAAAATCCCTAATTGTAATAAAGTTAATTTGATAGAATAAGTGTTTTTTGAAATTGGTAGTTCGCTATTATTTGTTAGTAATTAGAGTTTTATGGTCTTTTGTAAAATAGGAATTATAAATAAATACGCACAAAAAAACAAAATATGAAAACAATCAACTTAATGAAATAGAAAAAGATTTCCACAAAAATAACACCCAAAACTTTTACAAAACTTTTAAAACTAAATTAACAGGCCATCAACCGCAAAGTCTTTGCTTCCAAAAGGAAAACGGACAATTAGCTCTAAATAATCAAGACAATTGCAAAGAACTTGCGAAATATTTTGAACAAATGCTAAACTGTCCTGAGCCCTTAAACAAATTAGCAACACTAAACCCTAAACAAACAAACCCAGATTCATTACCACCGAATGAAGATGAAATAATTAGGCAAATCAAGCGGCTTAAAAATGACAAAGCTTCTGGTGAAGATGGAATCACTGCTGAACTTTTGAAATCCACTGGTCCAGGTACAATCAAGAAAATAACCACAATTCTACAAGAAGTTTGGCGAACCGAACGGATTCCGGAAGATTGGAAAGATGCTCTAAGCCATCCACTACACAAGAAAAGAGATAAAACTACATCCGTAGAGAAACAACTACAGAGGGATATCTCTTCTCCCAGTTTGTTATAAGATTCTATCTCAATGTATACTAGACAGAGCACAGGGACAGTTAGAACCTAAAATTGGTGAATATCAAGCAGGTTTTCGACCAGGCAGATACTGCCCTGAACAGATCCTGAATCTGAAGTTGATTCTAAGACATCAAAAACTGTACAATGAAAATCTCGTCTGTACATTTGTGGATTTCAAAACAGCATATGATTCTATTGACCGCGAATCTTTATTCCGAATCTAGAAAGAACAAGGACTAGATCTGAAAATGCTGGCAATTATTAAAGCAACGTTAACTAACGCAAGGTCAAAAGTTAAATTCATGGGTGACATCTCAGAGCCCTTCCAAATTAAAACTGGAGTGAGACAAGGGGATGGACTCTCGCCACTCTTATTTAACTGTGTTCTATAAAAAGTTATATAGGAGTGGCGTGAAAAAAAGTCGGCTCTGAATATTGACCAGCCCATTAAACTTGGGAGAACCAATATCAAAATTGATTGTCTGGCATTTGCTGATGATCTAGCAATAGCTCAAGGTGTATTAACGGCACAGAAACAGATTGAAATCCTAAAAGAAACAGCAGAAAATGTAGGATTCCAAATTTCCTTTGAAAAGACACAATACATGACCTGCAACAGACTAAGAACACCATTTCTAAAAACAAAATATGGTAACATCAGACGAGTATCTCAATTCAAATATTTGGGTGAAATAATAATAGAAAATGGGTTGGAAAAAGCGGCCAATAAGGATAGATGTCAAAAAATGGAAACGGCACTGAGACTTACACAAAATATTTACAACAAGAAATACCTATCTAAAAACACAAAACTGAGACATTACAACACAGGTATTAAGCCAGAATGTCTATATGCTGCAGAAACGCTCATTTTGAATAGAAAGAGGGACATCGAGGACATTGAAAAGAAGGAAAGAAAAATCATAAGAAAAATCCTAGGCCCCAAACAAATAAATAACACAACATAAAGACTTCGAGAAAACTAAGAAATCAAACAATACACAGATATACATAGCGATATGAGAAAAAGAAGACTTAAGTTTTACGGACACATAAAACGAATGAATTCGAGTAGGCTAACTAGACAAATAGTCGAATTTTATGAAAATAGGAGTAGAGCTAAAGTAGAAATAATTAAATTGATTGCTGTAATTAAAGAGGACCTAAGATCAGAAAATATTACACAAAGTGAAATTCAGGATAGAGGCTGTTTCAGACACAAGGTTAACATTTGGAAGGTTGGCCAGAGAAAAAATGTAGGAAGACTGGAACAACTTGTCTGACGAAAGGAAAATAGCTCATAGCGAAAGAATGAAATTAGTATGGGTGCAAAGGAAGGCTAACAACAAGAAACGCCTCTAATTGTACTTCGCGTGGTCCACCAGGGCCCATACGTGAATAATAATAATAATAAATACGCAATGATTTTTCTGTCTACTCTATTAATAATATTAATTTCTAATTTATAATACGATTTTTATAAACATATAAAAGTATATAATATCAAAGATAAATGCTTTATAAACAAAAAGCCACATATTTTTTACTTTTAGACTTAGTTAAATACAGTAAAATTAATTTTCGTAGATAAACAACTCTTTCAGCAAAATCAAATTTAAATAAATTATGAATTTTTGAAAAAAATGGTGATAGTACTTAAAAAAAAATATTTTCAATATTAAGCCTTAAATTTTTTAGTCAAGTAAAAAAATGAGGTCTAAGGCAAAAAAACGGTAAATTACTTTTTAATGCAACTTTAATCTTGAATGACTTTGGGAGGAGTGAATTCAACAAAGAATGCTAAGATACCTTTTTTGTAGCGCATTCAATTAAGAAGAATTCATTCTTTAAGAATATGTATTGTATTTTTTCAAATATTGATTCCTTCATCAGTTACAAAATTTCAAATTTGAAAAGTAAAATTGTAAAAACAGATCAATGTTCAAGGTACGATTACATGGAAACGGCTTATTTGATGTAAATTTATAATGAGACGCTTATTGTAGAGAATTCAATTCCCTTCAATGTTATGTAGTGCTCAAATTTTTCAAATTGATGGTTTAGGAGTTTTGGATGAAAGATGCGATTGCTATTAAAAAACCGAAAGTCGCGATGATACACTTTTTAATAGAAGTATTAAGGGCTCTAACTCTCAAAATATTTTTTTGTCACCACAAATAATACTTTCGGTTTCCCTTTCGAAAAAAAATAGTCGATTTTTTTGGCCCAGTCTAGTATACCTCGTTTTGAAGCTAAAAGATGGGGCAATTTTTTTGCAATTTTGCACGTCGAGAGATTTCCAGCACTTTCCAAACTTTTTTATGTATTTTCTGAAAAAGTTAAAGCAGTTACACAAAAAGGTTCACTCTGTTATAGTATTTCCTATAGAGTCTGATGGTCTTAGCCGCATTTCAATATTTCGTATTATTTTGAGAAATAAAGTCGTTATCCCAGTTTCGCTTATAATTAAAAAACAATTAATTTTGGATGAAAATTAATAGATTTTACTATTTTAACTCATTAAAATACACTGTTTTAGCAAAAATTGCCTCAAATCCGTGATCCATCAATTTTTTGCAAGTTTTCTATACACATAGTCGTAAAAATTTGAGATTTCCAGCTTTTTTTAAACTTTTTTATGTATCTTCTGAAAAAGTTAAAGCAGTTACACAAATATATTCACTCTGGTACAGTTTTTTCTATAGAGTCAGATGATCTTTGTCACATTTTGATATTTCGTATTGTTTTTAAATAATAGTGAAATATTCTGGTTTTGAGAAATAAAGTTGTTATCCCAGTTTCGCTTACAATTAAAAAACAATTCATTTTGGATGAAAATTAATAGGTTTTCCTATTTTAACTCGTTAAAATACACTGTTTTAGCAAAAATTGCCTCAAATCCGTGATCCATCAATTTTTTGCAATTTTTCTATACATATAGTCGTAAAAATTTGAGATTTCCAGCTTTTTTTTAAACTTTTTTATGTATCTTCTGAAAAAGTTAAAGCAGTTACACAAATATATTCACTCTGGTACAGTTTTTTCTGTAGAATCAGATAGTCTTACCCGCATTTCAACATTTCGTATTGTTTTTAAATAATAGCGAAATATACTAGTTTTAATAAATAAAGTCGTTATCTCAGTTTTGCTTATAATTAAAAAACATTTTTTTTTAATGAAAATGAATAGGGTTTTCGATTTTAACTCGTTGAAATACATGTTTTAGCAAAAGTTTTCTCAAACCCGTCATCCATCAATTTTTTGCAATTTTTCTATTCATATAGTCGTGAAAATTTGAGATTTCCAGCATTTTTTAAACTTTTTTATGTATCTTCTGAAAAAGTTAAAGCAGTTACACAAATATATTCACTCTGGTACAGTTTTTTCTGTAGAATCAGATAGTCTTACTCGCATTTCAACATTTCCTATTGTTTTTAAATAATAGCGAAATATACTAGTTTTAATAAATAAAGTCGTTATCTCAGTTTTGCTTATAATTAAAAAACATTTTTTTTAATGAAAATGAATAGGTTTTTCGATTTTAACTCGTTGAAATACATGTTTTAGCAAAAGTTTTCTCAAACCCGTCATCCATCAATTTTTTGCAATTTTTCGATTCATATAGTCGTGAAAATTTGAGATTTCCAGCATTTTTTAAACTTTTTTATGTATCTTCTGAAAAAGTTAAAGCAGTTACACAAATATATTCACTCTGGTACAGTTTTTTCTGTAGAATCAGATACTCTTACCCGCATTTCAACATTTCGTATTGTTTTTAAATAATAGCGAAATATACTAGTTTTAATAAATAAAGTCATTATCTCAGTTTTGCTTATAATTAAAAAACATTTTTTTTTTAATGAAAATGAATAGGTTTTTCGATTTTAACTCGTTGAAATACATGTTTTGGGAAAAGTTTTCTCAAATTCGTGATCTATCAATTTTTTGCAATTTTTCTATATATATATATATAGAGTCGTGAAAATTGGAGATTTCCAGAATTTTTTAAAATTCTTTATGTATGTTCTGGAAAAGTTAAAGCAATTATACAAAAATATTTTCTTACAAGTACAGTTTTTTCTATAGAATCAGATGATCATAACCGCATTTCGATATATCGTATTGTTTTTAAATAATAGTGAAGTATTCTAGTTTTGAGAAATAAGGTCGTTATCTAAATTTCGCTTATATTTAAAAAACAACTACTTTTAGGTGAAAATGAATGGGTTTTTCGTTTATTTTTTTTAAATTTCGTTATTAATGATAATTTTAACTCGTTGAAATACATTTTTTAGCAAATTTTGCGTCAAATCCTTGACCCATCAATTTTTTGCTATTTATCCAGGCATATGGTCGTGAAGATTTAAGATTTCTAGCATTTTTCAAATTTTTTATGCATGTAAATATTTTTTTATCCCAATCAGACATAGTTAAAAACAATTGCTTTTGAGTGAAAATTATTAGGGTTTTCGATTTTAACTTGTTGAAATAGATATTTTAGCAAAATTTGCCTCAAATCTGTGATCCATCATTTTTTTACAATTTTCCTTATCTTGAGTTTAATTGAATGTAACACAATCGTTCATCAGATCTATCAGACTAGAAAATCTGTGAAAACGACCCTGATAAACCTTTCGCAGAATCGAGAGGACAACAATGGGGATATATCTTCTATTTTTAACAAAAATTTTTTGGGAAATCTGGTGCATGAAAAGAATTGCCATATGCCATTAAGTATCTTCTAACTAGCACTGAAGACGCATCAGATGTTATTAGTTCCAGTTCGTGCGCTATTCTACTAGTTTCGTTACTTTATGTGTAAATCGCATATACTAGACATATTTTTACATTAGTTTTATCGAAATTTCGAAAAAAACGAAAATGGGAAGGCATTTTGTAATTAATTTTCGAATTCTCTAATCGTTTTTCTTGACCGTCGCATGAATGACCGTCGTATCGGTTCAGCTACATCAGGGAACCTTATAAACTCCACATCCCACTCACATTTAATTACTTCCAAACTCCCCAGGACGATTGAGTTATCACAGTTCCTGCGCTAGTTTTAATAGCGTTTTCGGAAGTCGACACGTGACTCTGATGATTGAGTCACGTGAGCTGGCGCGTGGCTCTCGCTACAAATTTCAATTTTCTGGTCACGGATAAGTATATTAAAATTTCCATTGTTGTACAGTCTAAGGACCGAGGCGGAATTGTAAATATATAGGGCATGAGGTGAGAATGGACTATATTGTTTAGTTATAATGCGGAGGGACAGATCGCTATACATAAAGATTGGAGAGATAGAGTAAATGATGTTTAATAGGATCCTTATTAGATTACGGGTGGTTTAGTGGGAGGCAAAAGGGCATATGGAAGGGGGTGAAAATAAGCAATATGCTTATTGAACGAAGACCTTCAAGGGATAAAATAATATGAATATTAAAAAAAGGGGGAAAATAAGACGTAATGTTACTAAGAGTACTGCAAGTACTCGAGCTTGTAGTAAAATAATTTATATCAGACTGCGATTCAGGCTTTCAATCAAACAAGCCATCGCAATATATATATATATATATATATATATATATATATATATATATATATATATATATATATATATATATATATATATATATATATATATGTATGTGTGTCGCATTTAAGATGAAGACACCCCCACATTTTCGCTATTTAAGGTAATACAAATTTGAATCTTTGCACAGTCAGACAGATTGATGGGTTACGTTTTTTAAGATACTCAACTGAAATCTGAACTTTAAACTAAGACTTCTACGAATTCACAAACAGGGTCAATTCTCGATATTTTGCTTCGCGTTAGATATATCGAAAAAAGTTATTAGAAAAAGTTGTTCAGAATGTTATTCGAACCCCATATACCAAGTTTCATGACAAAATTCGCATTTGTAATTTTGTAATTTTTTTGGTCTGTTTTTTTTTCTACTTGTGAACTTGGTTTTTTCTACTTGTGAACTCTGGGGAGTAGGCAGATTGAGGCCTCGGAGTAAATCAACTTGATTCTCTTGATAATGGCTTCAAAGTGGAAGCCGAAACGTCGAGATTTTACAAATCTAAAACGCGGTTCTAGCCGAGAACAATTTAAGCAATCGATTTTGTAAATTAAATTTATTTGTTCCATTTTGGGTGTTTGTGGTTTTAATGTTGTAAATATTTGTTTAGTGTTATTACTCAGTTCTTCTGCTATGTTTATATTATATGTTTTAAGAACTTTTTTATTTTATTATTTATTTCAAGTATATATATATATATATATATATATATATATATATATATATATATATATATATATATATATATATATATATATATCGTTAGACATCGTTAAGTATATAGACATATAGTTATATAGATATATAGATATAGTTAAGTATATAGACATCGTAAAGTATATTGGACCCGAGTGGCAGAGGAAAGCCCAGGACCGTGAAGGTTGGAAGCATGCTGAAGAGGCCTTCATCCTGCAGTGGATCGATGCGGGCTGATGATGATGTTGATGATATATATATATATATATATATATATATATATATATATATATATATATATATATATATATATATGTAGTGTTAGATTTTCTTGGACTGCGTCCAATGAGACAGCAGTAGTTGAGTGTCATCAGACACCCAACCGTTGGGTTCCACAATCTCATGTGGAACACACAACAACCTGCGTCTCCGCCTGACACTGAGTGAACACTTTTGTTGGTTGATTGACCGGAAAGGAGCCCCACCTATCCCTTCAACTGGATGACATATGTTTCGTCTCTCGAGGTTCAGACTCTTCAGGGCGCCGACATATACCATACCATCAAAAATAGGGAGACCCTATCAACAGCCAACAACCCATGTTTTTCGCCGACCTCCGGCGAAAAACATGGGTCTCCCGATTTTTGATGGTATGGTTTATGTCGACGCCCTGAAGAGTCTGAACCTCGAGAGACGAAACATATGTCATCCAGTTGAAGGGATAGGTGGGGCTCCTTCCCGGTCAATCAACCAACAAAAAATATATATATATATATATATATATATATATATATATATATATATATATATATATATATATATATATATATATATATGGCTTATATTATATTATATATATATAGGCTTATTGGACGGTAGTTCTTTAAATCTTCCTGTGCTCCTTTATATATATATATATATATATATATATATATATATATATATATATATATATATATATATATAAAGGAGCACAGGAAGATTTAAAGAACTACCGTCCAATAAGCCTCCTATCAGTGATGTACAAAGTTTTCACTAAGATAATTTCTAAAAGAATATTAAAAAAACTGAATGACGCACAACCAAGAGAACAAGCAGGATTCAGAAGTGGATTCAGTACAATGGATCACATCCAGGTTGTACAGCAGGTCATAGAAAGGCACAACGAATACACCATGCCACTGTGCTTGGCTTTTATCGACTACGAAAAAGCATTTGATTCCATCTCAAAGCATGCGATAATGGATGCACTGCTTAGCCAAGGTGTAGAGAGAGCCTATGTAAACCTATTAGAATCGATATATGATGGAGCTACAGCCACAATTCACCTTGATGATCTTGAAGTGGGAATTAATATAGAACGAGGTGTACGGCAGGGTGACGCAATATCGCCTATTCTTTTCTCGGCTGGCCTTGCAGAAGTATTCCGTAAACTGGATTGGGAACAGGATGGGGTAAAGATCAATGGTGCAAACTTAAACCATCTTAGATTTGCAGATAATATTATTCTCATTTCACAAGACCCAGAGGAGCTGCAAAGACGCATACAAGAACTGCAAAGGGCTGGCGAACCATTTGGCTTGAAAATAAACCTGAAAAAGAGTCAGGTTATGTTCAATAACTTCGCTCAGGACAGAAGAATTTCAGTTTTAGGAAGGGATTTAGAGATTGTGGACAGCTTTGTATATCTTGGGCAGAGGATTTCCATGGAGGGGAATACCGCCCGGAAGGTGGAACGGCGTGTTAAATGTGGCTGGCAGGCATTTGGTAGGCTCAACATAGTGTTTAAGAGCAGACTCCCACTTTGCCTGAAAAGAAAAGTATTCGATCAGTGCGTTCTACCCGTTATGACATACGGAAGTGAAACCTGGACACCCACATCGCCATCAATTCAAAAACTTCGGGTGGCACAGAGGGGAATGGAAAGATGTATGCTTGGCATTACAAGACGAGACAGAAAGTCCTGCGCATGGATCAGGGAACAAACAAAAGTCTGTGACATCATTGAAAGAGTAAAACAGTTGAAATGGAGATGGGCAGGCCATATAGCGAGGCGATGGGACGACAGATGGACCAAGGCAATCCTGGAGTGGATACCGCTTGATCGCAAACGTCCGCGAAGAAGACCGAAAGCACGATGGACTGATGACATCGTTAAGTATATTGGACCCGAGTGGCAGAGGAAAGCCCAGGACCGTGAAGGTTGGAAGCATGCTGAAGAGGCCTTCATTCTGCAGTGGATCGATACGGGCTGATGATGATGATGATGATGATGATTATATATATATATATATATATATATATATATATATATATATATATATATATATATATATATATATATATATATATATATATATATATAATGGTATGTAATAAAAATAATTTAATGGCTAAATTATATCAAACTTTTGTCAGATATCAAGGGCAGTCATACCAAGTTAGATAAACAGGAATAAAACCATTTTTTACGTTGTTATCTATCACTTTTATTTTTAAACAAAATTTGTGTGACTATAATTTGGTAAAACGATTTCACATTGTCAAACACTACTTTAGAACTAACGTTTTACAGCTGTTTATCTATTCTATGTACCTAATTTTATACTTTTATTGTGGTTAATTTTTTACAATATTTTAAATAGTGGGGAATTTCGGGGATCCATCTGATCGTTTAATAGCTGTCTAGACGGATCTTTGTTATATTTATAAATTTCAATAGCTTCTAAAATATTTAATTTTTTGCTTTTGGGCGCTGTATGTAAAATGTTCAAATCTGTAATCTCGGGAAATAAATGTCCGGTATCTATGAAATGGTTCGCAAAATTGGAGTGTTGTTTCTTTAATATGTATGCAGATTTATGTTCTTTGTATCTGGTCTGATTCCCGCTGGTTTGTCCAACATAGCAGCTACTGCACTCGTTGCAACTTAACATATAAACTCCAGATTTTGCTTTTGCTGATGTTTTATCTTAGATAGATAAGAAAGTAAAAAATTGTTTTGTTCCTTTTTAAAAAATGAACCATCACAAAGTAACGGACAAATCAATCAACAACTTAGAAAACATATTGTTGTCTCGATAAATAAAACGTACGAATTTTTAAAACAAATATCATTTTATCTTTTGCTCATATTTCTGTTATTGAGTAATATCTACCTAATCCATTAGATCTTTATTGAGATTTGCCTCTTTAATCCTACACCATTTTCATTCGTCACCTCCTAATCCACAACTCTCCATCATCGGCGATCGTCCAACTAATCCACCACGTCGCCGGTGCCTCTCTCTCTTAACAGAACAAGAGAAAAGCGTCGGGCAATTACCAGCGCACTTGTCTTGTCGTATTAATCCATCTGCAGACGCCGACGCCATTAACCCGTCTGCTTGTCATCTTTTCCATTCGAATGCCAAATCCCGAACATCCGTCTGACAAAACGAAAATTTTCTTAAGGCGAGAACAGACTGGATGAACGTCTACGTTTGTAATCGACAAATGCGGCGACTATTCGCGACGATGACATTTTCGCGGTGCGTCCAGCCCGCAGGAGGTGGTCCGCGGGCGGCTTCAGTGGTTTTTCTGATGGTCGACGAAGAGTTCGACCCGGTTCATGCGGTACCGGTGGCATTTTTTACCTTCTTCTGTGGTGGTCTTCGACAATAATTGTAGTGCTTCTTATTTTCCTTCCAATTTACTACTTTGATTTGAACTTGACATTGAACTGACACAATCAGTATGCACAGTATGTCGGAAAAAACGGAAATAAAAAAAACAATTACTTATTTTGCCAAAATTATTTATTTTTATTCAAAATATATCTCTTCCGCAGCACGTTCATCCAATGAGCACGTTAAACCAATGCTAGCATAAAATTTTATATGTCGTTTTCGGACTCGCCTCAATGACCCTCGTCACGGCTTCTTGTCTTGCGTCCAAGTTTAGTTTTGTATTGATCTTATTAGCGGTCTTATGGGTACTGCTTTTGAGAGGATTTAAAACATAGGGATTTGAAAACAACACGAAGGAAGGCCACTGTCACTCCATCAGAGTGCCCACTACACCGGGACAGTGTTGAAACCCTTTTACAGGTCATTTCCTGGCTTTATTTTCTTATCTTTTTTTTTGTTTTGTTGTTTGATGGCTCAGTGCTAGGAACATGGGCGTCGACCAATTTATATCGTCTTTTTTGGCTAGGGGGACACGCCACAAAATTGTTTTTGAAGTGAAAACTTCTTTAACCTCGTTGGGCGATTTTCGGTAGGGTCAAAACTTATGGGTTCGCATTACCGACATGCTAGTGACTTGTTGCGCCAAACTGGCGACGCCAATTATGTTTTAAATGTGTTTTAATATGTTTTAAATTGAATTATGTTTTAGATAATCATTATTTTAATTATTTAATTGTAGAATCACTGTGTAGTACAAGAGTAAGTACTTAATTTTTATGTAGGAAAATGAATAACAAAAACAAAAGCATTTATTTTCGAATATTTTCATAATTGATTTAATAATTAATTTAATTTACATATTTTTTTATACCATAATTAATTTAAAAATAAAAAAAACACAGTTATTCCAAAGTTTCAAGTTTTCACTTCTGTCGGCAGTCCCCATGACTTCCTATTTTTTTTTAAATATCTTTTTTTTTTCTTTGGGGTTCTTCGACGGGGCCAAACTGGAAACCGCACTGGAGCGGTAGTTGGTTCGATTCCAGCGCTGCGGTGGTTGTTTTTCTTTCTTTCTTCTGTCTGTTTACTTCCTAAATGTTTGTGATTGTTTCTAGGCAAGAGTGTAAAATCCGACTACGAATTACCCCTCAATCACGCCAGTTAAAGGCTGAGAAAGGTTGTTGGTCACTCGCTAGTCGGTAGGTTTCCTGATAGACTTATGGGTAGGCATATTACCAATGGTTTATAGCCCGAAGGGGGTGCTAGCCTGGGTTTGTCGGAAGCTGATGACCGTGGCTCGGAACCCACGTTAAGCTGTAGGTCCAGTCGCTAAATGCCTAATTGCTGATGCGAACCAAACCTAACACTTTACCTTTTTTTATTTATTACTTTATATTGCCTTATATTACCTTATATTACCTTATATTATCTTATATTACCGTATATTACCTTATATTACTTATATTACCTTATATTACCTTATATTACCTTATATTATCTTATGTTACCTTATATTACCGTATATTACCTTATATTACTTATATTACCTTATATTACCTTATATTACCTTATATTATCTTATATTACCTTATATTACCGTATATTGCCTTATATTACCTTATATTATCTTATATTATCTTATATTCCCTTATATTACCTTATAAGGCCGATCTGTCTGCTGTAAATTCCTTTTGTGTGAGCCTTTTTATTTTACTCTTATTTAATTTTTGGCGCCCAACGTGGAGCCTTTATTTATTTTTTGCTTTTTATTTTGGGGACTGCGGTAGCTGAACACCAATATTATTGACATATTATTTATATGATTAATTAGTAGATAGTAGTAATTAGTAGACTTATGATAGATTTCTCGGCTGTAGCGGTGAGCGGGGTAAACTAGAGCGAACTCCTAGAACATCTTGGGAATGTTTAATATTTTCTTGGAACCTTCCTCTACTTTCCAGTTGATCTAGGCTAAAGGGACATAATTTGCACGCTCGCTTAATAGTCCGCTCTAACTAGCATCCGCTCATTGGCTGTGTACAGTAGTAAACGTTTTAAATTTTGTTAAATTTATTTTCTTTTCCTTTCTACACATTAAAAAATGGCGCAAAAGTTCCTTCTTACTGATCAAACGACTTTTAGAGACTATTATTTAAGAATTGTGCGTGATTTGCGCGAGTTCATAAAAAAACGTTTAGATTTGTGGAAAAATATTTCATTCCGCACCACAATAATTATTCGTCAACTTTTCAATAAAAAACAAGCAAATATCGTCGTACAAGCACTATATTTACCAGATACACCACCGTGTGTCTTTTTTCTGGCTAGTTTGCTTGCTGCTCTGCAGGAAATACCAGAAGTTTAGTATAAAAACTGTTGATGGACTGGCAAAAACGTTGGAGAGAGGGGATTGCTTTGAAGAACACAAAATAAATTTGGATGAATAAATAAGTACTTTATGTTTTATATAAAAAGGCATCCCACTTTTTGATCATGATATTATTATTTTCGTTATTAATAAAAGGTATACAACTTTGCTCCCGCCGTTTTTTTTCAAAATTCAAGTCTTTATTGTAAAAAACTGGTTATAATTTTACGATTCAAATTATTGTCCATCATTGGCCACTACTTTCTCCCATCTTTCAGGCAGCATTCGAATTGAAAAACGCGATCCACGAATCCAATTTTTGACTTGTTCATAAGACCGAAAGTGCTGGTCAGTCAGCCCGTGTGCCATCCATCGAAGTAGGTGATAGAAATAGGTGAAGGGGCAACGTCTGGAGAATACGGCGGGTAGGGTTGGACTTCCCATTTCAACGTTTTCAACTATGTTATGGGGCCGAGTATTGTCATGCCGAAAAATAACTTTCAGTCTTGCGCTGTATTGAGGCTCAATTTTCGCTCAATGTTCGGAAAATGGCGGGAGCAAAGTTGTATACCTTTTAGTTAAATATCTCACGAGAAATTGAAAGTGGCCGATAATAAATCTCATTTTGTTATTCTGGAAGGCGAATTTTATAAATGATCCTACGGGAAAGCCTTAATACGCTTCTTCGCCATACACGGTTCGACGTCTCATAACTAAATTCGCCGATCGGGCTGATAAAAAAAGCCTGGTGAAAAATTTTCGAATAGGGTACGTTCTTGAATATTTAGTGGAAAAGTTTCGGGAGTTTTCCTTGCGTTCCTGCGAAGCCTCGAGGTTCAGTTCGCCGGCCAGCTACACGAATAATGGCATTTTTATTGTGTTTGCGGAAAGGTACGGGAAAAACGACCGTTACCCTCCGGAAAATACGCTTGTTTTTTCCGGAGTTGTGGTGGATAGAGAAACTTTTTCAAAGTTGTACGTCTGTCTGGACCTAATGAGTTAAATATAGAAGCAGATATTGAAATGGTATTTATGATTCTTCTGTATTACTTTTATTGATTTTTTATTTCAATTATTTTATGTTATAAAATAATATATAATATTTAATATTTAATAAAAATTATTTTTTTATTTAAAATATAATAAATGTTGAAAGTCTTGCAAGTATGGTGGATAGATTCGACCTCTAGATAGAATCAGGACGTGTAAAATGCTTCGTTCAAAAACTATCGACATTTTTTAATATTTGAATAGTTATTAAAATAAGAAGATTATATAATTATATACTGATATATAATATGCAAGTACAAAACAGAAATAAACAATGAAATATCAGCATTCACTTATATTTTCGTTAATCAGAATTTGAAAAGTACTGGCTGGAATTGCTGCTATCATTGCAGTATTTGTAATTATCCATATGGTAGTAATTTTTTATAATTCCCAGTACAAGTTCAATTGGGTTGAAAATGCATTGGTATGGGGGAATACATAAAACAGTATGCCCATATTGTTCTGCTAAGTTGTCTACTAAATATTTTCGTTCTGGTTTATTTCTGAAAAATATCCACTTAGGAAATATAACAAAACAATAAATTTACTTGTGGTATATACTTTGCTATAATTCTTAATAGCTCAGTTTTAAACATTTCGATTGAAAATGCTATATTATTATTAGTTAACCAACCTTAAATGGTGTTTAAGTGCATTTTTGCCATGGTGTTTTTGGTTCTGACTTTTTAGACGTCGCGAAAACCTTAGTACTTCCCAGTACTTTAATAGTCTCTGCCGGTCGCATAAAGAGATTTTGAATGTTCAAGTCAGGAAAGAAGCTAACATAGACCCGGATCACTGCTTGACTAGACTCAAACTTAGCTTAAAACCTCGAAAACTTATTCAAAAGAGACCGCTAATACCAAGTTCGACCCTACGAAAATAAAACCAATCCTAAAAGAAGAGCTTGATAAACAACCAACACAGAACTGGCAAGAATTGAAATAAAAAATTATTAAAACAGCCTTAAAGTTGGTCCCTTTACAAAACAGCTATCAACCCCAAAGTATTTGCTTCCAAAAGGAAAACGGACAATTAGCTCTAAATAACCAAGACAATTGCAAAGAACTTGCGAACTATTTTAAATAAATACTAAACTGTCACAAAGCTTTTGGTGACTGCAAAGCTTCTGTCAACAAAACTTCTGTTGAAGATGGAATCACTGCTGAACTTTCTAAATCTGCTGGTCCAGGTACAATCGAGGAAATAACCAAAATTCTACAAGAAGTTTGGCGAACCGAACGGATTTCGGAAGATTGAAAAAATGCTCTAATCCATTCACTATATAAGAACGGATGTAAACAACTACAGAGGGATATCTCTTCTCCCAGTTTGTTATAAGATTTTATCTCAATGTCTACTAGACAGAGCACAGGGCTAGTTAAAACTTAAAATTGGTGAATGACAAGCAGATTTTCGACAGGGCAGATTCTGCCCTGAACAGATCCTGAATCTAAAGTTGATCCTAAGACATCAAAAACTGTACAATAAAAATCTCGTCTGTACATTTGTGGATTTCAAAAAAGCATATGATTCTATTGACTGCGAATCTTTATTCCAAATTTTGAAAGAACAAGAACTAGATCTAAAAACGCTGACAATTATTAAAGCCACACTAACTAACACAAGATCAAAAATTAAATTCATGGGTGACATATTAGAGCCCTTTGAAATTAAAACTGGAGTGAGACAAGGGGATGGACTCTCGCCACTCTTATTTAACTGTGTTCTAAAAAAAGTAATACAGGAGTGGCGTGAAAAAAAGTCTGCCCTGAATATTGGATCTAGTAATTTTGGCTCAAGATATATTAACGACAGAAAAACAGATTGAAATCCTAAAAGAAACAGCAGAAAATGTAGGACTCCAAATTTCCTTTGAAAAGACACAATACATGACCTGCAACAGACTTCTAAAAAAGAACACAATTTCTAAAAACAA